>VXAL01013751.1:45388-84368 GCA_013399475.1 Chauna torquata | reverse complement strand
AGATAATGAGGAGATGATGTCATAAAAGTTTTCAGCATTCCCACAAATCACTGAATTGTTGATGGTTAATATTTTAGATAGAGAAACTTTAAACTTCAGAGGCTTAAAATACTTTCTTCTCTTTCTTGAGTCCTTACCATTCCTATTACATGCCTGTATGTTATGTTAATCAGAACTGCTTTACACACTATAATTTTCAATTATGCTTTAATTTTCTAAATGCATAAATTGTTATGGTATAATGTATAACTCCAAAGGTGTGTGAAAATGCTGGATCAGAAAACCGTATCATAATTAATTGTTTTATAAAATACCCTCTTTTCCATTACAGATATTAAGTATCTAAATACTTGAGATGAACAGTAGGTCAGGTCATGAAAAACTGCTGAAAACAGTCTTTTTATAAGTCAACGCATTCTAATAAGTGATGATAAGCATACTAGAATATTCCAAACTGCTATTCACAGCTTCTTAAATCAGAGAGATAAAGTTCCTGTTTTATTTAATGTTTCCAATGATTCATTAGCCATACAAAGAAAAAAAAAATGAAGGCAGAGATGGGAAGGGATGTAACAGTTTTCTTAAGTTTTCTAAATATGTTATCAACAAGAACAAAGATGATCAGAATTTCCATTTTCCTGTAAACATGACCTTCTATAATAATAGTTTGGTTATGATGGAAAGGCTTGTTTAAGGATGAGAAATATTATCTATTATAGGAAGCAAAGGTCCAAGAAGACCTGTCTTTTTCCATTAGCACAATTTCTTATATATATCATATACATATATCCCATACATGTGTATGTATGCATATACAGATACAAATTTTCTCATTTCCTTTATTAACCAACACAATCCTTTGTGATACCATCTTCACAACAAATATGCTGTGTTGACCGTTGCATTCAACTTAATATACCTTTGATATTTTATTTATGTCATTAGAGTTATTGGGATATAACAAGCAACAATCCCCTTCCGTATGAAAGACCTCAAGTGGCAAACCCTGCACACTAAAAAAAAGAATACATGAATGCTAGTTTTTTGAGGAACAGCATTGTAATAAACATCTGATAATTTCTCCCATCTGCATAAAGAGACTATTCCTGTAGTTTCCATTTCAACTACTATATACTCGGTTTTCTTTGACTTCTGTGTACTAAATTTAAGACTTTGATGACATTTAACTATTTTATATCTGCAGAGAAAAGTTAATGGGAAACTGTCTAAATTATCCAATGCTTCTATAAAACAGACACACGTACACATACGGTGTTTTTGAGAGAAAGCTCTATCATAAAGATTCTACTTATTAGGCCAAAATCTAACAACGTTCATTAAAAATATTTTGTGTTTATTTACATTCAGAACATTTTAATAATTTAACTGGAATAGATGGATATCTTGAGCTGGCATTAATAAATCTTGATGCAAGATTGAGGCCTGTAAGAGCACCTTGTGGTTTAAATTGTGAGGGAAGGAAACAAAGGAGGAACTTGGCAAGGAAAGCAGAAAAGAGGTGTTTAACAGCAGTCTGGCTGGATCATCAGCCAAGATAATCTTCTTAGTATTCAAATGTCATAAAGCAGCCAGATGTTTGGGCAGAAAAGAAGCTGAAGACTTAACAATGCATATACTTAACATTCTCTTTCATTCTCTATAGTAAAACAGTCTGAACTGCATTGTTTTCAGGAAGTGATGGAGCTTCAGCCTTACCAAAGACACCCTTTCTTCAAAAAAGAACATCCACATAACAGATTATGTTGCCAAAACCATATTTGTATTACTAGTAATTTCTGAGCACATTAGGGACATTCACTTCCAACAAAGCTCAGCAGAGGAATAATATCAGGTGACTGATTTGATTTCCTAGAATTGTAAGCTGATTCGTTCCTTACATTTTGGAGATAGTAACTAGACAAACTTTTCTGATAACTACAACAGAAAGATGCAGTTGATGAAATCCTAACCTTGACTGAGTAACTTAGGTATTTTTCCTTGATCTCTTCTTAAAAATCTCTTCTTTAGACTTCCAGAGCCAAAGGGTTCTCTGGATGCCAGTACTTGTGTTCTGCATCTAAACTTCCATAACAAATCTCTTGGCCAGAAATCTGTCCCCAGTACTCTTTAAACTGTCTGCTTTCTAATACTTTCCACACACACATTTCTTTCAAGATGGGTGTCACAAAGTGAATTATGGCTTGGTACCATGTGAGCAGCTCGGTTTGAAAAAGAAGTAAAGCTACAAGAAGAGTCTTGGACAGCAAGTATTTTTATTTTAATTCCAAATTTCTCCTACGCATGCTACACTTGATATAGATCTATATTGTTTATTATAGTTACATTATTGATACATTTATCTTTCTTTCTTCTTGCCAATATTATATTACTGTATTGATTTAAATGAATCTTGTTGATTATTCTGTGCACCTACATAAATCAACAAACCTCCTATTTGCAAAACTTAGTAAGATGGTGTGAATAATTAATGTTAGCTGAGGTCTTTTGATGAATAAGCCTGCATCATTATCCACTGCAATAGAAGTACTCCATCTTCAAGCAAACAACCTTGATTCCATGGTTGGCAAGACTTTCTACCAACTATAATAATATGTAGGCCAACCAATTTTATGTATATAGGACAACCAAAAGGAAGGTTGGTCGTAGACACTTAATTTGAAGGGTATTATTTTTAGTCCCACTAAGGACTAGTGGCATGAAAACAATTAGGATCTTTTGTCAAGTTAATTAAATTTTACTAAGTGTAGTAATCTCAGTGGGTTTAGTACACCAGAGGAAATGCTAATTAAAACTCAAATTCTTCCTGGTATAATAAGGAGCTCTAACTCTAGTAGCAAATGAATGTTTTGCATACTGATAGATATTCAAACACTAATTTTTAACTAGATGAGGGTGAACCCTTAAAAGGTTCAGATCTGCTGAAGGCTCACTTGAGAACACCAATAAGTATGTTACATCTTGGAGCAATCCACCTAAGGAACATTAAACAATCTGGAAAACTGTGCTTCTTTCTTAACAGAAATGGTGTCAGCTTTGCAGCAGGGTCCAAACATAAAGCAATTCAACTGCAAAAGTCATTTCTATATTTAAAAATTTAGAGGGAAAAAAAAAAGACCTCTACCAGCTGTTCTTTCCTGATTACTTTCACTGGTGACTTGCTAAGCAACAGATATTTAGTGAGATGTGTTCATCTGTGGCAGGTGCAAGGAGACTGACTACATATCTTTGTGCCTTTTGATTTTCAATGCTAAGCCTATTGTTATTTGTTTGTTTGTTTATTTTTTCACCATCTTCATCATTATCTTCTTGAAGGAAGACACCTCCAGCAGTCTAAGGGTTAAAAGACATAATACTATGCAATAGTAAAGCTTTTGTTTTTGTTTTTGTTTTATGCATCTTTTTTTTTTTTTCCTTTTACTGAGCAGCAAAGTCTGACATGAAAACACATTCCTTCAAAATGACAATCAACAAGCAAAAATGCCAGTATTCCGGACCAACCTCAAAAATCCTTTCTGTCCTGAAATCTTATCTCCAATCAAAAAGGAAAGCAAACAGCATTATGGTCTTTCCACTCCCCATACAAAATTATACTTAGCAACTGTTTGCACCATTACAAAGGTTAGGCTGTATATCAGCATGTACATCCTTACCCTGAGACAGAAAGCATGGCTGGTATGAATAATCCTCTCTTGAAAGTGTATGTGCTCAACTGCCAGAATAAGATCAGTATCACTTTGCATATCTGCTCTGTTGCACTCTTAAGTGCTGTGAATATTGATGAAAATCTCTTTGTCGGATGGCTGACTGCTTAAATTCATCTGATGTTCTTAGCTTGTAGTCATTTGGGCAATTAATGTTCATCTTGTAACTATTCAAAGAAAGGGTCAAACCTAGGACAGAGGGATCTGTAAATTACAAGAGATCTGTCTGACCGGGACACAGAGCTGCTCCCTGGGAAAAAAAAGAGGAGCGCGGCTGTGAAAAAGGGCATGCACATTGCTCTGCCCTCACCATCATGATAGATGGGCTGATGCTGTCTCTTCCAGGCCCTGTGTTCTCATGCCCCTGGGACAAGGGAGTAAAGGTTGATTGTTTCTCACTCGGGAACCACTGCACATCCTGGCCATGGATTACTGGTGAGCCTTGCAGGTAAATGCACACTGCTTAGCTTTAGGGGAAAAAATAAAAGAGGGCCTGCAGCATATTGTTTGTCTGCTTGATGATAAAACAGAATGGTTTCCATAGCGTGGAAATACACAGAGCATACGTGAAACGCGAGAGACAGAAAGAAGCTGAGACTACCTTTGTAGCTCTGTAGTGACTCTAAGCTCCTTCTGGCAAACCATTATTGGGTCAAGTGCCTAAAAGTCTGAGGGAGAAATTTTGATCCCTCTGCTTTTTCCTTTCTTGCCTACTACATCTTACTCAGATGTGAGCAGAAGGAGATATACCAAAAACTTACCGTGTCCCCATGACACTCTGGTTTTCTGTAGTCTCCACTGGTGAAGAGCGTAAAATCTACTGAGATTTTTTATTAGAATGATTACCCTCTCCTGTAATAGGAGAAAGGAAATAATGATTAAAATAATTTTTTTTTTTTTTACTTCAAATCAGAAATAGGCACACCAGGTATAGTACTGAGCACGGCAGAAAGGCAAAGAGAGTTGTGGTAATTCCCAGCTGTGCTGCACCTTTGGACCAGACATCAATAAAGATCTGGGAGCCAGAATTTCATTCACATACTCTTTATTCCTGGAAAACAATGCCAAAACACAACACTTGCATTGTTGTAACTCATTCCTTTCAGAGCTGTCCAGCCTGAACTGATGATTTCTCAGTAGTGTGTGCTACACCTATGGATTTAACAGACAGACCAATCACCTTTGACTCATGGAAGATAATTTTTATGTTCAGAAGAACTGCAAAACATCCCCCTTGAAATTTCCTTAACGAAGTGCTTTCACCAGAATTCTCTCAAAAGAGATGCAGAGCTCAACAGCAGCCTGCAGAGAATTTTTTCTGGAAGTATTCCCCAACATGAGAGAGATTAATCACTTCTTTCTGTTCACAGGTGCTCCCAGCCAGCAGGAAAACAACACTGGACCATATCATAGTTATTGAAAAACAATGAGCATTTTACTCTCTCTATTAGTGTGCTATTCAGCATAAGTTAACACTGACAAGTTCATAGTTTCTGAAGATCTTGGGACTTTGAAAGTTTGAGGTAACTTTCCTTCAGAAATGGAAATATCTTCTAATTCATACTGATGTTTGGCAGACTGGTGGTCAATTAGCAAATGCAAAACATAAGGAAACTGCACAACAACATATACATCCTTCCTCTACTTTGACAAATGAAGTTTAAATTATTGATAACATAGTTGTAAACATATTGTTGTGTCTTGAAAACCTGACTTAATTTTGAGGTTTTCTGATGGCTGTTATTGAATCTTTTCTTCTCAGAAGCAGAAAGAAGGCAATGTATATTTTTGTAGTATCAAAATATAGATCAGTCAAGTTTATCTGTGATTAATTATCAATAATTAAATAAAAGGTTGTATAAAACTGGAATTCTTCTGTTCTTGACGCACATTACAGTCTTTCCTGCTGCACAGCCAACAACTCCTGCGCATGATCTAAAACAATTATTAAATCAATAAAAGAAATACATTTACTGTTAAACTTCATTTTAAAAAGTGAGAATAACATCAGCAAAACTAGAGCATTAATTTAATCAAAAGTAAAACACAGTACGAATAATGATTTAAAAAATGTCACCCTGTACTTTCTAGAGTACCATTTACCAGGAGTACTCTACATATCTATGCCACAATATAAATGTTATTCGAATACATTTTGAGTGAGAGAGAAAACTGTTTTATTTTATTTATTTATTTATTTATTGCCTGCATGATAAGCTATGGCAGGACACCACCTTAATTCTTAACACAAAGTAATTAAATCACTCATGTCTGACAAGGAATAACCAACACCAAAGCTTAATGTTCATTTGTGGAGCATGGTTTAGTTTTGGCTCTAATTCAATATGATCTTGTATTTTATGATTAGAGATGGGATTATTTGTGTGGTTAATGTTAAACAAAAATGCAAGTGTTTTGCTGATTTGATATCTCATTCATGCTGTATATGTTGATATCACCGTACTGCTTTAACAACCTTGAAAGCAATGCAGTCAGTTACTGTGACTGTAAAAATGTGCTGTGCAAGAACAAAAACCTTTTTCTTCCAGTGTCCAAATCTGTACTTAACCCTGAGAAAACATGGAAGATAATCTTTATCTGAACAAAGAACACATTCATTTCAACCATAGTTATGCTGTATGCTGTGATGCAAACATGACTCAGCGTCCAGCTCTGAGTTCAGAGCAGGCTGGAGCTCCACCTGAAAGGAACGTGTCATCAGCAGAGTTCATCACAGCTTACACAGCTAGTGGCTTCCAGTACACTATAATTTTCAGGCAAGTAATACAGATGACATAGCATTGGTCAATGCAAACGAGATTTTATTAGAAACAGTTCCATGGTAGGTAATGCCTGTACTTGTTTCACTACTAATTTATATTTTCTGAGAGTTAGAGATTTCTTTCTTTTGTGCATAAACCTCAAAACATTGTTTATATGCTGAATGACATTTTCATCATTTCTCTGTTGCTTCCAAGAAAGCTGCAATACTATACTATTTGTAATGTTAAATATTCTTTTCAGAAGCCAGGTTCAATTTTAAGCCCTTCAAGTCTTAACTTCCCCATTTTTAATTTTCCAGTTCATTATAACATTATTTTAAATACTTATAATGCATGTGCTGTTCCTCAGATAAATGTAGACCACGAAGAAGGTCTGTCCTTGAGCTGCTAAAAATTAAGTTGATGGAGATAAGGAAAGAGCCCTGATAAATTGATCTTTTCTTATATTCTAGAGCATATACTTCTCTATTGACAGCAAACAGTACAAACCTTGCAATTTCAGCAGCAAACTAGAAGTTCCCAGCATGCTCTCCTGTCTTTTGAAAAGTGTAAAACATATTTGAGTGACATCAGAAGATCTGCTCCAACTGTAGTTTCTGAAGTTTCTGAAGCTGTGCTTTATTATAATAACATTTTTGTTGTTTTCTCTTTGCAGTTTTCTGGGATACAGATGCTTGGGAACCAAATAACAACACCAGTGTGTAATGGACAGTATGGAAAGGCATAGGAACTAGGGTGTTTCTAGGAGGTTTTCTAGCAGCTTTTGGGACCAGACCCTCATGTGGAATGGAGTTATACTGCCTATGGAAACACACCAGGTGATTTTACTCTTTTAAGATAGGATATGTCCTATTGTCTCACCATTTGATCTTGAACCAGATACTCATTCTTCCTGACAGGTCCAGAAAAATATCTTCAGTGTGTGCAGCTGCCTGTTATGTAATTTTGAAACTGGAGATTTCCTATTTCCTTACTATTATTTAGGGGTACCTATGTTACACACATATTCACAGAGGTCATGTTAACACCTCATTATTCCACATTATAGCAGTAACCACCAATTCAGTGGAGAAATCAAGCAATAGTTGTCTTGATATAACTGCACTGACAGTTCCTTTTTTTTTTCTCTGTACCTAGATAGAAATCAAGAGCTCATTTTCTTATAAAAGTGATTCATAATAGCAGCAAGATGAAGAGAACTGTGCTGATGACTGATCATCTTAATATATTAAGTGTTTGCAAGGATACTGAGCTGTCTAATGTACTTAGTTATAATCAGATGATAACTACTGAGTTTAAGTACTTTAGTTTACCTTGGACTACATTTCATGTGCCATTCTAGCTCCATGATACAGTTGATTTTAGGAAAAGAAATTTAAATAATAAATCAATGTGAGCACATCTATAACAGAATAGAGAGATTGGGGAGCCTTGGTATCAGTTCCATTTTCCATTTTCCAGTCATTTTCAACTAACCTTTTTCTACCAGGAATTGTGGAAGGGATATAGAGAATGGTTTCAATAACAATCTGTGTTTATGTATTTAAATATCACAGTTTTCTGGAAGCTACGGTCCAACACTGGAAGCTATCCAGTAATCATTTGTTAAAACTATTCAAGAGTTTGAGAGCAGCAATCATTTATCTGAGTGAAGATTGCAAAATGCATTTTTATACTTCTTCAGGCTTCTAATGGTGTGGAAATGGAAATTTTCATTTTTGCTCCAGCAAATATGTATAATATCATTAATGATCACCTTCATTGCCTTGCTACATCTGCTTCTACCAATTCTCAGCTAATACCTCCTGGCCAAGAACTAGCAATTCCAGTTTAAAATAGATTTACTAAGATGTTTTCACTATGAGACTCCCCTAGAAGTCAGATTTCAGCTCCACACATAAAATATTCAAAAACAAAACAAAACAAAACAAAATATCTGCATCTGCTAAATTCTTAGTAAGATACTGCATGGAAATACTTGCATGGTAACACCAAGAAAATGCCCGTGACTGAGAAGATGCTTGCAGGGTTAGGTGTCGCCAGATGTAAATGAACTGTGTATTAATAATAAAACCAGTTATGTTTATAAAGTCTCAGAGTGTAGCAGAAATCACCAAGCCTGAAGTCTGTTACTGAAATATGCTTGGAAAACAAAAATCAAAAAAAGGAGATTTTTAGTACTAGTAAAGCATAGTCTTTAGGATAAATTTTTATATTGTTAAAGTATAAAGGAAATCCTTTCTTATACATGTGGACAAAACGTTTACCTATACTTGTCTGCCAGTTGTGACAGTAATGTCTCATAAATTAGGCAGCCAAGCAATCATTCTATTAGGCAACTTATGCATTTTGAAAAATTAACTAAATACATATTTTTAGTGATTTGAATTAAAAACAGTATTGCGTGACCTTTCCATTAGAAAGGGGAGATCAAGTTATGGTCTGTCGAAGAAAACAGCACTGTTAGCAATCTAGATATGTGGCACTCTGGGCCAAAATGGAAAGCTCTGCTTCCCTGGTTAGATTTTTGTACGCAACTAACACATTTCAGCAGGAGCTAAAATTCAGCTTTATCATACATCATACACCCTGTTCTCATAATTCCTACGTCTGTGATATCTCATCTATTTTTGTAGAGACTTAACTGAGTGAATTTAAAGGTCAAGGAATTTTCACCTCTAAGTGAGATATGGATTCTTGTGTGGTAAAAGAGAAAAAACAGTCTAACGAGAAAAAAAAACTGGATAAATGAGCTAAAATAAAAACCCATTCTCTTCTGAATTAGATTAATTGATGAGATTATATTTGCAGAGGTAAGTACTGAGGCTAGGACCTGTTCTTTAATCTTCTAGAAGAATGTGATGAGTGGGTGTTAATTACCATTCTGCATGCTCTCTTCTGCTTGTAAGAGCTTGATAAGTAGAATGTTAACATTTGTTTCCCACTTACACTTTATTGCCTGCCCAGTTTCTGTGTTATTCATTTGGCTGTGTTATGTTTTGAACAGAGGTAATTTTAGAAAATAGAAATATGAATGAGTTGTCCTTGTTGCTAGACAGATATTTAGATCAAGACCAATATTTTATTTCAACATCCTTTTATATTATGTCATGAAATGTAACTGTATTTATAATTCTCAGTTAATGGAAAAGTTTCAACTATCACAAAATGCCTCCTCTACTTCATACATAGTGTTAATTTTTGTCACAGATAAAATCAGACTGAATTAATAGAGAGAGAGCAGAGCTAATATAGTTTACAGATAAACAAGTGGCAAACTTCAACTTCATAGTTTGGACCTGTCAGTAGAGAATCAGTGGAGAAATAGGAAAAAGTCTGTTTCTCCAAGAGAGTGGTACTTTACCAACATTCGAATACAGAGCACGCAGGTATGCACACGTATATCCAGAATTAACAACTCTTTTTCAAAATTTTCAAATGTGGATAAAATATTTAATTACAAAATTCATTACCTGTTCCAATAGATTTTCACTGTCTTTTAACTAACTTCTTTTCCAAACACTTACACTTAGTGAAATGCAGGGGCATAATAAAATATAATCAACTGCAAAATAAATGTAATGGCCAGCCAGTTTACTGATGTACAAAATTATTTTTCATTATACACTCTTTGATTTTTATATTGCCTAGAAAGACCAAATACAGCCAGGATTTATAGCAAGAATTAGTTTTACTCAAGGAGAGAGTGATTTCAACAGAGTTGGAGGCCAAAACTATTGTGGACAATATAGATTAAGGATTTCAGCAGTAAACTTTTAAAGACAAACAGACACCTCATGATATGCACCTCAAGGTTTTGAATTTTTAACTCTCACAGCCTTAAATAAAAATAAAGCATTCGAATGAGCATCAGGTATGTAGGATTTGATTTGCAGAACAATTTGTGCATCACAGATGCAGGACAACAAGGAGGGACACCTGGAAAGGGCTGTTCCGCTCCTCCCATCCCTCATCTCCATCCTGCAGGCCAGCATCTTCTCTTGCTTCCACTCTGAAGTGAATAAAATCATGTTGTTCATATAAAGGAAAATTACCCCCTCCCCACAAAGCCAAAAATAAAGATGTCGGTGTTTTGCAGCCTTACAGATTGCTAGATGCAGAGCAAAGCAGAGGGGGAGGGACATATAGCTGATATTAAATGAAACAGGGAAGGAAGAGAAGAAATCACAAGTGCAGGTGTGCTCCTCCCAGTCCTTTCCCTGGTGCTTAGCCCTGGCCACACTCGGCGCTGGGGGCAGGCGACGGAGCACACAGGGGTGCAGCACTGAGCCACCTGCACTGGCCCCACGAGCCCCGGCGGTGCCGCTGACGCACCACGGGGCCAAACACCCGCAAGGTCATCTCATGGCGAGTGGCTCCGGCAGAGGGTCAACTCCAATTAATCTTCCATTTAACATTTCTCCTAGCATTTAAACTACCCCATTCACATGCCTTGCAGGGCTTCTACAGCGCGGTGTCTTGGGCAGTGGAGGCACAAACTGGATTTTTGACCCACAGTGCTTCTGCTCAATGGTGGGTGCCTCACTGCAGCTCCCGCCTTAGGAAGATCTCGGAGAGGCTTTTCTGAAAAGGGCTGGAGTGGAGCCAGAATGAATAATAACTTGTGTAGCCTCAGAGCACTGCTGGAGCCACGAAGTATTAACAAACAGAATTAACATTTACAGGTTAAAGATCTGTTTGGTTGGTGGTTATTTTTCAGCATTAAATATAATTTATAGCTAGCTGATTTATGTGCATGGAGTCATTTAGGATATTAAGCAGTACCTAGTAGCTGCTTCATAGCTGCTGAGCAGCTTCAAGCCTTCCGCTCAGCTCTCTGTGTCATCCCTCTTAAACAAAGGGACCATTAATAAACTGCTCTGCACAGAACAAGAAAGGACTGAGTACTGCAGCCTCATTTCAGAGGTAATAGACTTAATAATGAACAAATGACACTGGCATAGTTTTAGGCTATTATTTTTAGTAATGTATGTGCCTTGCTATAGCTCTGTATGTGGTAAGCCCAGCTCAAGAAAAACATTCCATGGTTATTCACATCACAGTCTATTTTGTGATACTTTTCTGTAAAGAGTTCCAGACAAAAGCTTCCAAAGGACTACGTGCCAGGATCAGAGCCAGTTATTACTTAAGAAAATATTGCTGAAATCGATGAGAACTTGTGTAGGAGGGGGAACAGAAACTGGGGAAGTAGTGTCTCAGGGTTTCACTCCACATCCATCTTTAAAAGAAAGATGTAAAATCATGTTCACCCTTCGCTTTTTGTGTATTGCTTGAGTGCAATAATTGAGAGAGAGAAAGAGAAAAAGAAAGGAGAAAATGCTTTTATCAGGTTTTCTTATAAACCTAAAATCCTGGCAGACAGTATAGAAAACTGAAATTACCATATATTTCAAAGGTACTTTTGGGATAAGTACTGAGTGAACTTTAAAGCACCTCCTGGGATCTGCATAAGGATTTATGGTAGCTATTTGAAACCAAACTAAATATAGAGGTTTTGCATAGTTCCAATCCCAAGTCAGACCATGCTGGCAGTTCAAGCTGGGTTCTCCTTTGAGCTTTCAGTTTTGTTTGAATCTGAAACTCTAAGCAAAACTCAGGAGATGCAAACGCATGCAGACAGCTTTCCCTGAAGTGCTAACCAACTTGTGAACCAAAACCCAATTGAACTCCAGTCTATTTAAAATCCTGCAGGCAAACACTTAGAACAGTTCTTTAGTCACTTAGATACATAAATGGAAGATAAAATGGTAGTACAGCATCTAACCGCACAAAAGTATATTTAGAGAACAATGAGAACATCTCTGTACTCTATACAATTCAGCTCAGTGAAGGGCATTGCATAACCTCCTCGAACACCTCTACAAGATGTGATAGCATCTGTGGGCTGCCTTTGAAAACCAGACTATGCCCAGAATCACTGCACTGCCCAGCTCCATTCTTGTACCTCTCTAAGATGACCCAATTTTAAAGAAATCTTGGGTAAGGGGTATGGTGGCTATCTTCCTCCTGGTCTCAGCTGCCAGAGCCATGACTTCTATGGTGATACATGACTTATAAGTACAGCCAAAAATGCTGTCATGCTGCCAAAACTCTCCTTAGGAAATAAAAATGTTATTGAGAAAGTCTTTCATAGGAAATTGGAAAGAGGTGACTTGAAACTAGGATGGTTTCATTGTGCCTTGCCAGTTATCCATAGCCTGACAAGCCGAGGATGCGCTAGCCACGTGCATGCAGCAGTTAATGAGAGTTAACACATGGGCAGCGCAGCACTAAAGCAATGCAGGACAGACAGCTGGGGAGGGGGAAAGGACCATCAGTCAAAAGCCTGTCTCACACCAAAGAGGACGGCTGGCCAGTGACTGTTCGGTTCAGGCAAATTAACAAGTGAGTGTGTGAAATATCAGTGTGATCAACCTCTTACAGACTGTTTTGCTGTATCTGTTTAGTCTATTTACTTATTAGCAGGGATTCCTGCTGGCTTTGCTCTGTTCCCTCCATGGTCGTCCTCATCGCATAAAACAACAGCTCTGGTTGTAACAAAGACTGTATGTCACACAAAAGAACTCAGATACATTAAATGACTGAAAAAAAAGTTCATTTGATGATGTAAACTGCTGCCACTACAGAAATAAACAATCTTCACGAACACCCAGAAAGCAAGGAGAGGCCAGAGGAAAGAGTGGAGATAATGGTGCGCTTGCTCTGCAAGAGAAATTCCAAAGCTTGAGCTGGGATGAACCTACTGAAGCAAAAGGAGGTGGGTCTCCAGAGAGCAGCAGAGGTACAAGGGCCATTGCAAGAGGCAGAGCAGAGATGCCCAGTTTGGGGCTTCTGAAAAGCGAGCTCAGCCTTAAGGTTACTTTATGACTGCCATTGCTTAGCAGTCAGTGTAACCGAGAGGATCACACCACAGAAACCACCTCTGCTACCAGTTCTCAGATGGAATCTCTCTTCAGGGCTAGGGTTTGAGCTACAATTTTGATGAAGCGGCTACAACCTTAAGAACTGTTACAAAGCAAAATTCATTACCATTGTAATTACCATTCCCCTGTTAACAGATGGGCAGCTGAGACAATGAGGGTGTTATTTGTTCAAGGTCACAGAGGAAATCTATGGCAGAACCATGGTTTGAACACAAGTCTCTAGAATCCAAACCAAATGCTTTAACCGCAAAGCTATTCTTTTTTCCTCAGATAGTCCAGCTGGCACTTCGCTTGCTGAGTGCAGCAGGTAGGAGCTGACATTCCAAGTCCTTTCAATTGATATTATTAGCATATAGCAACAAAGACATGCAGTGGAGTATTGGCAGCCAAAGGGATAAGTGATGATTGTAAGATAAAGTGTTTGTGTTTCTAGCCATCTGTTTGCAAATAATCCAAATTATTATTTTTAGGAGTGCTGATTCTGTCATAGCTGTATTTCTGGTGTAGGGTAGCGCACTTCTAGTAGTGGATCGCTGAGAAAAAGCATTTGCTGCTAGTAGAAAACAGAAACACAAAACTTTATATACTCCTAATGCATCCTGCTGATAAAATACAAGAGCTTTACATCATCAAGTTTCTAATTAAACATAACCACAAAATCTGGACGACAAAAATAACATTAAGGACATTAAGAAAGCAAAGGTGCAGATGTCATATACAGGATATTAGTATGCAGAAGCTTTTGCTTTCTAAATTTTAAATATTCACAAGAAAAATAGTTTTCATAAGCACTATCCCTTTCCCTCCCCATGCAAGGCACCTTGTGCTGTCTTGCTTTCTCCAGCACTCACACAAACAACAATATAATTCCTACCAAAACAAAACACTTCAGCATCCAAGCGGTGTAACAGATATTAGTCATGGCTCCTTGCTTGCTACAGGAAAATAACAATAGCTGCAAGGGAAGACCAGACAAGAGCAAGGAAAGATAAACCTCCCAGAAGCAAGTACAGGTGCAATCAAGAAGTCTCTATTTTCAGGTGCATGGAGCATCTTTCTCACTTGCAGAAAAAAAGGCAAAGCATCTCCTCTCCACCCAGAGGAGCAGGTCAGTGAATGAAGCCAGGCTGTGGTTGAGGATCAAAGCAGGAGGAAGAAGGGAGGTCCCTAAACAGTGCGTTCTGTTGGGAACTTTTTGTAAAACAGAACTCAGACTTTTTCTCGGAATATTACAGATGTCCTACACGGCAGTTAGTTGAGCATTCCCCTTCAGTGTCATAAACTCTGTGCAACTGTTTCAGTCTATTAGACTAAGGTACCTTCTATGCGGTATAAATCTATAAAGTTAATGGCAGAACAAGTTATACATTCTGATTTATTGTCTGCTTTGGCTCAAACCAACAGTACTATACGTTAAGGGGGGGAAAGAAAACATGCTGTCTGTATATTTATAACCTTGTCATTTAAACATTTGGCAGCCTTTCAGCTGCTCCATATGTTCACTGTATTAAGCTTTACCATAGAAGGAACTAAGAAGCAAAGTCGAAAGAAAGCTGATATTGTATGGTTTAAAAGCCTGGCAGTAAAAACAATAATCAAGGAAAATTTTCAATAACAGCCATTCTGTGGTACCTCTGCTGCTTCAAAGGGCATGTAATGAAACCCCATCATCCTTAAACATTGCTAGCAGACTGTCTTCAGACAAGAAGACTTAGGACATATACATTGTGCTTAACATAAACAGAAAAACTTGATTCAGAAGGTCACATGAGAAGGAGACAAAATTAGAATTTAGAAATTGGGAAAATTCTGCACTATCTGAAGCGGGACAGTGTAAAACAGCAAAGAAAAATCTATTCTGGAAGAAAGTTCAAAAATTAATGTCAACGGCTCTTCCACAGTCTACTGTTATAATTTACAGTTATTAGAGTATTATAGCATGTCTAGAGACAAACTAAATTTAACAAATTCACATCATAGATATACTTTTAAGTATACTTTCATAAACATTCATCTAATTGATATATCAGCATCTATCTGCAGCTGGGATACTTCTACTCCCCAAAGTGCTCTCTTTAGGCAGAATTCATAGCACATATGCTGCTAAGAAGACAAATAACCTGAAAAATACTTCTCGGGCTGAAGCATAATATCCTCTCCTTCACATTTGTATTAACAAGGTTTTGAAGGTTTAGAGGTTTGTGGTTTTTACTTAGGAGTTGAATCTTTGTGTTTGTGCTTTGAGATGTAAAATATTTATCATCAGCTAATTCTACTTCTTTAGTATCACAAGGATTCCTTTTAAAACTTATCCCAACTATGGACGAGAGGCAGCTGTAACAGCTCCTGCTTACACACCAGCATCTTCCCAAAGCCCTGTGGCACTTCCTGAGAGGGGGGAGCCTTCATCTCTGGAGAGCAAGGCAGAATTTTTTTCCCCTATGAACCTTTCTACTTTAAGATTAGAATGAAAAGTGGATCATTCCATAGTTGCCATTAAATGTTATCTGTGGCAGTGTGCAATACTGTTGGTAGCCAAGGTTGCTAATCTTGTGCAACAACTCCTTGCTCCCTTTGGAGAAATTGAGACTGGAGCGTGATCCTAGTGCTACACAGACAGAAGAAAAGACGTTTTTTTCTGCAGTATATTTGACTGGGGGGTTGGGTGGAAAGGAGGTATAATTAATAAAAGGAAAATCCTGAATTCTTGTGAACTCATTATTTTCCTCACTGGGAACTCCCCAGATTGTTTCCCATTATTTCCCATTATTAGCCACAGTGTAAGTGAACAGCTGAAATACTGAGTTGACCTACCATCCTGGATGGGAGATAATCAAATTCGTATCTTCTCCTTAATATCCAATCATTTCCCATTTCATTTCCCTCTTGCTTGTGTCACTTCATGTACCTTTCTTCTGCACAGATTGTCCTATGTTACTTCACTGAAAGCAAATAAAATAACCAAGTAAGTTTCCCAAGACTCGCTATAGTCATACTCAGAAAACATCCCCACAAAACAGAAACAATCCACCACCAACNTATCTGGTGAAACAATAAAACTTCTGGCATACTGCAAAATTCTGCATGATCAGACATCTAGAAATGGCTACCCAGCTCTATTACATGATTCAGTCAAATTCAGTTGCCTTGTCGTCTACTGCCTTCTAAGCTTTTCAATATTATTTTTCTTGTGTGAAATGTTTAATTGTCCTTCACTATATATTCTTTTGGTTCTTTTGGCAGTTTGTTAAGTGGAATGATATTTTGTGAGANTCTTCCCAGTTGAATTAATCAGGTTTTTATTAATCAGAGCATTCATAATTTTGATGACGTTTACAAAATTTTTGCAGTGTGATTATGGGATAGTATTTTATGAACACTCACACACACACACTGTATTTGCTGAGAAAATCATCACCATCATCTCTTGATCAGGAAATAAATCATCAGAAGTACAGCATGGGAAAAAAATCTGATTTAGGACCTACGTTAAAGCTGCATACCACATTTGAAGCCATTTCTGTTAATGAATCTAAAAAAGAAAATCTACCATTCTCTATTAAGGTATCCTTAGGTAAATATCACTGCAAGACTTTATTATGTGATGTGTTATAAATCACCTTTGATCACAGCAAGCAAATAGGTATCAGTACATGTGGATGTCATCCTTTACTTCAAAGGAAATACTTAAAAATTAAGACAAATCAAATCTATCCCAACTTAAACCAGTGGAGCAACAGATACAGCAGAATTGACAGATTACAAACATTATTTATACCTATGCATGATTCATTTTGCTTTGGCATGCCAAAACAGTTTGGATTAAATTGTTGTTTTAAATACTCGTATCTTTGAAATTCAAAGTAACTTGTCAATGAAACATGAAATTTGTCAGTATGCTCATTACTTCTATGCTAAAAATATTCATAAATAAATACACCTCCTCGATGTTAAATGTTTATCAGTCTTGCTTTTTTGAGAGAGAATGATTGGATAGTACATTAGTAATGAAAGGTGGATCAAATAATCAGAATCGGAGTAAAAAATGCTTAATTCATGAGACAAGTACACAAAACATTTCTAGTTACTAATAGAAATTGAATGTCTTATCATATTATCGCTGTGAATCACTGTCTTTTTAGATGGATAGAGGAAATATTTAAAAGAGATTAAACAAAATAATTCATGAGTTTGTACTTTTTTATGAAGGCATAAGAATGTGATTACACTTTCAAACTGCATTTGTTATATGCAATTAACACAAACACTTTCCAAAAGCTGCTGGTTTTCAAACTGATGCCATATTGTTCATTTCTAAAAATAAAATACAGCTGCATCAGGGCCAACTTTTATATACATTCTATTGTTTAGCTTGTATGTGGACAAGTTTGTATTTCATTTATAAAATAAGTAAAACCCATAGATGCATTCAACTGTTGTCCAAATTTGATTAGAGGGCTTTTTGTGTGTAGACGGTTATTGGTTGAGGTATTTGACAAAACTGAATAGGAATTCAACTGTTACTGTGAAAGAATAAACTACATAGCACTGAGAAGCTTTCATAGTGCTCTTTGCACAAACTTACAGCTATAAAATCAATTTACAGGGCACAATTCTGGTCATGGAAGAACTCTAAATGAGACAGAAATTTTATGATTGAAGTAAGATGCAAAGTGTGATTTCCTCTTCCCCAATACTATCTGATATCTTAAAATACTAGAGCGGCATCTACATAAAAGTATTCATATCTCCATATGAATATCAGAAGTAGCATAACAAATTGTACAAGCCAGGCTCAGTTCTAGACTGAGAGAAGCACAAAATCTTTCTATTTCTGCTCATGTAAATTGCTGTCTTGTAGTGGGTGAACTCAAGATAATGAAATAAGCTGATTATGACCACTGGGACTACTTTACTATCATACCCCCCCCAACCCCTTTTAGTTGCTTAATAGTCAAAAACAATGCTACCATATAATACCATGCATATATGAGAAGTGGTATATGCTTATGAATGTGACGATTTTGGGCAATTTCAGATCACCTGTGCATGTCTGTAGATGGCCTGCACACATGCAATGTTCACAGACTGCTCTTCCCCTTTTACAGCTTCATAATTCTTCCCCATGAAGGTTGTTTTTGTTTGTTTGTTTGTTTTGTTTTGTTTTAAACATCTTTCCAACAGACATGCCTAATTTTATAAGAGTAAAAGCTGGAAATTTAGCATCTGATTCTCAGTCTATATTCTGAAAACTTTCAAATGCGATTATGTCAGCTCTCTGCTTACCTGTCTTCATATACACCATTACAAATATTACACTTGCTTATTTGAAAGGTATACCAAGATTTTCCAGGGTTGATCATACCTCCCACAACAGCTGATCTGCAGTCTTTTTCAGTAAGATACACAAAAGCTGCTCTCAGGTGATGCTGTTTTATTGCCTGAGATCACTTTTAGCATTGCTTAACAAAAAAATAACAAACATATACCAAATCAAATACTCTTAACCTTAATTCAGTACGTCTGCTGACATACTTGGATTCAATTACTAATTACAGGAACTAATACATCCATACTATAGTCGTGAAATACGATGAGGTTAAAAAAGGAAAGACTGTGAGGAATTGCTTTCAAAAGTTCTAGTGGCATAGTCAATATTTGATTCGCAATAGAAATAAATATTGAAAAATGCATACCTTCATTAAAAGACAATAGTAAGCTTAACATATACATGCTATATACATCTATCTAGAAATAGCAAATCTTTCTGCATTGACAGAACAGCAGATGACTTTAGATGACTCTTTGCAACTAGAAATAAACGTTAAAAGTGTATAAGACTTTCCCACTATGCAATCTGGGCAATTATAGCTTTTCCCTTGAGTTATGTACTTATTAGCAAGGAATTGCAAATAGAAATTGTTAGAATAGGGAGGCAATATTTTACATGTGATTTAACAGCACAGCTTTGCCTTCTGTAAACAGTCAAAGATCCGTCATCTCCCTGCTCAATTATGGTATAAAATATTTGCTAAATATCTGCAAATCTTATGCAAAGAAACTCCTAACTTTGAAATTCATACAGTTAAATGAGTGATGCAAAAGCTGTTGAGTGCAAATCATTACTGTACATTAGCAGTAGAATGATAAGAACCTGTTACTATACCTAAAACATAAATGGGTAATAAATGTGGTTTGTTATTGTTGTTGTTGTTTTTGTTTCAAGAACATTTGCCTAAAAAACTTTGAGAAAGCGTTTGATTGGGTGGTGTGGGATTTCTGTGGTTTTTTTCTTTTCTTTTTTCTTTTTTTTCTTTTTCCTCCTCTACAGTACTTGAAGCAAGAGTATTTACTCATTCAGATGTCAAAAGCTGAGGGCCACACTCTGATATGAACTCAGGTGCAAACAGGAAAATGTTCCTGGATATACATACTGTTGTAATTGGTACCACAGGCAGAGTAAAACGAATGGTTGGCAATTATTGTCTTCATGATTCTTCCACCAGTGCTCACAGTCAGTCGCTACAAACCGGGTAAATCTCCTCTAACTACCTCCCCTTCCTTAAACTGGGGTTTCACAACAATGGCACCTGTTAGCATCTACCTTGAAATGAACCTTATTTCTTATTTCTTGTACTGTTGCTTGAAGATAATTTAGATTGCCTCTTAACCACAGGCTCTTAAATGTAATCAATATCTACTAACAGCATGGACTATTAATCAAAGAGTGTTGACATATTTTTATTTGACCTTTATAAGCAAACCCTCTTAGTGATGACACTTTAGTATTTAACATCAGCATGTTGTTCCAATGCTATTCATCTTTGGAGAAACTACAAGACCACCAAAATCAATGGCAAAAAGGACAGAATTTCATCTTTGAAGTATGGATTCAAGAGTAGGCAATACAAGGCTGCAACATCTGTAGTTTTGTAAATACATAAACTACATTTACATTTTAACCCACTAAATACATTATCATTCATGCAGCTACTTCTGATCATTTTTGACTGACCCTCATGCCTAAGTCTCCCATAGACAGCTTGTTTCTTGTAAAACAGAGAGACCAAACTAAACTAATCTCATGGAACAGAGAGCCCAAATGACTTCAGTGCATTTCCTGGAGACTCACGACATACACTTTCCATGCTATTTTCACCAAAAGAAATAAAAAATGTATAGATACCAAAAAACAGAATTCAACCATGTTATACAGTCTTTACATGTGAAAAAAAACTTGTCTGTGCCTTTTACAAACACATGAATTGCAAAGTGTCTAATTCTACAATTGAAGTAGAAGTATTTCTCTAACAAAGCCGCATTTACCTAACTTAAAATGATACAATTTCAACCTATATGTATCTTGAAGATTTAGGGCCCAATAATTTTTCAAATAATGTTCATTTGAGCAGTTGGGGCACATAGCCCTGCAAACATAAAGAGCAAATGTTTGCTTTTCCACATATAAAAGCTATAATAGCTAGTTTTTTTACTTTACTTGGTCATTTAAGTAGAACTTCTACCAGCTGTTAAACCAATATGGCACTGGTGGACAGAGTTCCCTTGTTTTATTTGTTATGATATTACAAGTCTAAACAACCTCTTACAGCTAAAGATATATTACCTTGAATTATATTTAACAGCTTAGTATAACGCAATACATCATATCTTACCATATATAACGGACAATATCTATATTCTATTAAAGTCTGTTAATTTTCATAGTGTTACTAGGTATTAGCTAATGGACCACAACCTTTGCTCTTTGATGCTCTTGAAGCTGACAGGAATAAGAACATGCAGGATAAACATTTTTTTACCTGAAGTGCAAGAATGAAATCTGAGCATCAGCTTACTACGTGGAGTAGTAAGCTGAGTCTTATACTGAAGACTTACGGACTGAAAAAGAATAAAATAAGCAAATTCATGAAAGAATCATTCAATGAATTTTAGCTAAATCATGTCAATCCATGACCTCAATATTACAATGATTCATACACTGTGCAAGCTTTCTGGGGTGCAAATTTAATATATTTCACTTACAGAGTATAACTGGAATCACTCTTGCCTTGTATCAGTTTGACCCAAACAGGTTTTGTAGGTTCTTAGTTCTCTAAGAAATTTTGCCGCCATTGGGAGCTTTCCTGATTACAAACAGTTAATTCTGCACACTTCATGTCTTTCATTGGAAGAGGCAAAATGTCAATAACTCCCTGTTTGTACCACAACAGAGCAATTAATATTTTGTGTGATAATGACATATCTGGTTGTTTGCACAGAGCTTTTTGCAAAGCGTGCAACACCTGACAGATTTTAGCGGTAAACACTATGACTACGAATACTCTGAATTGCAACAGATGGGAGAGAAAAGGTTAAGCTGCGGAAATTCAAATCCCCCTTGACTCCTTGCACCCATCTGCAAATGGTGAGTGCTGTGGCAAGGAGGAAAGCATGGTCTGCTGAATCTGCACCAGATCCAGCTCGCTCTGCTTAGGGAGACATTTGCAGCAGTTATGCATTGACTGCTACCCTGTGGACTGAGCAACAGACTCCATCAAACTCATCAGCGCACAGCTCAAATATTCATCACTTGGCCAAGATACAATTTATTAAAATATATCAATTAAATTACCTGATGTCCAATATGATGTGAATTTTACAGCAGTATCTCATATTATGCTATGAGTTCTCTTTATTTCCACACTGAAAATCTCAAGGTAATCACAGGAAGAAAAATAACCAACCATATAAACAAATATTATCTTTTACAACCTCAAATAGATTGCATCCCTAAAGCTGAATTACTGTGCATCTTATTCTGCATTATTTTGTGCAATTACTTCTTTGATTACCAGTGTGATAATGTTGAGATGAGTTTTCAACCTTTCAAAATTAGACCTTTATATACAAATATGTTTTGGAGAATAGTAAATGATTTAATAGTGCATACATAATAGTAACAGTAAAAATTGTAGTAGTCCTATAATTGAGCTAATGGAGAATCTGATGGAAAGACAAGATAACAAAGAAGAAATGATGCAGTAAAAATTGCTTCTCTTTGAGTCCAAATGGTAAAAGTAGCTTGAGAAGCCTAGGATTTCATGTGCAGTTAGTTTTCAAAATGAAATATTCGAATATAGTAAAAAGACATTAAGTAACACATGACTAAAAAGAAATGAAAAAAGACAGGAATATACCACCTATACTGTCATTCTTTAAAATTACTGCTATCAGGAGGCTTTCACAATTTTGGAAAACTTGCTTGAGAAGTTGTTCTTCTCCACATAAGAAAAGTGTCTTAAAGGGCATGAAATTCTTTATCTAGTGAGAGTAATTGGAAAGCTTCTTGAGCATGCAAAAAATATAAAATAAAGATGCCTGATTAGAGATGACAAATTGGATGCCGGATAGCAGTAATGAAAGCTACTGTAGATAATATGCAGCAGAAAAACTGTCTCGTGTGATTTTCATATTAAAATGTAAAAACTCCTCCTTTCATTACTTCTCTTAACATTTCCAATTGTCTTTATAATTTTGCTTTTTTTATGCAGTGGATTAAAGTTTTATGGCACTGGGGGGCAAATCTTTCTGTCCTTTTATAAATAATGCTATTAGTTTGAAGAGAGATAAAAAAGCAAACAAAGCACAGACTGGCCAATACATAAGCTGGTTGTGAATATTGCTTCATTGTACTTCTGCTGAATAGTCTGAAGACAGTTTTTGCTATCACCAAATCTTTTGGAAGTTTGACTTCAATTTGCAAATCATGTAATTGTTGTTGAAAAAAAATAATAATCTGCGTGCTTGCTTGGAGGGGCAAAGGACAACAGAGTGAATGAGAGGTGTTTGCCTGGGATGGTGTCAGTATAAATGATCTGCAGTCAAACCATTCATCTACATCCTCAATAACATTATCTTCTCCTAAATAAAAGCAATACATTTTTGAGCACATATGGAGTGATGCTTGCATTTGAGCTACAGTTTTCTGTACCACTACCTGAGCATACAGGTTAGGTGCTGTTCTGCTCCCACTACTTTCTGCAAGCCGCCATGGACTGCTTAGCTGTGCAGCCACTGCCAGAGGAGCTCTGGCTGGGACCTCTGTAATCAACCCTGGGGCTCCTCAAACTCTTTCAAGGTGCACATGCCCTATGCACCTTTCCACAGGGATGCTCAGTAGTTGCTGGTTTAGACAGATAGCATAGGCTTCAATTCCCCTACTACACTTCCCCAGTTCCAGGAGCAATGTTCTGTTACTACTATGTGTGATGACAGCAAAAAGTGCTTTCAGGTTAATATTCTTCTACCCTTATATAAAAAGAATTAACATACAGTGCAAATTGTTCCAGTGACTTCGGGTCTCATATGGCACAAAAATGTCAGAAAGCACTTCCTCTGCAGCAAAAGTTAAGCAAGAATGTTACTCTGTCACCTGCTTCAGCTTGGCAGACGCGCTGTGTTTTTCCAGAGCTGCTCTGCACTCACCTGCAGGCAGAATGGCCGCCAGCCCACGTGCAGTTTCACAGGTGGCTAGAAATGCAGCAGGGGCCTTCGGTACAGCACGGCCGTCGTCTTCCAGTGGGGGACTTGTCACTGACTGTGACAAAATAACGGCATGTGAACACAATACCATCTGATGTGGCTTCAGCTTTAAAGAAATGGACCATTCTGATAACAGCAGGTAGAAGTAATAAGTTACCCATAAAACACTGCTAAACACTGCTGCTGCCTGAAGGTTGAAGCACTGCATGCAGTGGGTATAAGTTTGCCAGAAGCACCCCTAGTTAAACACCACAGAAATTATTGGAATACTTTTGAAATCACACTGAAGATCTAAACAAGTGAAAACATTCCAGAAAGGATTCTTCCACCCACGTATGTCAATTCAAATGCTTGACTTTTCTGCAGGTATTTATCTAAATATGCACAAAAAGGAAAAGTACACAACTCCATTCTAATACCACTCAAAATAATGCATTGTTGGAATTTTAGATGTAAAGAACTCATTGTGACTTTATGTTAATCCTACTGAATGGTGGAAAAGTTATTTTATGGACACTTATTATCACTGAGGTGAAATTTTGTTGTCCAAAGAAGCCAAGATTATAGTGTTGACTATTTTCATGAATGAGTTCAAGTGAAGACTTGCACACGTGAACTTCACATGTTGGTGCATGTTATACCTGTGCTAGCTGATACACAAGATAACTTCATTCTGCTATTCATGGATCAAAAATAATACTGAAATGTTGGGTGGAGTGACACATCGCATTACGTCACACATGCTCAGTAAGATGGGAGCAAAGCAATGAAAAGCAAGTAGATAAAAATTATGTAAGATGTCAAGAAAAAAAGTAGATACCATATTATTCTCTTTTCCTTCCCTTAACCCTTCTCTAAGAAAATCCCTGTCATATGGTATGCTGCACACAATGAGCAGCACTTCAGTCCATCTTGACCACAGCTGTGGAGATCTGGCACATAGGTGTTTGTATCTGTTGGATAAGCAGTCACATATATTTAGTAAAGATTATCCTCCGCTGCTTCATAGTGAAGTGTTTTCATGCCCACTGGCACAAACGACCAAAATAAATCCTCGTCCAAAGAGGATCAGCGATAGCAGCAGAGGCAACACTGGCACATCCATCCCCCAAATGAAGCAATAAGAAAGTCTGCATTCCGTATAGGTACCAGAGGCAGCTTGTTTGGAATGGAGCTGTACGAGCTCTAGAAACACAGTATCTGCTAAAAGAGCGAGAGATTCCCAGAGCTCCTGGTGCAGAGGAGAGGCTGAGGAGAGAAAGGCCTCTTAGAAATCTTTGTCACGATTGCTTTCTTCACCAAATCAGACTGTACCAAAACATTGCCTTCATTCAGGTGTATTCTCTGAAAAGATGTTCATTAGAAATGAAGCCCTTGCTACTTAGATAATTTTGAAAATTGCAGTAGAAAGCTGCCTAGAGCTGCAGTGATCACAGCAGCCATTTCTGCTCGCATTGTTCAAGCACTTTTAGAGATGAGGGTCATCCTTTAAAGCCGTTAAGAATTTAGGCACGTCCTTTACCAGTTTACAGGTGATACTTAAGCATCTGAAAAGCACCCTGATCCCACCACAATGGTTTCAAAGTCCTGCTACCGAGGATGGACAGGGAAACAGCACTGATACTGCTAACCGAATCTCATGACACTTGCACGTTGCTTGTTAAACTGTATCAAGTAAATAAAAACCTGTGTAAAAATCTCTATAGCCTATAACGTGACTGCATGATTTTTATATAAATTTTTTGTACTAGGATGCTTTGTTTTAAATACATTATTTCAAAATGCATAAAAAAAATGGATGGTATTTTGCATCTAAGCACCATGTAGGTACACACTATAAATTATCTCGTATCTTCTTTATTTATGCACAATTCAAAACAACATGAATGCCCCACAGTCTTACTTTGATTTAATACCTTGAAACAAGGGAATTGACCAATAACATTCAATAACTTAAATGGCTGTGAGTCACAAAGAGACATCAGTTTGAAATTTTCTGGTCTAGCACACACAAATTGATGAAAAAACCAACCAACCAACCAAACACAAACAAGAAAACAATTGAGGTTTTTTTTTTTTTTTTTTTAAATTATTTCCAGCTCAATTAAATACTTAAGATTTTGCTCTGTTTAGTTGTGGGTTCTTTGTTCCCATATACTCAGATAATAAGTAAAATGTCTAGGAATAATATTTTGAGACTGGAAGAAAGGTTTATAACTTTTCATGAAAAACATTGCTAATCACTCCAAAAAGCATTCAGTAGCCAAAGAAGATCTTTGCTGGGACATAATGTTTTTCTCCACAAGTACACCATCTAATTTTCTTCTCAGAATGATTCACAACATTTTTTGATAACTGGATATTTGATCATAATTAGGAGGTATTGTCTTTCCTGCCTGATATGCTGCAGTAAATTGTTATTAATCTGAATCAATAATACCTAGCACCTTAAAGTCTAATACCTAAATTCACAAGAGTTTTTCAAGATTAACCTTTCAGTGTACAGACCATTTACACTGGTTGCCTAAATATGGATCTGACTGCACACTTAGTGAGGTTTTGAAACATCTGAGGTTTTGAAAAAATACTTATGTTTGCTATGAACTGTAACCCCACACATACAGGCATCATATTGTGAAGCAATTTAAAAACATTATTTCTACAGCTTTAAAATACTGAGCTTACATTTACTAACACTGTAACTACTGGAAAACATGCAAAGGGTATGCTGAACGTTACAAGCAATTAAAGCAGCTAGTTTTGCATATATCATTTTTTAAAATAGTTTTTTAATATTAAGACAGAAAAGCTTGTAAATGTATTCATTATTCTGCCTTGTAATTAGTAGAAAAAATCCATTAATTTTTTTAAAATGTAATTATTAATAATTACTGATAATTAATCTGCAGAAAGATAAGGTAAATTTTTTGAGCAAAATAATAAGTAGTTAAAGCAACCATTTATTCTATGTGTTACTGTCATAGAGGATAGAATTTCAATGTTTACTTTGGCTTCAATGTCTGTTAATTCAGGTAAACAACATTGTCTACTTTGGTTTACGTTTTTTGACATCTCTGTCTTCTCTTTCAGAAATAAATATTACATAATCTCAAAAATTAAGTTTGTTTTTACTGTTAGTACTTGTCCCTGTGGGATGCTGTAGTATAAGACTCTCTTTATCATTTCATTCACCTGAATTAGTACGACTTACTGTTTTTCAATAAAAAATGCTTGAATGCCCGTGGTACCATGAAGATGCATCCACAATTTCTCATGAAGATGTCAGAAGGACATGTCTCCACTAGAAATGAAAGAGCCTGCAGGGAAATAAAAAAGAATAGAACTGAATTTCGCACTAAGCTGTTCTTGCTTTATCTGTTTTTCCCCCTTCATATTCAGAGGTGACCATATAACCTTGCTATTAGATTGATCTCTCTCATTTGTTGTATGTTTAAAATATTTAGAATTTTGATACAGAATTACTGCACAGATGCTGGGCTGTGATGGAGGTTAATAAAAAAAGAAAACATTGCCTGAAAACAGATGTTTGGATTTTGAAGCACAAATATAGCTGACTCTCAGCAGATAAGCCCAGATTTCACCAAGTCTAAGGGATAAGAGATCAACATTCCTCCTTTAATCTGATTTGGTATACTCACTAGTATTCAGATAAGATAAAAGCATAAAAGATCAAGGTCCTTTCTTTTGAACGATTAATCAGTGGCTTTTTATTTTCTTCTACAATACTTGGAGCATTTGTGTATCTAATAGAAGGCAAATCTCATCTATAATAGGGATTCTAGGATTTACTACCAGTTGCTTGTTTATAAAAAAGGTTGTTGTTTAAAAAATAAGGTGGTTGGCAACAGTTACATATAGAGTTGAGCTTCAGTGACTTTTCATGAAAATCCTACCAACTAATTAAAGCCTACAATTAAATATACATTTCCAAAGTTTTGAAGAAGACAAGGCTAATATGCAAGAATGGGCTACAACTATCAAGATGAACCCAGAAGTCTTGTTTCAAGTAGCTACTACATTTCCAGGATATAAGAGAAAACTAACATGAAAAAGTAAATAATTACTAATTAAAATTATAATTAATAAACATTGTGCCAATGTTGTTATCAGTCTCCTTCATGCAGAATATTTTTGCCACTAGCTACAGCAAAAAAGCAATTAACAGCGATTACGTGATACACAAGTGAGCAACTTATGATGTCAATACCAACAAGTTTTCAAGAAGATCATCAACACTGACCTTAAAAATAAGTAAAGAGACCTTATGACACCATCCAAAATGCACACAACCCTGTCAAAATAGACTGAGATTTGGGCAGTGTACTGGAAAACCAACTCACTGAGGGGCACAAGCAATGATTTGCTCATGGCATGAAGGATGATTGAAAAAAAAGTAAGTTTCTAAAATACTTATAATGTGAGTACATTAAATTAGGTTTCAGCTAATGAAGGAGGAGGACCTGATTTCTCTTTTGCTCATTTTCAAGCAGTACCTTACCTGATTTATTTTTAATTTTCAACAATTGTCATATAATTTGCAAAATTATTATACAGAAAAGTACTTGACATGGAATTCAGAATTTGTGACTTTGATAAATATAAGCACTATTAGTTAAATGTCTACTTGCTAAGTGAATGATTAGGAATTGTATTTTTACACTTTCAGCAATGTTCAAAAACCAGAGGACACTCAGTTAAGCAGAAGTGGGATCAAGTGCTATGTTACTAGAGCTATTATGCAGTTTGCCAGTACTACAAAAAAAAAAACAACAAGGAAATAAGGCAAATTAATTATTTAAGGTAATATATGCAAGTAACACCAATACCACCATTGCATGCATAGTTACATATTCTAGAATAATTACAGTAAGACCGAACATTCTCCTTATTGCACAGATTGTTAGAGACTGATAAAAATAATGCCACCGTATCTTCAGTATTCTCTTTATTACACTGCTGTTTTATGGAAAGCAAACAGCAGGATTTTATGGATGGCCATAATGATACATTATTGACACATTCCATAACTTACAAGAAAAATAAGGAAGCTCTGAAGTTCAGTTAAAAGTGAATTTGGTCTGTTTATTCCAATAATTACAGTTCCCCAACTTTTGTGCCATCTGTGCACACTGCACAGGAAAACCAACATTGATTAATAAAGTGACTGCTGGAGTGGAGGCTGTAATGGTTTCTAGCTGCTGGGGATCTCCCTCAGTGAGGGCTCCTGGGCAGACGCGTGCTCTGCGTTTGCTTTTCCTTTAGTTGTAGTGCCAACGTCTTTCTTGTGAGGGTCTATAGAGAGACACAAGGTGAAATCATCATTTATTTTGCTAAATAAATGAGAAGCAAATCCGGTGACATTGGTATAGAGCTGATGTTAAAGGCATGTAAGAGCAGGAGCATCCACCCTCATCTGTGCTCTGCCTTGCCTGAGATCACCAACCTCTAAGCACGATGGTAGGCTTCTAAATGAGTATTTTGCCACTTCACTGATGTCTTGATCTGCTTAATACATTCTTTATTTATTTAGGTGCCTCTTGTCAGTATTTCTGGTCTCTGTCAACATCAGATACTGACAGACAAAGCTGGACTCTTATATCACACTCCAAACACCAAAGAAAGTCAACCTCCAGAAACCTCAGGGTTTCAGGAGACCACAAATGCTTATCCACTTAATTTTCTATATAAAATGGAAGAAGAAGTGTATAGATAATGTTCAGTTCGGAAAAAAATAAAGAAGTGTGGAGCAAAACTGCAAAACAGCTGAGGAGGATGTTAACAGCAGACCCACTACTGCCCTCCTTCAAACATAGCTGCTGCCAGCATAGCCCCCAGGCAACCCCAACAATATATGTAGTTGTTTAGCTTGGCCATTTCTATGGCTAACCTGCTTGTAATTAGGCACTTTTTGTGGATATCACATTTCCATGTCACTGGCTTTTCTTCTCCCTTCAGTTTTTCTTTTATATGTTCCATATGATTTAATGAGGCAGCATTTTTTTCCTTTAAAACTAAATTAGGTGTTAGAAATTTAATAATCTACAGCAGGCCTCACAGCTGACAATATTATGACAAGAAACCCTCAGTTCTTATAAACGGCAATATGACATCCAGGAAGAATTCTCTTCTCCTATATGGCAGTTTGTATTTTATTCTCAATGTTATTCCTCTAAAGGAGTCGCAATCCAGAGCATGGTTATTGAGATAAGCAGGACTGTGGGGCTGAGTGACCTCATGTACTCTCTGGTGACCCCCCGTGATGGGCACCCTGTGGGGATGCTTGAGCTGCACCTGGTGGCGTCGGACAGCTCAGCAGTGTGGGGATGGGGCTATGCAGCACTGGCACCCTTGGTGCCCAGATGCACGCCTGCTCCCAGCATGGCGGGGAGACTTGACAGAGCACTGGCTATAGGGTGCATGGCCACCAACCCAGCAAATCAACCCCAACAGAAAATGAGCTCTGCCTACCAAAAATGGAGACTTCCCTAGGAACCACTCATCTTTACCTAACAGTGAAGATTCAAGATGAAGGTGCAGCGCCAGTCAGACTGATACTCACGTCTGTCTATAAACCCAGTAGTGCTTTCACCAGTTAAAGGTGCGTTTGTCTGCAGTGACAATCACAGTTTGGATGTGAAGAAGAGCCATCATGTCCACAAAGCCTATACTTCAGATTCAGTCCAAATGGCCAATATTTCTGATTCAGAAATCACAGCCCCCCTCCTAAGCAAAATTTAGAGTTGTGTCTTTTAAAGTAGGTTTGATTTCTAGAGGTACCTCCATCCCATGTGCTGGCTGGGTAGAAAAGGATCTCATAAGACATGTCCCTGGCTAATACCAGAAGAGAACTGATATGTTTCATTTTGTCACACTCACTGAACATGTATTTTGAGGCTAGATCAATAAAAGAGGTCTGCCATCTCTCTCATATATGGTAATATTAAATCTACTACTCATGAACTATTTAACATTGAAAACGGAGTATATAATCCTTCTAATCATAACAGTACTTTCAGAATAAAAATATATACAGCAAAACCACACTGCTTCAAATTAGTAAACCTAAATATTTATTTTACGTAACCTGTTATTTAATATACTCTGCACTAGGCAAATACTCTGTCTGAAGTATATCATCAGAAGAAATAGCTAATACATATTCACATACTAAAAATGTATTTAAACCTGTAATTTCTAAACCTATGAAAACTCAGTAAACACATAACCAATCCTAAATATGTATATATATGATCCTCAGAGAATTTTATAACTGAATTAATTACATACTGTAATGGAAGATTACAAAAGGAATGAAATACGTGCTATATATTCAGATGCAAGCTATTATATTAGAGTTGTAACTCAAAGAATAGCCAAAAAAAATCTAAATTAAATCTGACATCTCATTCTTTCTTTACATGGTTTTTTAGCATTAATTTTGAATTTTCATGTCCATGTTTTTGGAAGAAGCTTAAAGAGGAATATTACCTACAGGTAGCTTTTGATGTTGCACTTCCTTCAAAATATAATTTATCAAAGAATGTACAAATGTATTTATTTTTCCTCTGGTATTTTAAGAACAAGTTTTTGAACTACTTCTCACTAAACTAGTGAAAGAAATTTTTTTCTTACATTATGTTTTAATATTGGTGTTTTGCATATGGTGAGTGGCTTACAAGACTTTTTAGAGTAAGTGGCTTAAAATCACAAATGTAATATCCTGGGCAGCCAAGGCCAAAACTTCCTTGGCAAGTCTTTAGGCTAACACAAGCTATGACAGATAATCATGTTAGCCAGATTCAGGATTAAGTATTTATTTTATAAAACACACATACACTAGAAATTATCTGCAAATATATGACAAAGAGTTTTCTGGGTTTGCTTTTCTCTGTGGTTTCATGGCCCGATGCAAACTTTCATTGCTTATTAGTACATTGAGTGATATCGCTATTTGCTTTGCTTTACACCTGGAACCTTACATGAGACCAACCATATTGGAAACTGCAGTCACCTTCAAGTTCACTCAAAGATTAATAAACTTTCACTTAACTGTCAAAGTTAGTCCTAGTTTCGAGTTGCCTATTGTAATCCCTGTCTGGCACTAATCTAAATATTTTAATTACTTGTTCTGTTAATAACAGCTTACAGGCTCAGAGAAGTGGACTATACACTCTAGTATGCCATGCTGTTACTTTCTAAATTAGAAAGCAATCCTATGATCTGTATGAAATTAAATTTACTTTTAATGAAATTTTAACCAAAATCTTCCATCAGGGATCTCATATATTGAATGCTTTATTTTCTCTAGCTTTTCCAGCATACTTGCATTTATCTTTATCGCATAGAAAAAATACGGTTGCTAAATAGCACTTTGTCTGACTGTGTCACCCCTTTCTACCTTATCAAAGCCAAAATTACAGTTCTACTCTCAGCTCTTTTCATAAATTTGCACCTTGCTACTTATGTTATCTGCCTCTTCTAATTTCAAAATCAGATCTGCTACCAGTTTCTGCTCCTCTCTTTTATTTTGAACTTGGTGTAAGTTCTTAGTACAGCTGCATGAAATTGGTTACTTTCTGTTCCTGTAAGTTTCTCTCCAATATAGCTAACCTAAGAACATTGAAATATAGGTGACATTTTATTCTGCTTCTCTCCTTTTATTTCTCGACTGCAAACATCAGGATTTATTGGATGTTGCCAAACACATTTTAGGTGCTACTGTAAAACAAAATGATTCATTGATTCAGCAAACACTTACAGCAAAATGACTCTTCAGAGCTTTTTCAAATGGCAGTCTTTCCTTCTGGGTGAACACATACTAGGAAGAGCATTGAAAAAAAAAACACAGAAAATAGTGTGCATTGTATGTGCACATGCACACACACACACTTCACACTTAGAAATGCGCAGACAACTAGATATCCCCATATGACAGGCTACTGAGGAATGCTACTGCATGATAACAGCTCTGATTCCCATTTCTCTAAGATAGGAATCAGCATGCCATTTAGAGCATTTTCAGAGAAACGCATTTTCAGGGAGATGCTCAACAGGATTCCTCGTGATGCAGCAACATTGTGATGTGGATAGAATTGATTTACCGATTAATAACTGAGCTACCCAACGTTTCTTTGCAGTGATCTGCTTTAATGTATGAAAATACATGGACTGTGGAAGCAAAATATGAAGCAGAGAGCTTAATGACTTGTGTTTTAAAATCCAGACTCTTGCTTCTTCAGCAGCGTTTGACCCACAATTTGTGTTCATGCTACCTTTACTTAGGTTATCTAATAAATGACTGTTTACCACCATTGCCATCCGTTGCTACACAGAGTAAAGCAGGACACACGGAAGGGGAGAGGCCAGAGGCAGTGAGGAAGAGGGGGATGCAAGTCGAAGGCTGTACTTCCAGAACACAAGAAAAGGTTTTGTGTGCTCAAGTACAATGACATACAATCATTTAACCACAACGATAAATAGTTACTAATATTTGCTAAATTATTACCTGTTCCTCACAGTGTCCCATCCCCTAGGCAAGGTTTGGTCAGAATTTATCAGTTCACTTAGCTTGCTGAATTTGTCAATCCACTTTCTCTGCAATAGCCAGCAGCTGAATTTCTATTTTTGCTAGAGCTGGGTTCAGCCTTCGCAGCGAAGGAGAGGAACCATGCGTGCCAGCCTGCAGCCAGCCCTGCAGCAGCGCAGGGCGAGCACTGGAGCAACCTGGTGCAGAGCTGGGAGCTGCTGCTGCCAGACGTCTGTCAAAGAGCAAAGCAGGTTAGGCTTGGTCCTATTTCCCGAAATTCATTCGCTTTCAGTGAAACAGACTCCAGTACCATGGAAACATTTAAAACACAGAAAGAGTCCTATTTTGTGCTGCAAAGACTAGAATAAATGAGACAGTGACTATTTTCAAGACTTTCAGCAAAGACTAAGTGAACTCAGAGGGAAAACATCTCAACTCTCAAACCTAATTTTACATGTGCATTTTACATGTGTAAACTATGTTAAAATGTTAAACTCAAAGTCATTCTTTCATAATTCAACTACAGAACCACAGAACTGCTAATAAGCAGTTTATCAGTCATAAAGAAAGGTTATTAACATTGCAGTAACAGACATTATTCAAGTAATAAATATTCCACTTACAAATCTTATTTCTCACCAAAGTTTAAGATTGTTTCAAAGATTGTGTCCCTTCCTTCAGCCCACTGTTACAGCACAAACGATTCTCGTGGAAAGTCCTCTGAGCAGAAACTTGTGTTTGGTGGGGTTTGATAGAATGATGAAGGAAAACAGACTGTGGATGCTTTTTTAAAAAAAAATAAATCAGTTTTGCTTACAGTATGAGATAGGCATTGTCTCATTTATATCCAATTATTTGTGTCTATACTTCTCAAGTTTGTAATTCTCTTGCTGTGCTAAAGCATAGCTGTACCTATCCAGGAAATTCTAAAAAAAAAAAAAAAAAATTACAAGAGTATTGCCAGCATGTGAACTTTAAACCAATATTAACAGTATTCAGGACAGAGATGGTTAAATTACAATTCTGGACCTGGTTTTAATATCCATACAATGGCAGAAAAAGAATAATTTATGGAACACACCACTAAAGGTGGGGAAAATGATGTGTGACAAACACCCGAAGCCTGATCATTTAATCTGCTGCAATGCATTTCAGTAACCAAATGCAAGTTGCTCAGCCGTTGTGTGTATTTCAGCCACATTAGAAGACTGTGGAGTTCATCGTTTCTAATTTTTAAAGTAGATTACAGCTGCCATGTTGTTAAGACCTTACAATTATATCTGAACAATAAATTGTATTATTAATAGGATGCTTATGGCCTGTGAGTATTAGATATTGTTGTTTGTGATTTGCACTTAAAGAGGGATTTTAATCAAGTTTACCATTCTCAAAAAGTCTGTTTTGCATTTAAATAAGCATCCTTAAAATTGATCTGTTTTGCTCAATTATACAGTGGCTCATTCTGAAGCCTAGGAATAATTTATAACACAGATCCGCGAGCAAGGAAGATATATTGCATTGTACTTAATCTTATCAAATTTCTGCTGATTTTTGATGACAATGTCTGTTTATCATAATTATTATGAGTTGTCTGGGTAAATAAAACTTGAAAAACTGTGTGAGAATTAAACCAGTATGGAATGTTATACTCATTATTTATGTAAGGCTAGCTGATACCAGATATCTTTCATGGGTCTATGAAGCCATTTATTTCAGAATTGCTTCTTGTACCACTATTGTTAAGCAGCTCAAATGTACTAAAATACAGTTTTTAGGAATGTATAACCTATATTATGAACTGTCTCAGATGAAAATATCCTAAAATATTTTACCATATCCCAAACTATATCATATGTGATAGAAAAATTCGTTTTCATTAAAAACTACCTGGTCTTCATTTGCATTATGTTGTAACTTTAATGAAATAGCTTCTTTGCCTTAATGCTCACCTGTAGACCACTGATTTATTGTGCAAAGGAATAGTTTTGTTCTCTTAGAGTCATAATAAGCTTCTATGTTGTAAGAACTATTTACAACCATTGTCTGTTCTGGTTCCATTCTATACCATCATTTTTAAGAGACTCTTGCCACTGAAAGTGCGTTCAGTAGGAAATCATTGCTAAAACAAACAAACAAAAGCTAAAAAAAAAGGTAACTCTGGATTTAATATACCTTTCAGAAGGTGTGAAATACAAACGACTTTATTTGGAAAGGATTTAAAGCACTCACCTTCTAAGATTACACCAAGGGTCTTTTGTGATCTGAAAGAAAAACCCATGTTTGTCCCTTTCTTCAACACAGAACCACATTGATTTGCCTTGGAATTAAACCTGTAGGCAGCAAGCCAGTTTTCAGTCCAAAGCCAGGTCAATGCTACTCCAAAGGAACAAGAGATGCTCACAAAACTATTGCACAGTAACGAAAGGTGGAGAAAATACACTTCACATTCCAGCAGAAAGAATAAAATTATGTAATAATTATGTAATTAATTTCCAAATTTAAAATGGGAACAAATAGGTTCATGTAAGGTTGAAAAATCCATTCAATGAGCAGTGTACATTTTCTCTTTGAATACAGGTATTCCTAGCCAAGCTGATGTCCTGCTTCTATCATTAGTGAGGCTAAAAAGTTCGGGAACCCCTGCTGTTAGCTCTGGCTCTGATTTATTTTATGATTAATCTCACATCATTCTTCAGTTCTACATGTATAGTACTGGTCATCTTTAGAGGTATGGTATGAGCATGAATTTCCAGGATGAGGCACAGGAGCTTTCTGATGATAGGTACAGTGGAGCCACAACACAGTACTTTTACCACAAGAACAACTTTGGAGTTAAAGAAGTGAGGAAATAAAAACAGTGTTAAGTAAGTTGATACTAAAGTCAATAAACTATACAATGACAAGACTTAATGTTGTTCTATTTCACAGTTCAATATAATGCAAGCTTTTGTTGCTTAAAGGAGGACTTTACTGCTGTTTACAGATAGACTTTATGGTTTACTTGTCACCAGGAGAGCTGAGATGTGTCTGTCTGAGTTCTGCTCAGAAACGCCTGGGCCATACACAGTCTATTTTCATACCAAACAGAAGAAAAAATACAGCCTGAAATTCCTGCATCAGAACAACTTGTTAAGATAATTGTCTTGCAATGATTGATCTAGTCATGTCAAGATAATAAGGTTTTTACGGTCCTGAGGAGGATTTAATCTAATTTTTGGAGGGATTCTTATCTCACTGTTGCTGCTTTATCACTTTTAATCTCAACTTTTTTATTTGAATTTGCTCTGCAAAATTCAATATACTTTTAGTTGACAGCTGAAGCACAGAATAGTCTTTTTACACTAACTTTTCCTCCGTTGAAACTGTTTTAAATCTTGTTATCATTACTCTGAACAAATCCAATTATGGAGTTGTTTTGCTACTTTAGACAGAGAAAACTTGGTATAATTTCTCCAAAACAATAAAAGTACCTCTTAAAGAAAAAGTAGTGATTTTTCATAGAAGAATGCTGCTAATGGTGTCCTTAATTATTTGGTCAAGGATCATTTGTGATTTAAAGAAAAGATGTCTAAGACTCCTTGAATAGAAACTATTTATAGTTTTATTGTTTCAGGCTTCTAACTATACGTGGATAATGTCAAGTTGTCTGAATTTAAAAATAAAATTGGTCAGTATTGTTCTTCTCAAGTTTTAGTTTTAATAATAACAAGTTCTTTTTGTTTTCTTTTTTTTTTTCTTTTCTAAGGCAACACGGACAATTCCCACAAATCTGATTAATAGCAAGCTCATAAGCTCTGGTTGGGGCTATATTGACCATAGTGCTCTGGGCACCAAAATATAGAGTGGAGATAAAAAACACACCAGAAATTTGAACTGAACAAGAATAAAACCACTATGACAACAGAAAGCAATTTGGGGCAGGAACATCCAGAGCTGTTCCATGTGTTCCTCCCAGTGAGTCCCAGCTCACCAACTGGTATTATTGCCAAATATGTATTAAACAACCAAACACAAGAAATCTGCTCCCTGTCAATTTGCTTCCCCCCACCCTGAGCCCAGCCCAGCCTGCGGACCCACTGCTCCCCGGCCACCAGCCCGCAGCGTGCGGTGCTGCAGGCGTTGCTGCTGGCGTGGGGCTGCACGGCTCCGTAGTGTCTTCTCCCCCACAAACAGGGAAAAGGACTTCCTCTGCTCTGCTTCTGGGATTGTGTTATTTGTTGTATTTTCTTTTTGGCTCTATCCTCTTTGATTATTTTTAGTTCTTAATCTTATTACTTCACACTTCTGTACAACTGAGCTGAGTAAGCTACTTATCCAGCCTCTAAGCTGAATCTATCCAGATCATTTTGAATTTATTTGCTCTGTTCCTCTGTATTTACTTTATCCTTCTTTCCCATTTCTATGTCATTGGCAAATTTAGGTCAGTAAATTATAAAGTAAACAAAAATGGCCCTAATGCTGTGCTTTCTGACGTTCCTTTTAACTCCTTCCGGAACTATTTTTTTATTTATAAGATTTGTTCCTTCAATCAAAAATACTTCCTAGGAACTTTATGTGCCTTCCTATAAGAGAATGCTTGCTGTATTTGTAGACCAAACGCTTCTCCTAAAACCTACTTTAAAATAAGCACCTGACTGCTCTCCCTGTCATCACCTGAATATGTATGGTCATTCTCCAGGAGAAAGACAGAAGCCAGCAGTCACAGAGAGCAGCATCCTAGCCAGACTCTGACATGGGTCTCCTTTTGGCCTGGGCAAATCATTTAACCCCCTGGGAGAGGAGTTCAGCATTTTGAGGATTATTTTTTGCTACACAGACATCGTTAACATGTAATGCAGAAGCACAGTCTCTGTAGTATTCATCCTTCAAACACATTTGTTAACATTTTTTTTTGTCTCCTGCTACCTCAATAATTTTTCATTTTCATTTTTTGGTCATCAACATCCCCTGGCTTGCTGCTGTTTAAATAAAACATTCTCCCCTAGGTGATACATAGTAAGTCGATGAAAAGAAGCTGTCATTTGACTCTCTGTGACATGTTTCAGTACAATCTTTGTGAATTTCTCTGGTACTTCCAAATCTCCAGATTATGTTATGTAAACATAATTCCAGTGCACCTCTCAAAACACATCAAAACACTTGTTTTAAACTAGCATTATTGTTTTTTTTTTTTTCAGCTCAGAATAGTCTCTATATCATTGCTCTTAATTCCGCCTTCTAACATGGGAGTTGGCACTGAATGCAATAATATGTGTGCTGATGCCCATAAAGGATCAGACATGCAGTTTCCACAAAGAACTTTTGTCCTACTTCTTCCATTTGGTGTGTTCTGCTGAGTACCTAGACAGTCACAATCACCAATAAGCAGCACTCTGCTGCCATGTGATGTCTTTCTATGTGTGGAATTACCTCACCAGCCAATTTTCTTCTTTCTTCCTTTTT
>VXAL01013751.1:9757-45346 GCA_013399475.1 Chauna torquata | reverse complement strand
TCAGGATCAGGCTGCTTGTAAGAGATCCCTGTACTATTCATAATGTGAAACATCCAGGCCTTAGTGATTTCCTAAAATTTGTGCAGTCTGTTTTTAAGAACAAATCACACATCAAGCAACACAGCTTTTTCAGCACAAAAACTTCGAAGCAGTCAGCTTATTTATGAGCTTTCCTGTGCACCAGCATGTCAGACAAGCAAGATGGAAGACATGCTCTAATGAGGATTATTCTTGCCACCAAAGTTTGGTCTTAAGGAGAGAGATACTACTTACTCCTAATTTGTGATTCCTGGTGAGTACCGGTGTGACACATGGGTGACACACAGACCCGGCTGTGTCCCAGCCATGCACTGGCAGTGCTGCAGAAGGATGCTGTCCGCATCAGAAAGTGTGGCCGGCACTTTCTGTCTTTCCAGCGCAGCAGGGAAGCCTGAGATGGCTGGCTGCTGCCCTGCTCGGTGCATGGCAGACATCCCTTGTGCCTCAAGGAGTGACAGCTGGAATGACCCCCAGCTGCCATGCTGGAGTAAGGGAACAGCCACTGCCTTTGACTTCTACTGCCTGGGTCCTCACTAGGTCCATTACTTTCACTCAGCAAATAGCTTCAGATATCCCATTTTCTCTATTACAATTAAATAAAGGATATCTTAAAAGCTATTATATATAAGCCCATGCTGTGTGTACTTACGCAGGGTACAGGACTAAAAGAACGGTATCAGGGCTGCAAATATGAGCAGCGCTGACTGTACAATAAGAAAGTGCGTGTGACTTCAGTTAGATAATTCACTGTAGCAACTTGGCAGCGTTCCCTATTTACTGTATTTTCATGTGCCTAATCCCTGGGTTATCAGTAAAACATGACTTAGCAGCAGCACAGGTTACACATTCCTGTAGGCATTAGCAAAAGTCTGCCTCTTTGCTTCTAATTTTCTGTATTATAGTAACACCCCCCTTCTGCCTTTTATTGTGTGGAGGTCCTCTAGGGACTTATTTTGGAGTACTGGTACTTCTACATGGTGGGAGCTTTCAGAGGTATGAGTGACACATGAAAATGCAATAATCCCAGCATACCTGACCCTAGTTTAAAATGCTGTCAGTACAGAGCCTGCTTAATAATAAAAAAATTCTTCAAAATTACTTGTTTATATGCAGTTTTTTTTTTTTTTTTTTTGTCAAACAACCTGGAAGCTAAGGTGGAAAACAGAATGACTGATGAAGACTAAATGGAATGGAGCTGACTTTGTGCAGCACCTCTGGAGAAGTTAAATCTTGTTGCTGGCTTACACAACCTGGGCAGCAATTCCTCTCCACCATGAGACTCCAGATTGCTTCATGCAGAGCGGCTGAGGGGACCACAGCCTTTTCTTGCCACGCTGCAAATCCACATTCATTTCCTTTCCCTAATGAAACATCTGTCATTACTTCATGCACAAGGGCCTGGTTTCTCTCCTTAAGCAGCTCCATCAATTTTAAGAGGCAGAGCAGAACCTGGAGGTGGGGGGCTTTTCACACAACTGCCGAGGGGGTGGTAGGATACAGTTTATCTTAAAGAAAGTGAAGGTATTAGGGTATATAAGGAAGTAAGGGATGGATTTGTGATACTAAAAAGGCAAAGAGGCATTTGTCACAACAAACCTGGAGAAATGCTTTTGCAGAAAGTGTATTCCTTACCTTGGTCTCCTGTACAGCCTGAGCTCTCACTGTAGCCATCATTTACCAGATGAGTCCGGAGTCCATCCACGCAGGCCCCCTGCACCCACAGCCACCTCTCAGCCATCTCGTGCCCCCAGTGGGACATTCCCAGCAGTGCCTGAAGGATGCTTCATGTTTGCTGTGCCTGCCCTCTCCAGGCACTGACTGGCAGCAGACGAATGTGTCAGCCTTGGAAACTTCCCTTCTGGGCACAACACTGGGCACAGCACATCCATCTGAAACTAATATATTGGATAGAGGAAAAGGGGAAAAAATTAAATACGTTATTGCTGAGCCATAGGTACAGTGTGGTGCTTCTAGCTGTTCCATGTTCATAAAAGTGGGTTTGCCTTGATGGAATCTCTGCAGCTTAATTCTTCTCCTGTTAAATACAATGTGATTTTTCTTTATTTAAAAAAAAGAAAAAAAAAAGTTACAAAGTTTGAAGCTCAAAGCAAATCAGAGAAAATGAACTTTTTGCCTAAGAAATATTGTGGAAATTTCTCATCTTTTTATTTTTAATGGGCACTTTCCACATTAAAATGTAAATTTTCAAGAAATTTTCTGAAATATTTTTACAGAATTTTTCCAAAATAATTTTTAGTTTCTTTTACTGATAACATTAAAAAATTGTAGCCAAAAGGAACAACAGCTATATTTTGTAGTTTAAAATGAGAACAGCTTCTGAATTATGAAATGCTTCCACAAGGAAATCAGTAGCCCTACAGGACAACAGAGTCATCAAAAGGGACTTCTACAGAGATTAGGAAACCTCTCATTGAGAAACCAGCTACTTCCAGCTATTCCTCTTAGTTCCAGTTTTGCTTTATGAAGGCTCTTCTTTTTCTAAAACTTTCTGAGACTAGCACAATTACAGCAGTGAGTCTGACATTTCTTAATTTCTAAAAGGAGGTTTAATGCAAAGGAAACTTATGTAGGTAGAAAATAACAGAAAACATGGTCTTATTTTGTGAGCACTCAGTACTCTTCTCAGTTCTTTAATATGATGAAACCTGAAGTTCTTGCATTTGGGAGTTCAGCTTTCCTGGTCCAAACAGTTGTGCAATGTGCTGTCAAACATAAAACTGGGTTCATCCAAAGGCAGAGCATCCACAGCTCTGCCCTGGGGCACTGCTGAGGAAAAGAAGATGTCCAGAAAAGAGCGACTGCAGCCACCAGCTGAACCATGAACCCCAAGTTCAGCACCTGCACACTTAGAGCAGCGGACTCGAAGGAGAGGAACCACGATGGAGTTGTGTGGCTCTGCTACCTATGGACCTAATGAGAATTCACTGATTCCTACAGTTCCCCAAACTTTTAAACTTCACAGACTGAAACCAAATATTGTCTGCTTGGTTGTAATACATTCTTGCTCCCAAGCACATTTCCACGTGAGCTTCTCCATGTGATCCAGCACAACCAGACAACCCAGCCTCTCACAGAGAGCTCTGCCCATGGCCAAAGCCACATTTCTTCCCCAGCAGTGTGTCTTCTGCCAGTCCAGAAGTAATTTATTACTCATTTTGTTTATATTTAACTTGCTATAAATCACCGTATAGGAACAAATGTGCTGGCCAAACCAAATGGATTTCAAAACGAAAGTTCCAAGACTGGCATTAATTGGATGATGAATAGCTTCCAATATTAGAGGACAAATAGTAGCTATGAACTTGCTACACCACTGAAACAGCACCAGAGATGAGAGGCAGACGTTCTGCACTTTTGAAAGCAAGAATATTTTGTCACACTGTCATCAGATAAAATTTCTGATGTATAGTTAAATAACCTTTACTTTCATCCCTCCAGTGTAAAAGATGAAAATCTTTTAAGAGCGAGAGTCCCAAAGAAATGTAAACACAGTGTATTCACTACTGACATTTCAAAAGATTTTGCCCCACCAGTGGAGACAGCTATTCTCTATTATCAGGTTTCCTGTCAGTCATGTTGATTAAAGTTGATAAATACTGCAAGCCACTTGGGGTAGGCTAAAGGACACAAAAGAAAAATGTAACTTATTTGAAAAGGAGCATATTTCCTGGGAAACGAAAAGCTGGCCATATTTGCCTGCACCTCACTACTCCAAAATAAAGCAAATTCCCTTATTTAACAAAAAAAAAAATTTTTTTCGTTTTCCTAGAAGTATTACATATGCATATACTGTAATTAATGTAATAGTTCTTTGCATGGACAAAGCAGTGTGGTATTGAAAAGTTAGTTCAGTCTCTGTGCATTCACATACATTATTATGTTTATCGAACTCGGGCAATAAATGACAATTCACTAGACCAGTTGATGATATCTGGAGTCCATGAATACTTAGTCAATTGACCTTCCATCAGACATCTGTGGCGATACTTACAGTAATGTAGTGGAGCATGTGAATGTCCAGGAGTAACAACCGTAAATCAGGAAATATTTTCCATGAAAACTATTTTTCCTATCATGTAAAATTTTCCAGAAGAATACTTTTATAACTTGACTGAATATTGTAACTATATGAGTAGAAAGTATGAGATGGCAAAATCCAAGCTGGACTTCTTGGAGAAAGATAACACTTGAGAAAAAGCTGAAATTTGCTGTATGAAGGAATGAAATTCCTGGTAATTGAATTTAATTTTTTATTTAAGAAAAAATCTTATGTTTAAAATAAATGATTAATGAAATTCATTATGTGGCTGTAAAAGTATTTGATGACCGACACATTTTTGGCTAATAGTATGAACTCTACTGCCAGTAGAATATATTGGTTTAAACTCATAGGGATTTTTAATAAGGTCTGCAGGGCCTTAAAAAGCTAAAATGATGTGGGTTTGGAAATTCTGAACTAAACCCAGTTTGCATTAGTATTTTAAGAACATCATATATGCATTTACCTTTCTGAGTTTATGGTTTAGCTATATATTTCCTACAACAGCTGGAGTAGCTGCAAATTTTATGCAATAAATTTCTGACAAATCATAAAAGAAAGAAATCCAGTCCCACTCCTGTACTTCTTTGGCATAAAGCTGAGGGTTTTTTTATATAATCAGATTCTTTGTAAAGAGCACAGGGTGCCAAAATGAATCTGTCTGTTTAAGAACCTCTCAGTTTACCATTGCAGAAATCTAGCTAAGAAAACGAATACGCCTTTTACAACAATTTTAATGCAGCTACCTTGGGTCTCCTTATTTGTTCAGATGCTTATCCATCACAAAATCACACTCCATAGAATCAGATTACAAAACCTGATGAGAATTCTACATATGTGGCTAACTATGCCGTTATAATTAATTCAGTCAGAAAACCATTATGAGAGAAGACGACTCTTTATTAAATACTAGCATTTTCCTTAGGCTTTAAACAGTTCACAATAAAGAAACGTACTATGATGCAGCTATATGAAAACAGTCAAGATCCTATTTTGCACTGACTTTTCTTTATTCCCTTTTTAAAATAATGGGCCATATTCTTAATACAGTAGTCTATAGTTTTTAGAGTTTTTCATATCATAATTTAGTTCATGAAGTTGCAACAAGAAACACCTGATGACTATCACAGACTAGAAATGATGGTAGCCCTCTTGCAGGTTTTAGATGCAGCAAAGGGGATGAGCCTGTTACTCCTTATATTGTCAGAAACCATGGCAGGAAACAAAATTACTGCAAACTGTTTGAACCTGGATTATCACATTTTTTTTGTACAAACTAATGGGAACTATATTGGCAATGGTAGCAAGATTTTATTTGCTCAGGATTTCTTTTATGCCAGCTTGTTTGTAGCAGAAGCTGGTAGTTTGCACAGCTCTTGACCCTTTATTGTTTGTTTAGGAAATTCATTTTGCTATAAAAAGGAAGAGGATTTTTTACTAAATTACAATACAGAAAAAAAGAATAAAGAAAATTTCAGTGGTGCAAGCTACTAGTCTACCAAATAGCTTAAACCATTCATATCATAGAAGCAATATGAAGAGCACCTTGAGTGTTCAGAAGCAATTATGACAGTGATAACTGCAGATGAAATGAAGCAAAATGTGAAAAATTTATCTTCATGTACACTTTTCTACATAACAGAATGGTCTTCATTTATCTTACTTCTTTTTCTGTTAGACTGAGTAGTTAACTGGCTTCAGAAGCAAAATATGAATGAGCCGACAAATTGTTCACTTTGACTTTTGCACAGTCCAAGAGTAAATATCAGATTTAACATTCAATCATTTAAAACAGCTGATCTGGCTACAAGTTAAGATGTGAATATATTAACCCAAATGTGTTGTCAGTACATAGAAGATAATTTTGCCTTTTACATATGAGTGCTTTAGACACATTAAAAGGATAAACAGGTAGCAGAACCTTAATTTTACCCTACTTATGACCCTATGGAATTCAAAAAAAAAACAAAACCCACAAAGCTGTCTGTGCAGGACATATTTGACATGAAAATAAAAGCTCAGGACTCTGCCCTACTCACCTGTACTCTCAGTTACTCACATTCACCCAGATTTCAAAATACTTGGCCTACGATCACCTGCCTTCATTTTTAAGAGTAATCTTTCTGAGGACTCCATGTACGAGCTTATTGGTCATATCTCTGGAGAAAGGATCAAACAAATCCTTATTATGTCAACAGAAAAATAAACGTAATTTCCTCATGCTGATACCTGGCAAGCAATGGCTGCGTCATTTACCACAAGAATCATTAGAAAGAAATCATCAAGATTTGACTAAGTTGGGTTTTAGGGATGCACGTACTTCATGACTATTTTAATGGTAGTCTAACTTCTGTGTGTCTAGTTTTGAGATATCTTGAAAGACCTCATCAGGTAGACTTTTCAGCTCTTTGAAATTCAGGTTTTTCATGGATAGTCTCAAGTGCAAACACAAAGATATTAAAAATTCTTTCTGTCCTAAGATGATTTTTACCATCTGTGTTAAGTTATATTATACAGTTTTACAAGCTGTTTTTTCTTTTTTTGTTGTTCATTTTATTTATTTATTTATTGTACATTTCAGACATGCAGAATGCAGTTTTATATTATATATCTAAATATTTTTAGACAGCTTTTGACCACAATTTTCAACCTTCTCATTGGTCAGTTGAGCAACAAAGATGAATGCCTCCTCCTGCATGCTGTCTTTGGCAGCTATGAACCCTTAGGTTTGGCATTGTCCTGTAATTTCAGTAGTCTTTCTAATACATCTGAATTACATTTGGCAGAATTTCATGATAGATTTTATTAGCATATGCTCTGTATGTCTATAGTCTTGGTGATCTCATCCTTTATTTATCAACCCTAGCATCTGAACTACCAAGGAGTTAAGCCTTCTAAGACTCTTTTCCTGGCTTGCTAAGAATCTTTTAGAAAAGGTTTTGGTTGCAACCCTATTCCTTCAATCCCTCATGCATTGTCAAAAGAGCTATTAAAAATCTGTTACTGTTACAGAAATCTACAGGCTATCCTGGAATGCTCTGGAGCTATGCCTTGAATTTAACTTACAAAAAGATGTGTTCCGGTCTGATTGCTCCAGCCTGTGGTTTTCTGTATCATAAACTGAAAATTCTGTTTCTGTTTTAGGCATTTTAATCTCAACTCCCCCATGAGCACTGGAAACTGGGCTGACTGTACGGATATTTTCCAGGCCTGTTTTCATTTCCTTCCACTGTATCTTGCTTGTCCAACAGCTTCTCTTTCTGATCTCCTGCTATTTTCATTCACTTCCCCTCAAATTCTTTTTCTTGACATTTTTAGTTTCTATAATCTGATACTAAAAGAAAGAAACAAACCTGTCTCATAACCTCTTGTACAGTCTGACTCTTTATATATTTGTATGGTTCTCTAACTTTCCAATTGCTGTTCAGAGGGAAATGCTTCAAGAGGCAATGCAGCCTCCAGCACGTGGAGAAGGAGGCTGGAGCTCCTCTTCAGCTGTCCTACCCCTAAAGGTGACCTCTGGAAAATGATTTCATACCCTTTTGACTTTGTATGCTTGCCCTGAGGATCTTGTCTGTAAATCTTTAGGGACCTGCATTTTTTTTTTTTTTTTTAACTAAGAGGTTTTACATTGTTTAGCACAAAGAGACTGTGCTCTCAGGCCCGTAGGTGTTACTGGGCTGCAGCACTGAGGGAGCTATGCTATAAACAGAGATATTTTTGTTCTGAAAACAGAAGCAGACTGCATCACCTCTAATTGAGGACATATTTTTTTCATCAGTGATATCCAGTTGAAAAAATTTGTACAACATAACCTCTGGAATGAGCTCAAAAGAAAGCTATTTCAACAAATATGCATGCACATGTGTTCAAGATTTTTTTTCCTCTTCCCCACCCTTTTTTCTATTTTAATGAGGGCTTGCTTTTACACAGATCAGCTTTTTCTTCTTCTGGAGCTTACAACACAGTCATAAGAAAGTCGATTCATGAGGCAGACTGTTGCCCAGCACATATTCCCATGGTGCCATGAGTTAAGCTTTCTGCATTACCAGCACCACCGCAGCTGCACTTGGCAGGGCAACAAGTTCTGTTCATGCACAGGGGGCTGCTGCCCTGGAGCCTTCCTGAGGGAACAACAGCCTGCCACCAGGAGATGACAAAAATACACAGATAGTGTGGGTAAAAACCAACTGCATTCACGTTTCCCTTTTCCCTTCCTCTTTCCCAGTATCTGTGAAGTTCTGGGTTATGACAGCAGCAATATTTGTTAAGTATGACATACTGAACTATAATTAAACTACGTAAGATTCCTAGAGCAAATATTTTCATCATAAAAAGTAGGCACTTCCATATATATTCTGCTATCTCAAACTTCTGCAGGAGCTGAACAAGCTCAGTATTCGTAGAGACAAGATCACTCTGACAGCTGAGACACTAAGTGCCTAACTGAAAATGTAAGTTCAAGCACAAAATATTTCCTGATATTTTTATTTTATATATTTAGTTATAGATTTGTATCCAGAAAGATACTTATACTGCTGACACTGAATAGCTTGTACTCATTAATGGGTTTATACATTCAAATGAATCTGTAAATGGGGATGGTGATTACATATGAGTGTTGTATTTATCTGGTTTCCAATGACAGACTAGTTCAGTCAGGAACTGGATTAAGGTCACGCTCAAATGCCTTATTCATTAAATTATCCCACCCATAAAGTGAAGATGCTGAATGAGACCAAAAAGACTATTAAAATAATAGCCTACAGTTAAGATGAGGGACTACTGAAGAAAAAGGTTACTTAAAGATTTTGCATTTTGCAGGAGAAAATGTGGAGAAAATGCATTCATATTACATTTTATATCAAACGTTGATAGCATCAGAGCCACAACTGGTTAGGGTTTTTAATTTTTTTCAGAAAAAAAATCTGTGCAGTTTTTAGTGCCTAAATCTAATTTTCTAAATGAAAATGCCTTTTTCCTTGTGTTTGCTATGAAGCAATTTTATACTTTTGCAGTGAAAATAAAAGAATTACAAATTAAAGCAAAAATATATTTAAGATTTTTTTTAAATGAGAAATTACATTTTTTCAGTAATTTTTTTTTTTCAGCATTTTTAAAAATGCTTTCTTATGTAAATTGTCATTGGAATTATTTAGGGATTCTTAAGGGAATTCTTATTAAAGTAGTAATCTGACAACAATGGGCAGAAAAAGAGGAGTTCTGACCAGCTTCTCTCAAGACAACTTTCAAAAGAGTTTTTTCTAACCTTAATATCGAAAGTTTCATAGGCAGAAAGCCTCACAGGGAGAAACATGTCTCTTTGTAAGCAGAGTTAAACCACAAAATACTACCCCTGGGGCAAAGGAAGAAGTTGCAATACTTAGATCATTCAACAGTTAGACTGGCAAAAAAGAATATTATCCTGAAATACCAGAGTGATGGATATCACAATGCTCTTCCATCCTCTTGTTTTGCATTGCTCTTATTTTAATACACCATCCAATGTCCTTTTTCCTGCTTGATTTTTCTCTTTATGTATATTTTCCTTTTCTATCAACTCAATCTGATTGTAATGCTTGATTGAAGTACACGAATTGCATATGCAGTGAAGTCATGCAAGGAACCAAAAAGAATAGTGACCAAGTACTTTAATTTCATCTGAACCTAAACAAAAAGCAAGTGTACATTTAAACTTAAGATATAAAAACTTGTTGTAGTAATGTATAATTTTAGTATATTTGAAAGGTGAACACAAGTTTTTAGGAGGTTAAATCCACAAAATTCTCCAGATTCAGGTAGTGGAACATTTACTATAAAAGCAAGAAACACATGGCATTGTTTGAAGTTCATTTGGTATGTAATTTGGTATATAATTTAAAGTATCAGGCTTTAATTGGCTGCAACAAGAACCGTATAGGTTTGGTGGTATAATATGCCACCTAAGCAAAAAGCAATAATGAACCACAACCCTTCTAACATTTTCATGCCGTTGTATATGTTGGTCCTGCACTTGGTCATATTTCTTTACAACTATCAGAAATAGTAAAAAAGTTTTCCAGTACACAGCTATTTGTTTGACATTTTCCACAATGAATATGTTACATTTTATATTAGTACAGCTGGTAAGTACCTTGATAATGATATCATCTGAGAGCTGTTCTTCATTTGCTCAGGTTCATATTTAATAGGCATCAGAGATCATAGAAATTTTATGATATAATGCAATAGATTATCACACCAGCTAAAATTACCAACGTTAGAAATTAACTACACCTTTATAGCAGGGACTCTTGGGATAAAAAAATGAAGCAGAATGCAATGTAACGGAGAAACATAAATTTCATGTGCACTAAGAATGTGTATGAATAATGTATTTAATATGCTCTTATATTCTTCAAAAATGAGAGCAAACAAAGTAATACATTTTCTAGAGAGGCTTAACATAATCATTTCCTTGAGAATGCTAAATTTATCTTTAACCTGTTTTCTCCAATTATACTCATTGATGTGCATTGGAAAAAAAGAGCAATCCTCAGATTAGCTTTTACAGCATCTTTGTGGTCCCAACCCAAGAAAAGCAAGGCAGGATGCTTTCCTGCTTTATTCCCAAATAAAAAGAAAACACTTCCACTGCTGTATATAATGAACACTTTAAATATGAATGTATTTGTCAAGAGCTGGAAAGTTAATGTTGAAATGCTGCCAATTTCTGTGACAAATGGTGTTATCAGGAATGTATAGAAATTAACAAAGCAAAAGAAAGCTTAAATATGCTGATTGTCCTGCTTCTTTCCTGAGTCAGTGAAACCTAGGTAATTTTATAGCTTAAAGCCACCCTGAAACCTTCATGTTTACTGTAAAAGCACATGTAGATGCCTTGTGGCAACCAAGATACCTTGAACTTTCAGGAATGAGGAAAACCTTTTCCTGACAAATCTCCCCTGCAGCTTACTGGGATTGTAGTTCCAGCTGCAGTTCTTCCACCACCAGTCCTCCAGTTGCTCTCCAGCTCCTGCTTCCGAAACCTTTTCCTTACTCCTGTGAACGTCAAAAAACAGCAAAAAGACACAAAAATCTATAAACACTAAGTTCTATGTCCAGAAGACACACTAAAACTGTAGTGTACATAGAGGATATGTCTGTGCACAGTGCAGAATGCATAGAAGAGCCTCTCTGGAGGCAAGGACAACAGCCTGGCCTTGCAAACTCCATAACAAGCACAGGTCAGCATGTGCTTTGCTATAGTTTGTAGGACATTCAAGGTCACGTAGCCGCTTTCAAGAAGCTCAAAGAATAAGCCATGTCAAGACCTCTACTCCCACTGGAGATCGCTAGTCAGAGCTCTGTCTGCAAAACATACACAAAAGAAATTCTTAGAATGCAGCACAATTAAATAAATATTTGAAGGAAGACTGACTTCACACTGCTGAGGTGCTTACATAGCGATTACCAACATGACACGTGAACAGCATAGCTTGGATTAGTCAGGAGGCTGTCAGATATGGAGAGTCTCTGACAGCAGGTGGATTGACATCTTCTCCAAACATTCAGCTCTTCTCAGCAGCAGTTGAACATCCTGATGACATACCACCAAGGTTAATAATTAGTGTGTTTTGTAAGAACTTCCACTGCTAACCTTCTACATCTATTTTTTACCCCATTCTCGCAGTAAAACAGAACACAGAAGGAACAAAGAGTAATGCAAACTAATTTTAGCTTTAGGTGGGCATTTTCCAACACCTTTCAGAATATCCAGGATTTAATAGCCAAGCAAATAAGGAATATATTTTTTAAATTAAAGTCTGTCCTTCTAAAGAACCAGTTTGAAAACACTTGGAAAGATCGAATTATGCTTTGCTTCCTTAGAGGAAATGATGGCCAATGTTAAAGTAGTTTCACTGAAAAAGTTTTTTCCTTTTAATTTCTTCCAGCTCAGGTGTAACTCAAAGTCTACAAAATGTCTCTTGGCCTGAAAGAAATGTTGAAGTTCACGTTAAAAAGTAAATATGGTAGTCTACTCAAGAGAGGCTTTTAAGACATCAAACTGATTATTTTAGAAATTTTCTCATCTACATAGTATTCTACAAGAACATAGTTTTCAAAATGAAAATGAATACAGGACGATCAAACATTTTTACATGCATAAGATCACGGTGAACTTCTGCGAATAGGAATTCATTCATGTAACACTATGACTTATTGTCTCCTGTGTTGAATGTATGCTTTAAAATAGAAACTGTGGTTTGAAAAAAGAAAATGTAGAGTCCATATATAGGAATTATTTTCTAGCTGCATGCCTATTTTTGCATATATAAAAAAAGTCATACCAACCAAATTTAGGGATCAAGTCAATGCATTGTTTAAAAGCAACATAAAAGTATAGCGACATATTTTTCAAAATGTATGCAGTCCAATGATTGAGAAGAAACCTACACTCTAGGAATGACATAATGCTTTTGTTATTTTGTTAACACTGGAGAAAACAAATGGCTATAGAAAAAGATCTGACTGATCAAGTATTTTACAGCAGATCGCCTTTTAATGATTCTAAAAGAGTAAGCACATCTGTTGCAAATTAAAAGAAAATTGTTCATCTACAATCCTTGTAATTCGAACAAGCAAACAAAGAGCAGTTTTGATCATTGCTCTAGTTTGCTTAATGCATTGTATTAATAAGCATATGCTACACTGGTAGCCTGGCACAAAACCAGGGTTCTCAGATGTTAAAGCCATACAAATAACCAATATACCATAATACTCCACAATATTCTCCAAGCCCAACAGAATTATCTTGAAGCATCAAGACTTAAAATTTAGTTTTGCTGTTCCTATGAACTGGAATAAAAAACTCAGTCCCAAATTATTTAATTTTGTTGATGATAACAAAAATTCAAAACATGTTTATTTCAAACAAAAAAAGAAAGTTGCCATTTAATGTGTTCTCTGTGCCAGAGTCAAATAGCATTTCGCAGGTTCTAATAAAATGTGCTCCTGGTCACAAGCATCTACATTTTATTTATTACTGCCTGGCAGCCTTAGGGCCATTAATTTATTGCTAGTGTGTGGTTACATTGGTCTATGTGATACGCAACATCATGTATTTTAAGTATGATATGATCTGAATCTACAGTCTTATTCCTTCAAGAGTATGTAATTACCTAGTGTGATTAGTTTGTAATTTATTAGAGGACTTATAAAACCAATAAGCATTGAAAAGATATTACACCAGCATTCTTTCTTACTGAGCTCTGCCTTTTCTATTCTCTCCCAGTACAAATCTAAGTGTACATACCAAACACTTTTTTTCCTAGGTTAAAAAGTATTTTTATTAAGAGATGAGTGCTTTATTAATGCTTGAACTCCATTACAGATGATTTATTTGTATGAAATATAATCAGTGCTGAACCAAAACTCCCCAGACTCTTATGCTGCTGCTATACTTTTTTAAAACACTGTGTCAACAGATTCAGATGAACAGAACTTTCTTATCACTGTTGGCAGACTTTCATTCACAGCACGAGATAAGAAAAAAGGAGCTATATTATAAGTGTTTCAAATTGTAGTCTATATTAACTCGCTTCCCTTATTCTATTTATTCTATTGCCAAGTTAAAAATGAGCAGAGTGTAAATAAATCTGAATTGTGCTGTTCTGATCTGTCAACTGTTTGTTAAAAAAAAGATACAATAGCAAATGAAGTATTAATTTGTATTCCTTCCCAATTTTCTGTTTTGCTCCAATTCATCTACATAAAAATAAAGTAGAAACTAGATCTAATTTCTACATGCCTCTACTCCCACTCGCTGTATAACAGATTTGATTAATGCAATCACCTTGTATCAGCCAAGAAGAGCAGCTTCCCCAAAACCAAGAATGCTTGATTAAACAGGTTTTCCTATTCCCACAAGCAAGAATACCCGTTTGTTTTTTCTCTCCTGGAAAATGCAACTATTTTAAGGGAAGTAAGAGCAATAACAGAGGAAAAAGGAAATGGAAAGTGTATAAACAAAAACTAGACGGCTCTCATTTCCTCAGGGTTGAACTATCAAAAGCTTAAATTTCCTTCTCTAAATAAGTGTTAGTCTGTCTGGTGCTAAATGCACAAGGATTTAAATGGATGCAGTAGATTGAGTTTTATCTTCTGTCAGAAGTGTAAGGGTTTATCCATAGGAGTATTGACTTCAGGAAGCCACTAACCAGCTGATTAATTTCAAGCACACATTATCGATCTTCTTTTGTACTTAAGCAGGAACTTAAATGCTTGCCTAATTATTTTGAATTATGTCTGTAAAAAGGCAAGCAAGATACAAAGACAGACTGTAAGCTGGGTGCAAGCCTGTATTTTCTGTAACTGGACAACTCAAATAAAACCATATGTTGCTTCCCCAAAACAATCCAAAGTTAATAAAGAAACCATGACTATTCTGATTAGGTGTAATTCATATTTTGAGGAAAAAACAGAGAAATGTGGGCAACAGCAATGTGTCAGCTATAATGAGCCTTCCCTGTAATAACTTCTTTCAAAGTGAAAATGGAACTCATTCACAAGCTACTTTTTAAACTCAGGGATATAAATAGGAAAGTTGAGTTGGAAGGGACCTTCAAAGATCACCTAGTCCAACTGCCTGACCTCTTCATGGCTAATGAAAAGTTAAAGCATATTACTGGGGGCATTGTCCAAACATCTCTTGAACACTGACAGGCATGGAGCATCAACTACCTCACTAAGAAGCCTGTTGCAGTGTTCGACCACCCTCACAGTGAAGAAATTTTTCCTTATATCCAGTCTGAACCTCCTCTAGTGCACCTTTGTGCCGTTCCTGTGTGTCCTGTCATTGGTTACCAGGGAGAAGAGACCGGTGCCTCCCTCCCACCTCTCCTCCTCAGGAAGTTGTACAGAGTAATGAGGTTGCTTCTGAGCCTCCTCTTCTCCAAACTAGACAACCCAAGTGTCCTCAGACTCTCCTCATAAGGCATGCCTTGCCTTCCAGCCCTTTTACCAGCTTTGGTGCCCTCCTCTGGACTCTTTCAAGGACCTTAACATCTTTTTTTATATTGTAGAGACCAGAACTCCATGCAATATTAAAGGTGAGGCTGTACCAATGCTAAATATAGCTGAAGAATCACCTCTTTTGACCGGCTGGCTATGCAGTGTTTAATACACCCCAAGATGAGGTTTGCCTTCTTGGCTGCCAAATATTCATAGACCAAGAGATCAATTCTACTTGTAGTTTTGTCCTTCAAGCAGAACTTGTTCAAATTAGTCCAAATAATGTGTTTTATGCCCAAAGTCTTTATTTTAACGTAATTTTCCATTTTAGATCTCACTTTCCAAATGTATGTATATATGGATTTTTTTTTTTAAAATAATGTTTGAAGCCAAGACCTTTGTAAATGCAATCATTTTGATATAATGGTTTGCTGGTTTATTCTTCTACCTTGTTTCTATACCACAGCTAGAGCTTTAAAGAACAGCTTTATCATGGACACCAATCACAGGATATTGGTTGAAGGAGGAGAAGCTATCTTGAACTCAACTCAAGACTGTAAATGTGGAGCACTCACAGTGCTTCAGATGTCCCAAAAGGCAGTTTTTTGAGCATTACTTGTTAGTATTAAACAAATATTCCAAGCTTCTGCCTTTTGTTTCAGACTTCTTTCACCACTCAAGAAACCTCCTAGATGTCCAGAAGAAAAAAAGTGGCACTTAGGACAGCAAAGGACTTTAGAACAATTTTCCCATGGAACTGGAGTTGGAGAGGACTACAGATATCTCACTGCTTCCTGCTTCTTCATAAATTCTTGATGTTATAAACCTACCAGAGCTAATTGTTTTTAATGCTCTGTTTTCTTTTTTGACTACTGCTGAACTGGAAACAATCCACTTTTACTCTGCATCTTTTTCTCATTTCAAGGTAGAAAATTTAGAGCCCATCACTTTGAATATATTAATTCATCCACTGCAGATGGCTTTTGCTTTTTCTGTTTTCATTTGTCTGCTTCCTCCTCCTTTTTCATCCCTCCTGATTCTTCCCTGTTTTTCAAAGGGGACATATACTTAAATCTCATGAAGTAATGTCTAGATCCACTGTAAATTGCATAAGCCCTTCTCCTGTCGCATATACCAGAAATTTTAATTCAGCAGGTTAAAAGGTCACCTAAAATGTACAGAATATATTTTTAATTAGCTAAATATTTGAAGATTATGATGATATAGTGTTGTCTCTATAAACTACTACTTGTCAGAAGAAAACGTATAAAATGAAAACTATACTCACTTCAGTTAAGTTACTTAATTTGGACATACAAAGACTAAAAATGATTAAATATTAGTATGTTAGCACTTTGAGGGGCCTCTTAGGGATGTTACAGTTCCCAAGCTTCCTTCTTGTTCTGTCTAAAATAGGATTTAGAGGTTTTTAATAGAATTTAGATGGGTTTAAAATCTGAGTATGAGTTGTACTTTTACTGATTTATTCCATGAATTTCCTGTTGAATTTTTATGTGACACTTGATCTCCCCTGAGAGACTTGTTCTGTTCTGATTGGATAATGTAAATTTCCAATGGAGATTAAACAAAAATGAGTATGAAATTGATTTATTATAATAAGTGGAATTGAGGTCTGAGGTCCTGTTTCTCTTTTCTATTTTCCCCCATGCAAGCTAAGACTGTCAGATGACGGTTTTTTTCTTTTTCTTTTTTCTTTTTTTTTTTTTTGTAATATTTTCCCAACGAAGAACAAAGAAAATTAACAGCAGATTTCTCAATTACACATTGGAAGTTAGATGAAATATTGTTCCAAACTTGTTTGATTTCATGTGCACAAGAGAGTTGTTTGAATAGTTTAACATGGCTATAATTACATCTTCGTGGAGCCAACATATTGTCTTACATTAATTCTTCAGAATTCAAACTCATTATCAATTTAATGGAGGAAATGGGAAACAATGTCTGTCAAAATCTTGTGTTCACATCTCTACATTGGACTATTAATTCTAAGCATGTTATGCAGTGCACCAATGTAAATGTAGATGGGTTAACTGCAGGAAATAATTTTTTGGTGTCACTTTCAGATGCAATCTCATTGGCACACAGAGGCAGGTTCATCCACAAAACATCAATCTTAGCTTCACATTCTGAAACAGTTCAGAAGAATCTGTAGTCTCCAGTGACCAAGCTCCTTAATGCACAAATGAAAGCTGGCTCTGTAGATGCTGAGCTTCTGTACAGTCAAAACCACTTTTTCTGCCTGTATTTATGCATCACAAAAATTAGAAAACTGTGATTTGCCCAAAGAGCAATTATGAATAGATAATCATTGTTAGCCATACCATTCCATCCCAACTGATGCAAGATCACTTCTAGAATGGCAAGGAAATTCAATACCCACATCACACTGTTTTTTTCATCTCATAACAGAGTGAAAAAAAAATCTTCCCTTCTGAGTACATGTATTCTATCACTAATGCAGATGCACATGTGCATGAAATTACGCACTCTCAAAAAACTACCAGTATTTATGCCTCTAACAGTTGCAACACATTTTCTAAAATACGCAGAAATACTATGCTTTTGTCAGAGAGGTTTAACCAGAAATTCCATCAATTCCACAGGATTCAGCATGCACTTTACTGTAAGAGAAGAACAGGAAACATCCAGCATAATGAGAACAGCTGGTCTTCTAATCTGTTGTGTTAGAAGATGTTATTGAGCCCAGAAACCTCTAACTTTAGTGGACAGACAGAGTCAACAATCCATAAGCCTAAGCTATTATATATAAACTGTGCATATTCAGCCACTGCTATAATTTTAGGAGAAAATTCCATGCTATATCCAAGAAAACAGGAAGAAAAAAGATACTACCTGCATGGAGAGCCAGCCTGTGAATTTGGCATTGGCCTTAGCCAATATATTTTTTCCCTTGGTTTAATTCCATTACCTTGATCATTAATAGGCCACTGGTAGATAAAGATCATGCAGTTTCCATCCATTTGAATGCTATCTACGGAAATTTGGGAAGGTTGCGTAAGTACCATAAAGTGCAATGTCTTTTGCTGAAAAATAATCTGGTAAATTTACTTCTGCAGCTAACTCCCTTGCCTACTGCTAGAACAAGAAATTGCTGTTTGGAAATGTTAAGTTTTAAACAGCAGCTACAGCAGTGGGCACAATATTTATGCTTCTTGTAACAAAGTGCTGGAATCAATACTGTCATCTCTAAATGCAAAAGACTTGTATTGAAAGAGAGATGAGAATGTAAGCACAAACCCCTCAAAATACAGCCCTTAATCTCCTTGCTGGGTTTTAAAAGGGTTTCAGATTCTCACAACATTCACCAAAGTTAGGCCAGAAGGAGTCAAAGTAATTTAGATCCAATCTCTTTTCAAAAATGAAATGAACAGAAGTTTTATTAAAAGGAAATGAAGAGGAAATTGAACTTTCATATTTCATGGTGCAATTGTGATGACAGAAAACAATATTCGTCGACAGAAAGTTTAGAAGATAGTTATTTATACATCTCTGCTGCCATGCTGTGCGAGTTGTGTCACAACAGAGGGCAGGTAATTTTTAAAAATATAATGGAGCTGTAAGCAGGATTACTTGTTGGCTATTCCAATCAAGTTCAGAATATAAAAACTTTTTACTTTCTTATGATCAGGAATCAGAAACATTAATTGAAATGGGTAAGTTACGAGGAATTTTCACTAGAGATGCTTATGGGTAACGCAAACTTTATCTGCATAAAAGCTGCGTAGTGCTGTATCTCTATGACATATAAAACTAAATCACTTAAACTGAAATCATGGGGCTGTGGAAGACAGGTAATATAATGGAAACGTCACGGTTCTGCTATGCTGAACAGCCAGAATGAAAAGAAGAAAACGTGGAGCCAGATACAGGTGTGAATTACAGTGTGTCACCACAGAAGAAAAAGAAGGATATTCACATTTAGTCCTAAAATGTCTGTAGTTATTCCAATTATAGGGAAAGCAATGGCTTGAGAAGATGGCTGTTGTTCAGGGGCTTCTCCTTGCGGGCAAGAACTCCATACTCTCCTCTGACTGAGCACACAGTTAGGTCATCTGCAGTTTATACACCGTCTATGAGATAGTGATGTGAATGATCCTTCTTATACACTGTAGTGGATATCTAGCCACAAATTTTCAAAAATGTCCAATAATTTTGATCCCTACCACTTCAGACTACTTACTGAAGTATTTTTAGACACAGTACATCAAGGTAGGTGACTATGAAAATGTGGTCTGGACGACTCAATCTGGGCCTCTTAAAAACAAACATCCGAAACGATCGTCATCCTACAGTTAAATAAATGTAAGGCACAATTTTTTCCTCCTACTGCAAAGTAGCACAGCCAAAGAATGTTCGTCTGCGACAGGAATGTCATTTTGTTCTTCCACTTTTCTACAATGCACTTGCAGGTAAAGCACCTACCTTAAAAAATAAAATACTCATTTTAAATTTTCTTTATTTTGAAGCAAATTTTTTTTCTGTAGCCCTAATACTACAGTATTGCCTAAGAAAATTAGTGAAAATATTCTTTAATGAGAGAAGAGAGAAACCTATTCTGTGACTCCCACAATTCAACAGAAAATAATGAACTTTCTTTAATGCATGCGTATAACATCATTACAGCTGACAGAGAAAAAGAAGAATCTATATGCAATTAAGGTTTACCATTGCAGCTAGATCTTCTTAATATTTCAATTTAAATGTGCACCTTGAAAGAGATTTTTACAGATATCAGAAGGTTTTCCAAATACATGAAATACTTGTAATACATTTGTGCTGAAAAGAAATAGCTATCTACCTTAAAACTGTTCCAACTCTTCTAATAGTTTGTGGTACCTGATAGTCAATAGTGAATGATGTCAAGAAAGAATTGCATTTTGCAGCGGTTTTTGGTTATGAAGATATAGATAAAAATGCTACATGACAATGTTAGCATTCCTTGAGACAGCTGTGGGTTAATTACCATCTATGAGCACTATGAAAGTGTTGGAAACCTGTGCATCAGCTGTCACACTGATTTGTCCATTTAGCAGATGATTTTTGATAAGTAGAAAACATTAAGAATCACCTCAAAAATTAACATTCAAGACTTTCAGAGTAGGCCATGTAAGCAGATCAGAACATGATGCAGCTGAAAATCATCAGATTGACACAAATTAATAAAAATATTAAAAAAAAAATAGGTGACAGATAAATTAACCTGGAGAAGCAGAAGCACTTCTAAAGCAAATTATATCGAAACTAATGACAAGAGTGAGAATAGATTTTCAAGTTCTTTCAAACGTGGAAGAACCTTGTATGTAGCATGTTCAGACATTTTAAAACCATCAGGCAACACCTGTCAATTGCAGTTTTCTGAGGACTCTAAAAATATTCTGGAATGGAATGGGTTTCTGCATATTGCTCTGTACTATCCCTGTGAGCAGAGCCAGCTTATAAGAATGGTTTTCAAATTTAATTTCATCTGCATGTGAGCATCCTATAGGTTCACCTTGAGTTTATTTAGCAATGATGAACATTATTTTCCCATTGAATCTTCTAGAAATATTATCTTTCTAGGACATAGTATTACAGAGGTATAGGATGGAATTTAAGGTGATGCAGGAATTGTGGCCAGAGGGAGGATAATTGAGATATAAACATTTGTCCTGTGGTGTTTGGACAGAGAACACATAGCCACCATGAGATGACAGGCCTACTTATTAAGTCTCTTCTTCATGCAAAGCTTCCAGAATATTCAGATACATACACTCAGAAACAGAAAGTAAATCTGTTGCATGTTTTTATTTTTAACAAAGATTTAATCATTCCCTGCATCATTGAGAAACAGACTACATTCTAAATTCCCCTAATACGTAATTAATTCCAAGCATGAGGAATGTCTTTAACATCTCAGTCATGGTTTTTCTATTTATAAATTATGAGGTGTTCAGTACTCTCTGGGGATTGAGCTTTTAATCACACAGATGTCCGTTATGAATCCTCTGTTTGCTTAGTAGTATAATAGGTGAACTCACAGCATCTTTGTGCTATAATAAATCTGCAAGCTCAGACAGAGCGCTCATGATTACCTTCTAAATTCCTTCAAGGTCATTCTACGTGATTTCATGCTACATAACATTCTTTCTCAGTCCATTTCACGCTGAGAAAAGATCATGAAAAACATTGATTTTTCCCTGCTGGTATACCTGAATTCCACCACATCACCCCACCACACACACATACACACGCACACTCTGCTACACTATTTTATAGTCATTTGATTCTAAGCTGTTGTGTAGACACCTGAAAATTCAAAAACCAAATAGGGTAAAAGAAAAAGAAGCTGCATTTAGTGTAATTATTTGAAGATTAGACTGGAAAAAAATGAGAAGAAATAGGTGTTTCTTCCAGGGGGAAAACCAATGATGGAAATAAGATAAAAAAGAAACACCACAAAACTACCCAACAACAACCCAGGAATGCAAGCAACAAAATATGTGAGGTAAAAAATCCTCTGAACAAAGTATTAATCAAAATATGCTCCAAGTCCATGTTTTACAAACACATACAGAAACATATTTCAAATCATTGCAGATTATAAATGTTAAAGCAGGTGGTGAAAATTTAGTCCCAGTGTTCAACATGGCTGGATTAGGAAATGTGCTTTGTGAATTGCTCACCATAAAAAAAAAAGATACAAATGCCTGCAAGTCTCAGCCCTAGACGTGCTTTCTCAAGCATTCTGGCATGAAAGGAGTGCAGTAGGTGCTAATAATACTTCTCTCATGAGAAAGAGAGAGGATTCCTAAAAGAAATATTCACAGGCATAGACAAAAATTAGCTGCTTGATTTCTACTGAATCTTATTGCCTCAGGTGACTCATTAACTCGATGACTTCCTGTCTATGCAGAGATTTAAGATTAATGGATTAAATTCCCTAAATTCTTGGTGAATTTATTAGCTAATGTGATAGTGGTTTGCCATTTGATTAAAAATTGCTGAGAGTTCACTTTAGCCCTTTATAAAGACCAGAGTTACCTTAGTCTAGTTCAAACAACCCTTACTCACTGCTTAGGAAGGATGGGGACAGTATCTCGTGGAGACAGCCTCTCGTGGTCCCTCGTGGTGTCTGTGATTTAACCAATTTCTGTCTCTTGGGGCTACCAAAAGCCTGGGTTTTCTTCTCCTTTTCTACACAGAAATCCTGTTTGGGCAGAATTCAAAGCCCTCAAAGTACTCAAAACGCGAAGATTGGTTTTCACCACCAGCAGCTATCCTGTGTACTACGCAATGTCTCCCCTCTCTAACTGACCAATGATGAATACAAGCGGTGTTAATCAAGCTAGATATCGATTCAGTTTGCAAAAATGTGCCATAGCAATTAATATTTATCCTTTGACCTTTAGCTCATGTTTTGATTGTACACAAACAACAGTCACTTTATACAGGAAAAAACTCTCTTTATGATGTGTTCTCACCATTACTCATAAAGAAACAAATGTTTGTAAAACTGCTTTGGAAGATGATATGGTTTCATTTACCATGGGGCTGGCTTCCTTAGGACTGGGGCTTTACTGCTAGTGTCATACTACTATAGGACAAGGAAAAACTGTTTTAAACTAAAAGAGGGGAGATTTAGATTGGATGTTAGGAGGAGGTTCTTTACTCAGAGGATGGTGAGGCACTGGAACAGGTTGCCCAGGGAAGTTGTGGATGCCCCATCCCTGGAGGTGTTCAAGGCCAGACTGGATGGGGCCCTGAGCAATCTGATCTAGTGGGTGGCATCCCTGCCCATGGCGGGGGGTGCGGGGAGGGTTGGAGCTAGATGATCCTTAAGGTCCCTTCCAACTCAAGCCATTCTGTGATTCTATGATACTATCACAGGGTGACTTGACACACCCAAGTAAAACCCACTATATGAGACCTGTTTATGGAAAGTGTATCTGCATAAAGGAAGATGATTTTCTGCTTAGCACCCCAAGAAATCACTCCTTCCACTGCATGTTCCTCAGCTCAAATGACAAGTTTAAGAACTCCTTGAGCTGGCACTTGCAAGTAGATCATCAAGTTTTGTAGTAACCAACAAATTTAGCTAAACCCTTTTTGGAACTCATTTATGCATTCAGTCTCCAGTCTCTTGTGGCAATAAATTCTGCAATGTAACAACATGCTGGGGAAAAGGTAGTTCCTTTTATCTGCTGTAAACCTGGAAAAGCGGTTTACTGCCTCCAGTTCTTGCAAAGCAAAAAAATATGAAACAATTCAACTTCCCAAATACCAGTCTTTGAGATAATAGTAGTAAATGGGAAAGAATCTCCATTGATACTACCAAAAGAGCAAATGCTAGACACAGTTCTTTTAATCATCGAGAAACTTCCATGGTGCAATGACAAGCACGGACAAAGAGTATTAGCAAGCTGCAGCAGCAATGTTTTGGATAGTCTATGTCTTGGATAGCTTTTCTTCTGATGTTTAAAGACAGATTATCCATGGCTTCAGAATATGTCAGAAGAACAGTATTTTACCTAAATGAATGGCAGGATTCAATTCTTTGGTGGCAAATAATGATTACAGTACCCCAGATCAGACATTTAACGATCAAAACTTACACCTGTCTCTCCTTCAGTACAAGGCTGTGTCCTGAGTGAAAAGTGACCAATTTTCTACCAATTTCCACATAACCAAAATATTATTTTTAAAGAGTTCTTAGCTGAAGACAACACACCAGAGCAGACAGATCTGGGCCTTTGAGATGACATGCTTATACAACTGTACAAAATCCTAACTCTGCCAGCAGCTGAAGTCTGAGAGGGCTCCAGGTGCTGATGAGAGCAGCACCCAGCAGGCTGATGTGTGCAAAAGGTGCCAGCGGGTTACAGTGCAACACCATGAATTTGGCTTCAGCAACCATGGCTGATCCACGACTACCACTGTCTGGATCACTCAGGAACCTCTAAATTAGTCACACTGTTTTCAATACAAATAAAGAAAAACTTACAAAGAAAGTATTTAGCTGTAAACCATCTTTGCAAGAGAGTTTTTCATATTTTAAAGTAGATCGACAAAACAAAAAAAAACAACAACAACCAAAAAAACCACAGCAGAGGTACAAGAGAGGGAGGGTTAGCATTCACAGGAAGGCAGATGATCTAACAAGCACTGCCCACTTTATTATTTTGAGACATCCTGGACCCAATTTTTAAAACATGAATTCTTGAGTTAAAATTGTGATTGAAAACAGCAGGACTGCACACATGGGCCAAGTTATCAGAATACCTATGTAGTTTTGAAAACCAAAAGTGATTTCTACTAGTCTGTAGACTAGTAGATCTGTAAATCTGATCCATTACACTGTGTAATGGGAATATTTATTAGAGTCCTGCTAAGGTTAAAGCATTACTTACAAGATCATTTGCATGACAAGCAGATACACTGAATGATTAGAGATCATAATCAAATGAGAAATGCCATCTCTGCAAATTTTGTATAGTAAGGATTCATTTTATAGTTTCTCTTGGTATATTTTGTTGTTCTTGAGTTTGGTCTTGGAAGGGAGGAATGCTTTGCAAGTGCAGCACTCAGAAGGTTAGTTTTTCTGAGTTTTGTCAGCTTCCCTGAGCTGGAATTACGGGATAGATTTCTGTTACTGTAGAAATGAAAAGGTAGAGATGCATAATATCAGACTTAGACAAATCTATACTAAGCACTTTATTAATCTATATTACAAATCAATATTAGAAGCAGACTTCTGGTGTGACAGAGATGCATTATATAGCTTACGCTAAAATTCAGTGTCAAAATAGGTACATTCTGACCTAAAGTTCTGCATACACAAACAAACAGTTGCACACTATTCTGTTTAGAGCCTGAGTTTTCACTCTCTACCAAGTCATCAGACTTGTCAATTTTCTTAATCTGATTTACACCTTGGCACTCCTACTGATACATGCAGAGTCCACCAGATAGCCCAGATTCTCCACTGCATAAAGACAGCTTTGTGTAAAGTATCTCTAGAGAGACTCTAGCTGTGCAGCAATGTCCTGCGAGCACTGTCCTTTCACACTGCAAGTCCTGTGCTACCACACAGGCATCTCTGCTGCAATTGAGAAATGCCCTAATAACAAGGCAAGGGGCATTAAACCCAATCCAACCCTCGCAATAAAGACCCAATAGCATTATGAAGTAGAAGATCTGCAAACCGTGGATAACAGACCCCACTTGGCAATGAGAAACAATAACCTCCTCCCTAACCAGGAGTGCATCCACAGGAGGAAAAGGGTCCTGCTCAGGCTGCAGGACAGAGTGGGGCAGTTACTGCTGAGAATTGTACTACAACCATCAGAGAGGGGTGTGGTTAAAGCAGCAGGTCCTGGGATCCTTTGAAAGGAGCCTGGGAAGGGATAATGCAACATGTAAGGAGGAAGAGGTGTTAACTGACACATCTGAATATTCTGATGCACCAATTTACATACTGATGCAGTACTTCTTTTCCCTCAGATATGAAATTGTGGACTCTTGTCAGGTGTATGTGTCAGACTCAAATTGTATGGACCAGAGGGCAAACAGGTGGCCTCATGAGGCAGTAAAGATGGGGACTGCAAAATTAAGCCCTATCCTAACAACTTTAGTTCAGTTAAATCTTTCATGATAGTACAAAGCTCTAAAAGTTTTAAGGGCTAAAAAAATTAAATAGTTCCCAGGAGGATTAATTCGAGCAATAGCAAGTAATAAGACCACCAGCCCCAGGGAAATTCAGCAAGTTTCTGGTGTTCAGGGACTTAATAGGCCCCTGTACAGAGCACACAAAGAATAGGACGTAATTTTCCAAACCTGCAGTGAAATTCAAAGTGAAAACTCAACAACGTTAAAAAACATGAGGCAGTTCATGGTAAGATTTCTGACTTTTACATGGGTTGCAGAGAAGCAGGTATCACTCCAAGTAACTTTGAGAAATCAAGTAAAAATGTACTTCTGCTAGCCGTCCTTAGCCATGAACAGATGCAACACCCCTACATCACTTGGTCATTTCTACCAAATGTCTGCAAGACATGCAACTTGGACAACTTTCGTGTAACTCTGATGATGTATGAGTGCATTCAGAAAATAGACCAATGCCATCAGCAATTATTTCACATTCTTTTCGGTATAAACTCTGTTCCAGTCTAATCTCAGCCCCAGCCTCCTTCTAAGACTGCTCTCCCAAGTGCTTATCAGAACACACTCTACCATTTGGAACATTCACTTCCCTCACTTATCTTTTTTTTAAAGTTAAAGATCTGTGGCTTTCTCTCTACAGAGTACAGTTCAAAGAGCAGATTGCACTGGTGCTATGACAACAGAAAAGTGAATACTACTAGCAATACACCTTGGTTATACATTAGAGAATTTTCTCCAGCATCAACACGGGTGCAACAACACATCTGACACAACAATGAATGCTCACTGAAGCAGCCATGGCCAGGTATCAGTATTATCATTTCTGAAACAATTTTGCAGTGATACAGTGAAAAGTTTTCTGTAACTGTCAAGTTTTTTTCTAATTTCTAGAGGAAGGAGGGTGCAGGACAAGAAATTGTATTTATAATCATGCTTCAAACAGCATAAAGTTTGAGGATATTGAAGTCAGGAAACAGGATACAGTGTAGAAATGTCTGGCCGTAAAATCCAACTCCAGATGACTGCCTAGGTTTATAGCAATGTTCAGTTTTGTGGGTAGCAGTATAGATGTAGAGCCTGTTTGGATCCTTGCTTATTTTATTTCTCAGAGTTAAGAAGAATTGTAACATTATATAAATGACACCTCTTTGGCTCTTAAATCACTTTGCTGTCTATAATGGATGTAATAAATGTTTCCTATTCCAGTACTACAAAAAATGGTTAAGGCGGTTTTATCCATTTGGCAGTGGAACTCACTTGACCGTGATGTATGGCACACTTGTTATTTATTTGCAGAGGCTAGAAGGCAAATGCAGTATATGAGAATAGTTCTTTAATGTAAAGCATTAAATTAAAAGCTCACCCTCAGGACTTTGACTGCCAATAGAAGTAAATGGATGCCCAAGATAACATAGGAGCTGTTACTATTTAAAAATATGCCATTTGATATTAAATTTTGTAATTTAGCAGCAGATTTCCACCCTGTCCCCCTTTCTTCAGCATTATAGACTGTGTACTCCCCATGCAGATTTACATGGTGGGAATAACACTTGTCTCATTATAGATATACATCAGATCATATTCTGTAGTATTTTTACATCTGTAAAATTTCAATACTTCTGGCATTGGTGTTTCAATGCTCTTGAAAATGTAAATACTTTTATGTAAATAAATATAAACATGTTAAAATTTAAATACTATATTTACAATTCTTACAATTTTAAATGATCTCACGCATGAGATTAGTACTGCTACCCCTATATATGGAGTGCTGGCTGAAGGACAGAAAGGATAAGGTTCCAATTTTTAAAGACTGCCTTGCTGATCTTACCTGTGCAAGGACTACACCAACCTTGTTTTTTTAATGGAATGACTCAGGACTTGACAGATTGTGACAGATTCTTCAAGAGTGTCACCTGAACTGCAGTTCTTCCCATCACAACTGACAGCTAACAATAATCTGCTCCACCCAAATTATCTCGGAGCCAAGATCAGACCCAAGTGTTCTCAGTTTATGAATCACAGAAAAAATATCACATCCATTCCCATCTCAAAGAAAGTCCAAATAATTTTTCATCCACAGGCTTTAATATCATTTATGATAATTTATGTAGGACCTTTAAAGTTTGTCAAGGAATTCCAGCAAGTAGCAAATCAAAGTCTAGTATTGTAGAGAGAACTAATATATTTAACAAATGGTGGGAGGGGAAGAGAACAAAAAACTCCAGCTCACCCAAAACCACAGCCCTCACAGATCCTCTGGAACAGCATAAATCAGGGCTTTTCTCTTCACTGCTCTGCAGGTGAGGACAAAACTGTTGAAGTAAACAGTTTTAATGTTAAGACTGTTAGAATGAGCAAATATGTTCTCACGATCACACACACAAAAAAAGTTTTGTGTTCTTTCAAAATATTTTTTCAAGATATAGAATAAAAAATACAAAGAAACACAAAAAAACAAATAGGCAAGTATCTGAAATGTGTTTATAATTTCATTTACTATCTTACCAAGTAGCTTAAAAAAAAGCAATAGATACATTTTACAGATGCATATTTATAATCTCAGTTATCAGCTTTTGTTATCATCTAACATTTATCACCATGCACTGTTCAAGGGTTCCAGATGTGATTCTGAGGCAAGCCTACCCAGCAATTATCACTCTGCTACTAAAATATATGCATATTAACAGGAAACCTGAAACATTAACACAACACCATTATCTTCCGAGGCCTGTCGGTTGAACAAGTTAAATATGATTTTTTTTTCTTGTAAAAAGCAGCAACAAAAACATAAAGGTTTTCAAGTTTCTTTTCAGAAAGAAATGACTGCAGAAATTTTGGATCTGTCAAATTGTTCTATATTTGAAATAAAATCTACTGAATGTTGAAACAGCTAGTTTTGAGACACGTCTGTGTTGATGCAGATGTTATGGAAGTTTTCTACTGTCAAGTGGATGTCTGACTACACTTGGAAATATAACAAAAATCTATGGCTAACAAAATTTTCCACAGAAAGAAAAAAGAAAAAAAAAATTACAGACCTCTACTTCTAAAAGGCTTATTTTTATCATCACTTCTAATAACGCAGTGAGCAAGAGCAACCTGAGGAGGATTTGAAGGAAGGAGATCATCTTCTGCAAGCCTGAGTTTCAAAATTCCCTGTAAGAGGAGCAGCTGACACCATGGACTCCAATCCTTGGGGAATTATTTCTTGGCCTAAGTGGAGATCACACAACAGGGATAAATGAAGGCCAGGATAACATTTTTTTCCACTTGGGGGCTGAAATGAAGACTCGATAATTAAATTTCACAGCATCTTCTTGCTACTAGTCTCCTTATCCCAGTGCTTCACTAGCACTCTGTCCCCCCTACAGGGACACACGGTTCTGGCATGCAGGGCAGTTGTGCACCATGGTCAAGGATTCAGGAAGAAGGAGGTGGAGGGACTCAGGTATAATCCCAGAACCACAAGCAGATGCGAACAATGAAGAAATAGTAGGTCTCCTGGACATGACACAAATCTCACCAAAGACATAACAACGCAAACCCAGGCTGATAGTAACAGAGAGAGGAAGGCAGTTCAGATATTGTAGGAGCAATTGAGGTTACAAACCAGGGAAAACCCAAAACACAAAGAATAGAAGAGAACACGAACAGTGGTCATAGTGACCGCTGGTCCGGAAACTCTTCTCTACTGCCTGTCAGTGAAAGACCTAGAGTGCATCAGAGTTTGCCTTACTTGGGGGGTGGTTGTTCTTTCAGATTAACTCACTCTGAGCTTTTGGGCAAATTTCTCAACTGAACCCTAAATAAAATGTCGTTAACCAACTCTTAGAGGGTGCAGTTAAATGAAACAAATCACCAGCACAGCAACTAAAAGTGAACTCAGATGTTTACCACAGAAAAATCATTAAAACCATCAGCTCAATCGTCTCAGAACAGCAGCAGTTCAGGAGGCAACAAGATGCTGCACCGCCTCAGACATGGACAGAAGGAATACAAAGCTGATACATATTCACCACAGTAAGTCCTCAGTTACATGTTATCCAGAATATTAACTAAAATCTGACCACTACACCAAGAATAGTTCCTGAACTTTGATTAATAGCCTTTTTTAAATACTATCTCTTAAAAATGCATAAAAACTTCTGAATCCTTCTTTTCTAATTGTAAAAATTTTAATTCACTTCTTTTAGCTTGTCAGGACAGTTAACATAGGAAACATACTATTACTTTATGTATTGTTCCTCTCCATTTATTTTCTGAAGGGATGGAAAAGTGTTGATAATATTCAGGATAGCTTAGGGTAAGATTAGGTTTAAATCTAAATCATGGTTTGATTTCAGTAGTGCAATAATTCTTCAAGCAGCTCTCACACAGATACTTCAAAATTACCACTCATTGGTAATCGCATTACTTAAATCCATATCTAATAACATTTCTGCTGCAAATAATGGAAAAATGAAGTTAGAAAGCAGTTGATCTTGTAATACATCACCCAAATTGAATGGCAGAAATCTTGCAGGAAGTTGGATATTCTTTCAAATTTCTGCAAACTTCTCTTTTTTGAAATGGACCATGAAACAGCCTTAGATTTAGGGTTTCAGCCAGATCCAGCCAGAGTTAAACTTAAGGATGAAAATCCAATATGTGCAGTGTAGAAGTCTTTTATTTATTTCTGTCTTACTCCTTTAAATGTCTGTGATCTCAATGTATCTGAAGAGACTACATATACAGCAGAAATCCTCCTTCTATGCTTTCTGTCATAAATGGCTCATGTGCTTTCTTTAATCTCAATTAAAAGGTGCTGCAGAGTCAAAACATTTTTCCTCTCCAGGTAAAGAGAATGAGACCGAGACAATAAGGGAATGAAGGGAAAGAGTGCTGCCTCAATGCAGGTTCAATTCTGTCTAGTTTTAAGGAGAAAACCTTACTCCAATTTCCAGCTTAAACAGATCTACTGATTCATCCAAATACGGCAAGTGGACAGCACCTTTGCTTCTGTTTTTAATACAGGAGATGCCAAGAATTACACTCCTGCCATCTCACTGCTGCAGAGAGCGAGGGAGTGGGGGAGAAAACTAATTACTTCAAGTGCATTAGGTACATTAAAACGCTACATAAAAATTTAATTTAAAAAATGTTAGCAATCACATGGGATTCTTAATGATGAATGTGAACACACTACAAAATCAGAAAGGAAAAAGGAGGGATGTAAGGGAAACTTCTCTTCTTTCCTAGCAATTCCATTATATTATACTTTAGTGCATTGCTAAACACCACGTTCACCTTCTAACAGCAGCAAACACAAGGGTCTCAGATGAAATAGGCTATCTCATCCGAGATGGTTTAAGCTGGCTTAAGGAGCAACAAGAGAATATAGCAAGCACACAGTGCTAATGACAGCATACCATTTTTATACACTAAAGGTCGGGCAATGAATTTCAATTATAGAGTGTCAGGATGCCCAAATGCAGGTACCTGATAACAAGCCTGAAGCACCAAGTTTTGCAGATTTCTTCTTCAGAATTTCAATAAAGCCTTTTAGCCTTTGGCACTGATTTTTTTTTTTTTTTAAACCAGAAGCCACTAGATATAATCTTTTACAAGAAATTCCGTCTTTCCTTCCCGTCAAAAGAAATTGTCTTCAAGGTAAATGCAGCATAATTATAAAACATGGACAGTTATGCAATTTAACAACAACAAAAAAGCACAAAATCCCCAGACTTGGTCCTTGCTTTATTTGTGCTTGATGCCAACAAGTATCTCTATTTCATTTCCTTTTAACCTAGCATATTTTAAAATACACTTTTAGTTAAAAGTAGCAACTGTTATGACACATTCTGTTAATTTAAAACAAACATACTCATTCTCATTTGATGTTTAACACAATTACAAATAAATGAAATTATACATGAATTAAAAATATTTTGGTCTTGACCTTGGAAAACTTTTGCAAAGTCTTTGTAAAATTTCATTTACATCAGTTTATTTAAGGTTTTCCTTTGCATACTTTCATCCACTTCCAAACCTAGTTTCAGAGGAATCTTTCCAAACAATTTCTGAAGAAGAGTAGTTATACCATCTCATCCTGGGCATGTAGTATAGGTGCATAAAATAGGAACCCAAATTTATATTGGACAGATGTATTCATAATTTGCCTTCTCAGGGAGATTACATCTTCTCACTGACTATTCTTGGAGCCTATAGTTCTAAAATAGGTATTTGCTTAAAGGCAGGCAGTACGAATAACCCATGCAATATAAAAATCTCAAGCATGTAGAATCACATCTTCACCATGTGGATATGAGGAAGCAATTTCAGAAGAGTATTAGGCAAATTATACAATATAAGTCTTCCCCTAAAAATTATTGTAAATGGTCTCAAAAAGATGAAACCTGCGAAAGAACTCTTCTGATTCAAGTTAATTTATGGGATGTTGGAAAAAAGTTTTGATTGTTGTTTTACACACTGTTCAAGTCTTCTGGAAAAGTAGGCTAAATTTCTGTATTTCCAAATAATAAGGAAAATCACTTAAAAGATTAGAAGAAGCACTGATGATAAATGCAATCATAGATTCAGGTTAATTCTGTTTCACATACACAATAATTTTGGCATGTAAATGAAAAACCTGTCCGTTTTGTTTTTTTCCAACAGTGTGAAACTTCACCAAGTAAATACATCCCACAGTGAATGAACTGATGTGACATCAACTAACAACTAATTTTTAAATTGCATTTGATGGACACCCCAGATACGAATTTTATTGCAGCCACTCTGCAGGAAATTGCTCTAACAACAGGAAAATACACTGTAATGGTGTTCTTATTCTAATTCTAATTTGGCAATTTAGCATGTCCCAAACAGTAAAAACATTAAAATTTAGTATCAAAGGTAAAAAATAATGTCTCACCCACCATAATGGGATCTGAGTTACGTGAACACTGAAAAGGATACTACAGACCCAACCTGACTCACTCCTCCCCAAAGGAAGTAGAAAGTTCTAACACCCAAATCCTGTTTAGTAAAAATAGGAAGAACATAATATTTTAAAATGAACAAAACAGACAGTGAAGAGAGAGCAAAAAGTACTTATGGACAACTCTTCCCACCCGCTGTGCCCTTGCAGGCAGGTCATTGACTCCAGGGTTGCTTGCAATTAAGATCTATCTGAACTGCAGCAAATTTAAACCTCTCTGGTCCACAGGAGGTTCTTTCTTAGGGGAGGATCATCCCCTTTAAGATCCAGTCAGCAGTTTACTGCATCCCGTCTACACCAGATGCCCGCTGTCACCACCCTCTGTCCTTCCTCCAGGGCCTTCTGTTCTACCTATCATCAGGAATGCAAGGAACTGTGAACAAGAGATGAAAATAAAATAAAACAAAACAAAATAAAATAAAAACACATACTTTTACTCTTTGAGGCCTTTTGACCATTTTACAGAACTCATCAAATCGTTGGAGGAACTAAGATTAAATGGTTTACATGTCTGATGATGAAATCAATTCAAATGAAGTATAAGTCAACCTATACACTGCATATCAGAAACTGTAACTGGAAGAAGGTGGACTAACTTCACTAGAGCGGTACGTTATGATGAGAAATTCCAGATAAAAGGTAGACAATAATAGAAGATGTAGTTACCCTGAAACAATACAATTAAAGAAGGATCACTAAGTTTGTATCATATGAAGCATCTGCCTTCCTTCCCATTTGCAGTTAAGGTCTAAGAGATCAATTAAATTGGTGGAAATTGATCTAACCAACACGTTATTTTGATCACTTGAAGTTTAAATTTGCCCACAAAAACAGATAGCATATCCTTATATAACTGAAGAATAATGTAATCCTATCTTTGTGCTTATTTGTGATTGAATGTTATGTACAATAGTTAATTCCTATTTTATTTAATGAGCTACACTAAAAAAAATGACTTCAACACCAAAATAGTACCTCATATTCTTCATCTACCTGAGAGTCGGACAGTAGAGTTTACCTGTCCTTGGCTCCTATAGTATGGCTCCATGGTGAGATTCAGATCATGTGAATTTTTATGTGTAAAATGAATTTTACAATTCGTTGTTAATGTGGAACTGAAATGAGAAATTAAAAGGTCCCGATTGTTGCTTCTGTTGCTGTCAGACCATATGGGTGACAGCTTGGAAATGCCCGCTCCTTTCAGATATTATACCTATTATATAATAGTTAAATAATCATTACTCCTTGTCTAAAGATCTAGTGGGGGAAAAAAGAGTTTATAATCCAGGATTCAGATCCACATCCAAACTCTTCTTCTAGTTCTGTAGGTGTAAATCAGAAATAAGTCTACTTCTTGGTGCTTTCTTGGCAAATTCTTCTTAAACTATTTCCAAATAAGCCCACAGTCATCCACAAACATTCTCAGTCATGTCTCTGCAACTGTTGTTGCAAACCCTCTGACAAGGGTTTGCACTGGGATAAGGGAGGGCACAAAATAGCAGAACTTCATTAGCGATTCCATTAATAATATGAGTCAGAAGAGAACTCCTGGTCCATCTACCAGAGCTGTCTGGTTTCTGCAGGATTAACAGCAGCAAAGTACAATTGTTTAGCTTCATGACAAATGAAGGTAAATAGAACTGAATCCACCTGGGGAACTAATCTGCTACAGAGACCTTCCTTACAGTAGGACTGTGCTTTAAGTTGTCACATCAAGCCATCAATACGACTCTTCTTTTTCACAAAGAGCCTTCCATATTGATAATGCTTATCTTCTGCTTGCAACTGTTGATCTTACTTAATGAATATTTATCTTGCATAGTCCAGGAGGAAGTCTTTGTGATTATTCACACAATGCAGTTTAATTTATTTATTTCATTAGAAAAAGTAGCATTCTTATCTGAATAACTGTTCCACACAGTTATTAATTAAAATCCAGTAGTTCTTGGTAATATTAAGCTTCAAATATTTCCTTTTCTACATTACAAAGACAGGAGGTTTTTATTGCTCATAAAAATGTGTATATAGCTAGAAATTCAGATTATTAGATTAATACATATTATGGCAAGAGCCACCACCCCTCCAAATTCTCTGAATTTAAAGCAAGAAAAAAAATGTCCATTTCAATGATTTATTTACAGTGATGACCTTCTAAACTAGATATCTGAATACCCACAATTACTATAAGAACTCTGGTTGAATATTTAAATCTTTGCTTAGTATACTGCACATTTTAAATATAAGCCAATTTGTCCAATAAATTGATGAAAAACAACATACCAGTCTAATAAGGCAGGCTCACAGGACTGTAATCTCAAAATATTAGTGAACTAAGCAGTCATTTACTGTGATTTTGCTGCCCACACGAGCAGCAAAACTGAACATCTGAATGCTCCAGAACAGAAATTAAAATCAAACACAGACTTTCATGGTATGACTACTAAGTCATTAAAAACAATAAACACTATAACTTGCACCTTTTATTGTCAAGTGTGCTACAAATCTAAAACTAGTAGAAACTTCATGACCCTCACCATCAGTTTTCATTTTGCTACAGGTACAGCAGTAGGTAAGAGTCTACACAGCTTTATCCCAGGGTGTGGAGTCTCCTAATTGCTCTGGCCACACAGATACTTAGCTGTGGATTTTTCTCCCTGCTCTCTTTCCCAAGCCTTGAAGTGCATTAATTTTTCTAAGCATATTTTCCATGATACCTGTCTTCTGGGTCAACCACATTAATGGTAACTGGAAAAATACACACCCTCAGTTAAAAAAAAAAAAAAAAAAAAAAAAAAGGGAAAAAAATATAAAAAAAAAAACCTCCCGACCAAAACCCCGG
>VXAL01013750.1:47244-72633 GCA_013399475.1 Chauna torquata | reverse complement strand
ATCTCTGTTTCCTGGGAACTGTGTTTACCAGCTGTTGTTCCACTGCAACCATGAATTAGCAAGGAGTATCTATGAGGTTCAGCATTACCTTTTGAACAGCTTTCCAGTCCATGTTCCAGGAAGCATTCTGTCTAGAGAAACTGATCCCAAACTTCACTCTCTGTTTTGCACCACCTTTAAGGGCTGAAACCCACTAACATACCTAAAAAATAAGCAAGCTCAAAAAATATGACAAGATTAACTGTGAGGAACACAAAAATCCACCCATGATCTCTGAAGAAGCTAGTCCTCTTAGACAACTGTAAGTACGGCAGTACTTTAAGTGACATACACTTAATCCTTTTTTCCTGGTGCTTCATGTGCCACTATTTAAATTGTCTTTGTTTACAGCCAGTCACAGACTGTTACAGGGGAGAACTGCAGATCTTAAACCTCTTCAGACTTCAGGATGAACAGGGTCAACTGTACCTTTCAGTCCAGGGTAGGAGTTAAACATCTGTAAAAGTTCATCCCAGAATATTTTGGGCACGTGGTCTGAAAATTTTTATGGATGCACTGAAGAAATAGTAATGAAATTAGCCCTGTAATCATAAGCAAAGTACCTGCATCTTGACAATTCCAGTCATCATAAAAAAGCTAGTAAGATGTGGAGGAGTTGTATATTCTCCATGACAGCTAACTAAACATCTCTAACAGTGAAGTTGACCTTATCTGCTTAGAATAGTGGCCCACAAATTGTTCCTCAGTTTTGGATATTTTAATAACATTCAATAATATCTAATTATGCATACTGTCTTTGGGATATCTATCAATTCTTTGAAATACTCCTAATAAAGACTGATAGAGCTCTCTAAGGGAGAATTGCATCTCTTCATTCATTTATGTTCCTTTCTATCTCATGTAGTTGCATTAACTAAAAATATTGAGTCTCTTTTCTCTGTAAGACAGACTAACATTGCATCTTTTTAATATAAACCTATAGTTCCCACATCAAAAGAATTTCATGCAAATCTCACTGAGAAATAAAATTGAAATATAAAATACAGAAAGACCACGTGTGAAATATAAAGGAAATATAAAGAAAATAAACAATATGGTCTATTTACATGTTTGAAGACTCTGGACATAATAGACAAAATGATTTTGAGCTTTCAGTTGCCTAACTTAAAACTAAGCTTGAAAATTACTGAAGTATACAAAACCACCGTGAAAATTCTGGCCTTTACTCCTGCTTTCCCTCTTTTATATTCTTTATATTCTGTAGAATTAGCTTTGCTCTGAGTAGGAATTCAGGTTCGGGATTCAGTCCCTTACTAATTTATATGGGCACATATTACTTAAAAAATTAGGAGCAGTCTTACCAAATTTAGAGTATTCCTTCCATAGAAGTCAAGACAAACATATAACAGAAATAGAATAAATGCTGACACATTGGCCCCAAAATCATTGATGAGAATAGGAGGATGCTGTGAGACAAATACACATAACCCATATGCAGAAATCATGAACATGGGGAGGTGAATGGAAGCAACAAACCTGGACAGCAGTTTATTGCCTTCATGGCTATCAGAATGTGTTCCTCTCAGTGCTAAAGGGGAGCTCATTTTCCTTGATGTACTTTGCAGTGGCCTCTTATGTAAATACTAGATCTGTGCTGATTTTTGCAAGGGGTGGAAGACAGCAGTTTGGGATAAAACTAAAAAGCATGAATAACGCTGCCCTGCCCTCCTCTTGATGAGGCTGTACTCTGCACTTCCCCTCTAGTAGTTTTGCCATGAGAAGGAAGGATCTGGGTTAATAATATTTGTCCAGCAGAGCATGCAATGACAGGATTTTTATGAAGATTCCAGGACACATGGTTAAAGTTCAGAGACGATAAGCAGTGAATTGATTGTGCCTCTGTTGGGGAAGAAAAAAAAAAAAAAAGAGAGCATGTCCTGGTCATGCTAAGTAACATTCTGTATGCATGTCTGATGTGATAACCCTTGCGTGCTAAAGAGATTGGAGGAGTGTGAAAGACAACAAGATGAGGCATTTGAAATTTTATTGAGGAAGGAAGTTTTCTAACTTGATGAAAAATGGCCTGTTACAGGCTAATTTTATTCTAATACTATTGGAGTGCAATTTAAGGCTATTCTAGTAGGTCCATTGAACAGACACCTATTTGGGATATTAAGTCATTAAACTGTTCCTGGACATGATTTTCCCTTTTTCTTTAAATGTATTCACAGATAATTAACATTATTGAATTACTGTGTCTCGAAAACTATTACTATGAATTCAAATACAAAATTTCTTAATTTAAAATAAAAAANTTTTTTTTTTTTTTTTTTTCCCATTCCACTGGAGATTCATATTACATTTCCAGCGAAGAGAAAATAAATGATCCATGAAGTCCTTTGTAGTTGCTTTCTCTATTGAAAGTAGGACTGAGCATTACACAGTTACTGCATATTGCATCCAAGCATTAACTCAACCAGTTATTGATTTTGGTGGTAAGGGAAATGTGCTAAATTCTATTTGGGATACTCAAAAGATTCAAACAAAGGAGATATATTTTGGACTGCCATACTAGACATCATCTATTTACTCACTTTTCCATAAGAAGAAAACACAGCTATTAATATTGTTGCAGACATAAACCTGTAGAAGGTTCATTTAAGAAAAGCTAGTTTGTTATTCTGAGACAATATCATCCTGCATGCAATTTTAGAATTGGTGTATTCAATATGCAGAGCCATAAAAAGACACACATGTCCCCTTCACCTGCTCAACCATTAGGCTTATTCATCTGTCATTGGTTTCTCCTCACTTAAAAAGTCTTTCTTGTTGGCAGAAATAAAGTGACAGCCAGCAAAGCTGTAGTGTACTTGCCTCCATTTGACATCTCCTCAGAGAGATCCCCCTAGTGAACTTTCTTTCCCACCGCTGTTTCAGCCCTGTCAACACAGTTTTAAAAGTATAAGTAACATACAATTTTAAACAACATCTAAATTGTCTATTTTGGTAGTCTTCCTAGCTTTTTATTTAACTGTGTGTAACTTGATGAGCTATCACAGAAGACTTTTTAAGAAACAGGTTATCTGTGATTTTAAGACAATGTAATTCCACATATTTAAAAACATTTCCACAACTAAATGCATATTTCTCCTAAGAAAGACTTTTGCCCGAAGACATTGATATAGACATGATGTTCTCACTTGTTAACAAAACTTACAATTAAATCCTTTCCCATTTGAACAGAGAATATTAGAAATACCCTGAGTTGATTAAAACAAACAAGACAATTTACATATATAATTCTTATTCTAACTTCTTAGCAGGAAAAAATTTAACACAAAATCTCATATATGAATTGATCAAAACAAGGCCATGGAAGAAGGACCATTTCTTCCATCTTCTGACTTGTTACCTACATTCCCATGACAAGCCAAAAGAGTAGATTAGATTAGAAGGGAGTCAAGGAGAAGAAGGGAGAAGGAAAACTGACGGAAAATTGCCCAATAGCTCTCTTTTGCAAAGGATGAAATCATTGTCATATTAAGTGAATGACAAGTCAGAGGCAAAACTGTCACTGACTTCCATAGGCTCAGAATTTTCAATCTATGCACATATATAAACACACAGATAAACAGATATACAACAACAGCAAAGTGTGGGAAGCAAAGATTTCCCTAGCACTTGAATCATATTTTTGTCAAAGTTATAAAGATAACACTACAGGCTTGGTACATTTAAACTGTATTGTACTTGTCCAAGTCTAAAAATTTGCTTTGCTGTTTAAGGAAGGTCCTATCCTCATGCCAAAGACATTTGGGTAGTGCTTAGAAGTTATCACAATCTCATCAACAGTTACAGACACAGCTTCGTAATGCTCTAGCCTCATTTTTGGACACATTCAATGCCACATGTTCATTTTCACAAAATCCAAGCAGTTTTTGTGCTGGCACACTTCCAAGATCATCCTCCCCCCCTAAAAAACTGTTATATTCCTGCTACAAAACTGTGGAAGATGTCTTTGGTTTTGCGTGTATGCAGTGTTCATCATTCCTGCTGTAGGAGTGATATGTAATGTATAGGGATATGTAGGGATATGTAGCTCTGCAACATATGTCTAGACTTAAGCTAGTCTTTCTAGCTTCATTTATACTGAATAAAGGAACATAAAGAGTTCTAGAGTGTGAACTTTAGTTGGTTAACCAACTTTTAGTAGATATTTAAACTAAGCCACATAGGAATTTGTATGGTGCATTTTCTTTCTCTTTGTTGACATTACAGACAACATAAAGTGACCAGTCCATACACGTACATCTGAAGGTACACAAAGTGAATCTGATCATCTATATATCTGCATATGAAGAACATTCACACTCCATGCAAAACCAGCAGCTAGAGATGAATTTCCCATAGATACTTTCTCCTTGCTCCATTTCAAATAGCCATGATCCCTTTACCAACTGCAAGGTTAGCGAAAAGGAGGAAGCAGTTCTTCTAACTTAAAACCGCTAGAGAATCCATCGAAAATGATAATCCTCAGAAAAGAAACTCTACTTTCACAGCTGACTTGTGTCATGAGTATCATTCAGACTCCAGCATGTATAATTCAAAATTCCAGCATGTTACTAAGAATTTCTCCAACACATCAGAGCTCTCAGTAACCGTTTAGATACTAGAGCTGAATTTATTTATTAGCTTACAGTTTAGTCTACATCATCTCTCAGATTAAGAGGTCCATTTAAGGACATGTACACATCTAGAACGTCTTGCATGATGTATAGAAATTCTTCTGATCTTTTGCAGATGACATATATACAAGTTGTTCTCTAGCTATAATGTCTACTCTGTACATACACAGGGAGCTGGACCCAGTCTATCCCTAAAATCAGATTAAATGTGTCTTTAAACTACAAAGACACAAATGTGTCTTTAAACTACCCATTCTTCAGGTGCCATGCTACTGTTACCAGGTAGATTGAACATGTTGTTGTCATCTAGGTTAGATAAAGACTCTCTGAAATTTTTTTTAAGAAGAATGTAGTCAGCCACTATAGGTGGCTTACCATATTGTTGAGACACTCGAGAAAATGCACACTCATTTGAAAGGTTCTAAAAAAGGGTATCATAAAAAAATCTTGCTTTTCATTCAGGTCTTAAAAACCTTCCATCTGTTTTGTAAGTAAACAATTTGTAAAGGAAAATAAAGTCAGCTCTTTCAGACTACAATAATAAAAATATTTACTTGACTTAAACAAACTGCTTCATTTAATCAAAGATAAGCATTTCCTAGTTTTGTACTTTGTCAGGAATATGAAAAAGGATCCTATTGCTAAGAAAGAACCAGAGAAAGGTTTCATAAATTCTGTATACTTTGCTTAAACTACACATTTTTACTTTTTATCATCTGAAAAACTATGACAAACTTGTGTAAATGACCTTTTCCCAGGTGAATTAAGTGTCCTGTTATTTATGAGGCCTGCTGATCACATAGGACCTGTAAAATGCTCTCTTTACACTTGTAAAATGCACTATTTACACAACTGGCAGTTGTAGCATGCTGCTGGAAGTGTAAAGTGGCTTATACTATCTTTCTGATCTCTTTGTTGGCCTATTCACTCCATAAGACTGTCTTAAACTAGAAATACAGTTCACATGATTTTATTAATAATTCAGCACTGTACTGTATCCACAGTATTGAAGTATTATAGAGACTGCTTTCCCCAGAAAAGTCTGCCTTTACAGCCATATATTCCTTGATGACATTTTTGTTCCAGCATTAGAAATGCATGCTGCTTTTGTAACTAGGCATGTTCTATACTTACCCAAGATTTTTTCTCCTGTATGTAGTTACATTTACGCTTTATAGGTGAGTTCATTCTTGGTTCAGGACTAGCACTGTTGGCCTAGTAAGCTAATAAATTCAGTTCGAAGCTAACAATTGAATTTAAAGTCTTTCAGAAAACCTCATTTGGGAAATCATTCCTATCATAGCCCTTCATAACAACTAAGCTCAATGAATTTGTTCCAGCTTTTTACTTCAAGTTAAAATATGACTTTATATTGGGAGCAGGAAGCCCTCTAAATACAAATCCTGTGGTTGTTGAATGTGGGACTAACCTTTCTTTCTGATATGGGAGGAGAGAGAATATCATCAAGAAGGTGGTTTTCTCAGGATGAGGTTCATTCTTTGCAAGCTGGCTGTGCTGCCCCCTGCAGTTTCCCTAAATACAGGAAGCTCAGCTGCGTAATTCATGGTGTTTTAGTAATGCAGACACAGAGATTTTGAAATTTATCTGGAGTTGCCTGGATAGCATCTGGTTTTGTTGTTGTTTCACAAAAACACATTTTAGACTATCTTCTGTATAAAATATCACAAAGTGAAAAGAGAGGTAATAACAGAAAGGACTTAAATCCTGTGTCTTGTATTCCTCTGTCTTCTAAACTGTACTCTAAGCAGGGCTGTACCTTTTTATTATCACTTTGAACAGGGGCTGGGAACATATTCTTCTCCCAAAGAAAAGCATAATAAAGCTTTGCAATGAGAGGATGTGTGAAGGTGTGCTCCCCCCACCCCACCACTTCTTGCCTTCAGTCTGGCCATTGCACCCAAGGCCTTGCTCAGGCAGGTAGTGAGCAGTGCACTGGTTACACCCGAGGCCTTCTTCATGCAGATAGCAACCACAATATTGGCTCGAACTGGGTGCTGGAGAAACTGACAGACAGATGTCTTGCTCAGCAGTTGAGGGCCAATGGAGCATGCACTAAAAAAAAACAAAAAACAAACAAAAACAAACAAACAAACAAAAAAAAAAAACAAAAAAAAACCAACCACATGACTATTAATCCATCATCTTACCCCATAAATAGTGAGCAGGCCAAAAGCACTTTGAGCTCTTCTGCACGGCAGCTGGCTGCACAACAGGATCTCCCCTTGAGTAGAGACACCTCTCAAGATCATGCCTGCTGCAGAGATGCCTGACTCCTCTTGAGAGATTCCTTGTCACAACAAGTCCTCAGTAAGTGACAAATAGCTTGCTAAACTCTATAAGCTTTGCTAAGATTATATCTTAGATTGATTGTGCACGTATAATCCTTAGATGTAAAGCATTGACCAAGTCTGGTTCAGAATCCACTAGGAGTGTATTCAGCCACCCCTATGCTCCTTACCTCTTTGGTTCCAGGAGTTTGGAAAGCAAGGTGGTCCACTCTGAACCTCATGACTCAATGGGAAGGGCTCCCTGACACATCTAACTTACCCTGTCCTCTATGCAGCAAGTGTACCTTGCCTTTTCAAATCTTGTTAAGTTGCTGTGTGATTTACGATTAAGTTTTGTTAGATCACTACGTTATTTCAACAAATATATTGCTGGTTCTCTCGTATGAGTAAAGTGTATAATTTCACCTGTGACAGGATGTGACTGTTATGGCACTGCTTGTCTGTCAGTCCTATTTCCTGAAATACTGCAGAAACCTTCTAATTCCTACCTACGCTGAAAGATTATACTTAGTAAGTTCAAGGCTTCAGAAGGAAATAACTATGAGCTTCATAATGGAAAACTATGTTAATAGGATCAAGGAAAAAAAGGCTACATTTAATTTCATAATCATGGTCTGCTTAAAATCATTAACTACATTTTGCATATATCTCCAAACAAATCATGATTAATAGCAAAAGGCTCCAGGACAGAAATTGTAATTTTTTACTTAGCAGATTTCTGTAAATTAAGAGCTATATTTATATTGTACCATCAGCAGTATGTCATTGTTTTTAGCATCAGTGACATACAAAGGAAGATGAGGAGCAAAAGAGTAAGTCTGAGGCTCATGTGACATCTGTATGACAATGTGTCTCCCCCAGTTACTCCTCAATGCATTGGTGCTCTCCCCAGTATATCTCTGCTGCAAATGTGCAGGTTAATATGAGTAATGTCACTAATGTCACTGCCCTGACTAGCATTTTATTCTGAATATGGAGACATTTCTATGCACCAGTGATTATGAACATGTAGCATCACATATTACAGCAGAGAAAAAGACACACATCCTAGTAATTTTCCAGAAATCCCATAGAGATGGGATCACACCCCTAGGTGTGACAAAAGCACAGCCTTTTTCCCTAGCAATTTCTTAGTGAAGCAAACCCATGAAAAGAATGATGATGAATCAGAATAAAAGCATTCAAATCATGAAGTACCTTGCAAAATGTCTTAGTATTTTATTTCTACCGAAACAATGAAAACATGGATCTTGTACACAATCTCCTCCCATTACAGTATCAAAATCCATATCACAGAGCAGTCCAGTAAATGTTCATTGCTGCTATCAGTAACTGTCTTAAACAGGTAATCACATTTTCCTTGAAATCCATGTCAGAAACATGAAAGGTGCTTTTATGATATGAGCCCCAGCCATCAGTGGAACAACATGGGTCAGAGTCCATGTAACAAAATGCAGATAGGTTCTTCTGGCAATGGAATCCAAACTGAAGGTGCATGACTAACGTGTGTAGATTATTAGAGTCAAAGGTAGGATTTTACAACATTCATATTATATAGAATCACGATTAACTAGGCTTCAAAATAGGCTTTTCAGTACAGGCTTAAAAGAAAATGGAAGGAGGCCTTGGAAATCCAACACATACATAGCTCTTGTCCTACCTAGAACTTCAAACAGAAACAGTTCTCTTTAATGTCTCCCACTGCAAGATCAGCACTTTCTCTCTTTCCTGGTATTTCCTCTGGGAAGAGATTAACTAACAACCAAAGACAGGAGAATAAAAGATTTTTCCCATGTGCAGTTTCAGTGGGTGGACACCAGCCAGCAGCCAAATATCCAACCTGCTTCTCACTCACTCCCCTCTCTATTGGGGTGGAGAGAAATACAGCAGGAAAACGAAAAGACTTGTGGATTGTCATAATGAAAGTTAATAAGAAAAGAAAAAGCTGTGTGTGCAAGCAAAGCAAAAAGAGGAATCCATTCACTACTTCGCATTGGCACACAAATGTCCAGCCACTGTCAGGGAAGTAGAGCCACAGCATACACAAAGGTTGCTTCAGAGGAAAAATGCCATATGCTGCCTTCTCAGTTGTTTTGTTTTATATTATTTTTATATTATTTTATTTTATTTTATTTTATTTTATTTTATTTATTTTATTTTTCTTCTGAGCTGCTTTTGTTCTAATTAGTTCTTCAGTGAGAAAGGAAAAAATGTCCAAAATACTGAGTATTTTCTGACCTTCTTTTTCTGCTAAGAATGGTTTACACATAAACAATTTTCTGTAGGCATCCCTGAGGAGCTGTGGGATAACCCCTATACATGGGGACGCCATGTATAGCCATTCCTCTCATGTCAGTATTTGAGACAACCTTTGACTGACCTTCCCAGGATGACCGTAAAGCTGACTTAAGCTCTTTCAGAGTACGCTTCCTCTGAAACAGAGTATTAAAGTACTGGAGCAAGAGTAGGTAGCCTTTCAGTGTAATCTGCCTACAAACAAAACACCTTCTTATGTCAGGTGTGATCCATGTATGTTAACAATGCTGTCTAACTGAGGAGAGCCCAGTTAGAATGAGGGAATTAATTACATTGCCACCCCAAATCCAATTCACATACCTATGAGGACAAGTACAGTAAAATCAAATTGATTTTCAGAGACAGAGCATACCTACAACTTCTAGGGACACTTCTACCACTTTTCAGGGGCTGATACAAAAGGCAGGAAAGGAGGAAATTATCTGAATCCAAGCAACAGCTTTCCTCTGCCCACTGGTACCCAGGCGCTATTGATTATAGTATATAGACTATAATACATAGACACAGCAAGAGAACATTAGTAGTTAAAGGATAACTTTCCTTCAGGCTCTTCTCGGCTGAAGTAGGAAAACAGTTTGCCTGTTGTGGCAACAGAAGAAAAACAAATGGCCTACTGGGTGGCAGTTTAGCAGCGTTACACTGCAAGGCAGAGACAGCAGACCTTGCTGGAGTGACACAGAAGTTCTAACACTGGTGGATTGCAGACTTTCCTGCTGCAGAAGTCCATTGAGCTGGCCTTTGGTGACAAAGGAGATGTCCAGAGCCAAGCCACAAGCTTGCATTCTGACTATGTGTGTTGCAAATCTAACAGAGGAGGGGCTGGAGCTTTTAGTTGTTTTGTTATGTTTAGTTTTGTTATCCCTTGGAGCTCAAGACCTCCGGGCTTCATCCACTACTAATCCATCAATTTTGATTCTGCCACCAGAGGGCATGAGGAGGCAAACTTTGATCACAGCGATACCCTTCCCATTTTCTAAGAGAAGGAACACAATTACTAAACTGCACTTACCGATCTCTGAAGTCTCAAACCAAGCTGCTGAGTAGAAGGAAAGAACTGGAGGTGTCCTTCTGAGCAAAGGAAATCCAAGAACATACCCTTGGGTATACCTTCTTTACAGGGTCTTTCTGCTTTCACAGTTCTGTGCCCTAGAAGATGATGAGCACAGGCAACAGACATAGCTTTGTATCCTTGGTATGGGAACACATTTGTCTAGAAAATGAAGGTCACACTGAGAACCTGTCAGTGACCTTGTGGCCATGGCCTTGTGGAATCACACCAGATGATGTTTCTTTAGAGTGCAGTTTTAGCTTTCTTTTTAAGTGCTTTGTGACTATTGCCTTAATCATAACACAGATGCTGTGATATTAATAAATTGTCCAGGAAATTGGAACCCATAACTTTGGTGACTATTTAGGAACTAGGAAGTGAATTTCCACTAGATGAATATATCATTACTTTTCTGTTCAGGATCCTAAGCCTACATCTATATGCAATCAGGGAAACTGTTGCCTTAAAATTAAAGGTATCACTCTAAATGCATCTGACAGAGAAAAAGTCAATTTTGAGATGTGGAGAAACCTCATGTTGGTCTATGTTATAAATCCAGATGCTGTTATCCTTAAAAAGGCTGTGATAGAGCAGCATTCCACCAACAGGAACAAGAAGAAAAGGACTACAGAAAACATGCCCCTTCTGAATACACAGAGGGTGTTCTATAGCAAATAGATAGTTACAGAAAAATTTAACAGCAGTCCCTAAAGTTTTTGATCACCAAAAAGTTGTATAAGTACCCCTTTACCACTGTGCTTGCAGGGTTTTCTAGCAACTGTGAGGAAAGGTCTTTTGGAAAATGCTGACCATTTACTTTGTTATGCTTGAAAAGATTGTGTTACAGTTGCTGGCAATTAATATATTGGAAACTTCTCTGTAAATGTGCTTTTGTCAAACTTGTGGAGAACTTAACCAAAGGTCCTAAAAGTAACACCTTCTCCCCCTCCCCCAACAAAATAAATGTGATTGTAATTAATGATTTGATGAATTCTGCTTGTGAGAGTGGCAAAACTTTCGCTAGGTATGTGTATCACAGGAATCTCAGTATCCTATCCAGAGTCCAAATTTTTCTTTTTTTTCAGGGTGAAATGAGTTGCAACATCAATCTCAACACAAAATACACAGTGCTCCAAACCTTAGCCCCAGACAGACTGATGTGTTGTCCTGGGAAGGACCATCTTTTCTTAGAAGTATCTGAAGATGTTATGTCACCATATGGGTACTTGACTGTTGATTTAAACAGTTATCAACAAAGACTTTTAGGCTAAGAATGGCACTTATCCTGCAAAAACAGCTTTCCGTTACATATATACAAAACCAGAACTCAATAATAAAAACTGTTGAATTGATTTAGCATCCTTGCATTGATATCAAGGCAGAACATTAGTATGATGTCCTACTGTCTGAACAGCACCTGTCCCTTCTGGAGCTACTGATCTGTTCCTCCCTAGACTGAGGAAAGCTATGCTTTGAACTGTTTTTTGATGACCTGATAAAAGACATTCCTGAATTGCCCTTAATACCTTAAAAGAGAACATTCCATTAAAGCCTTGCCAGATACATGTGCTCAAAAGCTGTCACATATTCATTAAAAACCTGGATAGTAAGAGGGTGTCTTTTGAAAGAAAAAAAAGCTGCTGGTGACACAAGAAGATGGTTTTATTATCTTCTTCCTAAGTTTTGCTCTTCCTCATTTCCAGGGCTTTCAGTTACAGTACTGAGTGCATGAAAAAAAAAAAGTACCTGGTATCTGCAAACCAGCTGAGGCAGGTAAGGGTACCACCACTACCTGGCAAAGACAGTAGGGCTGGCACTTCCCACTGTTCAGATCATAGAATCACAGAATGGCTTGAATTGGAAGGGATGCTGAAATAAAGGACAGTCTCCAAAAACTAGGCTTAATTTGATACATAAAAAAGCTAAGCTCTTCAACAAACCTTGGCGCATGTGAAGCAGAGCAATCAGGAAAGAGGAAATGAAGTCTTATTCTACTGGAACAACAAAAATCAGAAATGGTCGACCATGTGAAGACTTCTGAGTACCCTTACCTTGTTGTTCAGAAAGTATTGGACACTGTGAATCCTCAATATAGGAAGAATGCACAGGTTTACCTAAGTAAACCAGGCACCACGAGAATATCTCTTCTTGGGACAGCCCCAGAAAAATTTTGTTTGGCAAAGGAGTCCAGCAAAATCCCTACACTAACAGCTCTTTATTTCCCTCCTTCCCTTTCACTGTGAGCTTCATTTAGATTTTGTGAGCAGTATCCTCATCAGGGTTCACTTTCTGAAGTTCTTAGGGGTAAAGCATTCCCCTATTAGCTTTGTGACTGTAATCTATTATGTGGTACATGGGTATCTGGTAGGTTTTCTCATGATTGCATATACCATCAATATTTCTTTCACAAACTGTTTTTCCTAATTTCATAATCTGGTTCATACCAAATCTCACTTATCTTCTAGACATCTTCTCAAGTTCTCCCTTTCTGAAGGGAGAAGATGTATAACTTCTTTAATTTTAAATCAATGCCTGTAGCTGATTTTCTGAATTCTCACAAAGTTTGAAAGTTCCAGTTCTACAGGTCTGGATCTGACAGTTCTTTGGAAGCTTTGGTTATAAACTCTGATAATGTATCAACACAGTGAAAGATGTTACATGATGTTAAATATGTCTACATCTTATTCTTCATGTATCCCCTACTAAAACATTTTTTTTAATGCCATGATTTGTTCTGAAGTCATCTTGCCTTCTAAAACCATAGTCCAGGAATACATGGATATTATACCTATCAGAATTAAAACATTCGTTAACACCGTCACTGCATTTGGAAAACTGATGCTTATGCACCAAATCACCTGCCTTTGAGCATCCACATCTACCACAATCACCTTATTCCCCTCAAAGTGCTTTTTCAGTGAATTGTGTAAACTGCAAGCATCACGCTATGCAAGCCATGGTGCCACTTGCCTCCTGCTCATGGCAACTGTTCAGTTTTTAGATGCTTCAGAAATTGGATTTACATCAACAAAGCTTTCCACCTCCTCAGGAACATAGCAAATGTCTTTTAATAGATACTCTGGCAAAGACATCGCTAGTAACACACAGCTAAAATGTGCATGTAAAAACATCAAGCACAAGGAGATGAATCAGTTGTGGCCAAAGACACTTTGTTAATCAAGGACCAGAGGAGGTGGTGGTATATTTGACGCCTTCAGGCTTTTTTCTTCTGCTCTTTTAAATGCTGCTATCTTTTTTTTTTTNTTTTTTTTTTTTTTTTTTTTTTCATTGTTATGTATGCCATCTCTAAAAAAGAAGACTGAAAACAGAAATTAAAATGGGGGCTAGTCCACAAACATGTTTTCCTAGGAATTACTCTTTTTATTCTGGCTTTCCATTTCTGTAAGAAGTGCCACCTGTACCTTGAAGCACCCCCAGCCCCACCTGTCCATGCCCAGTCCGAGGACCCCACGTCAGCCCCAGAGCTGCCAGCCCCTGCCCCAGTGAGGCCGCAGCAGGGCCTGGCTACAGTTCCACACAGCCCTGCCCTGCCCAGGCACACCAGTGGGTCCACATCCTGGCCTGGTCTCAGCCTGTCCCCAGCCTGTCCCCATCCCCAGGGAGGTGCCTGGTGCTGGGGCTTCGGCTGCCCCACTGCCCCCAGCTGCCCTACTCCTGGTGGGGCCCTGGTTGCCAGGCTTGCCTGTGGTGATTTTACCCAGCTGAGCAGCCGAACTCCACCACAACCGCCCTCTCACTCCCCTCCTCGAAGGAACAGAGGGAGAAAATATGATGGACTAGGGCTCAAAGGTTGAGATAAAGAAAAGAAGGTTGCTCACCAATTACTGTCAAGGGCAAAACAGACTCAACATAGGAAGATTAATATAATTTGTTACTATCACTAGTGGACTAGAGCAGTGAGAAACTAAAAGCGAACTAAAAACACCTTCCCCCCATCCAACCTCTTCTACCTCCTCCCCCTGAGCGGCGCAGGGGAGGAGGAATGGGCGTTGTGGTCAGCCCATATAGCTTCATCTCTGCCACTCCTTCGTGGTCACTCTCTGCCCCTGCCCCAGTGTAGGGTCCTTCCCACGGGATGCCGTCCTTCCCAAATGGATCCATGTATTATAAGAGCTACTGGATAAAGTCTTACAGCCATTTCTTTTGTATTTTATTTTCTTTGGGTACAAGACATGTATAAAACTGTTTGCTACCACAGGTGCTCTGCATATTACATGCCAGCTATCATCACTTATCTTTTCCTACTTATCTAATGAGATTTGTCATTAAAACAGCAGCAAACTGTCAGGACACTGCCTGTGGGTTTGGATCGCAGGGGTTCCCCGTGTGGGGTCTCAGGGCAGGGCCTGGCAGGCAGGGCCCGTCCCACCACCGCATGAGGAGCAGGGCAGCCAGGGGCACCAGCGCAGCCCCAGCCCTGGCACCTCCCTGGGAACATGCCAAGGTTGGATTGGGCATTGGGCCTGCAGGTGGACCCAAGCTGAGCAGAGCCCATGGCTGGGTGGGGCAGGGCTAAGGGGATTTGGAGACTGGCCCTGCTGCGGCCTCGCTGGGGCAGGAGCTCAGGGGCCTGAATGCTGACCTGGGGTTCTGGGCTTGGACAGGGTGGGCAAGCCCTGGGGGCTGCTGAGGGACAGTCAGGGCAGTTGGTGCCCTCAGGGCCCTGACACAAACAATTTCTGAGAACTCTGACAGTAGTATATGAAAATATACCAAGTAGACCAGCCAACAGCATTCTCTCATCACAAAGAGATGACAGTTTACTGCAGCCACCAAATAATAAAGCAGACAAAATCAGGGAAATTAACATAAGCGCCTCTAGCTCTCACATCACATTCAGAAGCACTTCCGCATTTTTCTTGTTTTTGTATAAAACATCTGAGTGCTTATATGTACAAGAAGCATTATAACCTTTCTTAAACATTTAGGGTGAAATTGATTATCCCTTTGCTATCTTTAAATCCAAAGCAGTGCTGCATGTACAGTGTTATGACTGAGGCAAGAAGTCTGCCTTTCTTGAAAAGAACTTTGTGCTATGGTGCGTGAAAAGTACTATTAAAGATAAATTACATTTTAGCTCCATAGAGCACTTCCTTCTTTATGCTCCCATTAAACTAGTAACAATTTTGGATATTCAGCACTTCTGAGAATGATATCACTATGTGCCAGTTTCTATATTTAGTTTTATATTCCAAAAGTTAAAACTGTTCGTGGTTGAAGATATTGGTCCATTTTTAGAGATGAGATAGCAGCATTCTAATTCTGTATCAATAATCATGCCCCTTGCTGGAAATAGCTGCTGGCCTGAAGGTTCAAAATGGCTAATGAACTTGTAAAGATTTGTGCTCCAATGAGCATGACCTCTTAAAAGACAGATGGTTTCCATAGTTGGCCATTTTTTTCTTATTCTAGTATCCAAAAAGCAAACTCCATTGAACTAGCTAGCCAGCATTCATTTCATTGTGCTCCTGGGTTTGGAAATTGGATTGTAACCTGTTCAACACATGCCTGACCTGAAACCTAACCTTTTATATCTACAGATTATATTTTAGAAGGCCTAGAGGCTGGAAAAGGAAGAAGTGTTTTCTTGTTTTATTTTAGCATTGCTGTGAATATTCCCGTTGGATATCGGAATGTGTTACACTCAGTTAGAAAGTAATATACAGTGAAGCTGCAAAACAAGGAATGTTTGCCTCCTAAACTGTTTTTGCTATCATCTCTCAAACACTGGAATTGAACTATTTAAGTCATGAAGGTCCTATGTTTACTTTTCTAATTACGAGAAACTGATTTACTTTTCAAGACAGGGAAACTGTGTTTCTATAATTATTGCATAGTAACATTTTCCTTTAATAAAGCTCTCTTTTGATCTTCTAAGGAAACTGAATTCTATCTTTCTACCTAATTCTTTCATACTTAAATAAATCCAGCTGAGTTACTTACTCATTGTACTCTTAGGCAAAGAGCAATTGTCTTAAAAAAAAAAAAAAAATAGGCTGTGCTATTGATTATAGCCACTGGCTGTCTTTTCTACAGTGAATCTTGAATTGTGCACTGGGAGTTCATGAATTCATGAAACACATAATGCAAGAAGTGACTCCTTACAATTATTTCATGATAAATGTTTTTTCTAAGACAGGTTCTTTCCTATATCTTAGCTACAGCTATTTATGTTGAAGTAGTCAGCACATAATAAAACTTGGTACGTCCCAAATGAGGGATGAGGCAGACTTTTTTTTTTTTTTTTTTTGTCATTTAATATTAGCAGTAGTGAAAAATAATATGTCATATCTATGTAAGATGTTTTTGTATTATTACTACAAGAATTATTCTCATCATTGGAAACACAGGAAATAATGCTATTATTCTCCAGATAGTATGAATCACAGATACTGTTGAGACTGACATGAGTTAAGGAATAGTCATCTTATCAGACTAACTATCTACCTCTCACTCATCATCAAAACAAAATACCAGTGCAAGTCTGGCTTCTCTTTCAACATGCATTAGCATCTATGCAAATTTACCCTATATATTAAAAAAAAAAAAAAAGGAAAGAAAACAACAACAACAACAAAAACACACAAATTTGCAGATAGTCCTTGCCTCAAGACAGAAGAAGGTCATGCATGCACAGTGTTATGTAAGTGGTTAGGCTTTGTGTTTCTGTGAGTCTGAAAAATTCATACAGTAAAAATACACTGATTCTCCTGTCCATACAGTCATGAATGCTAAGATTTTAAACTGATTCCAAACTGCACATATAATTTTTTTTCAAACAGGACCACAGAAATCTGTAATTGTCTACACACTAGGGAAAGTTAAAGTTGCACTTAGAAACTATGAAACTGTTACAGAAAATATAATACTGAAAATGCTGAAAAAATAATTCTTCCATTCTCGAGCTGTTTCATGTCAGAAATTCTAAAATTATGTTCTTATAACATTTTTTTACAACTTTACAATTTTACAATTTTATACAATTAAAATCTCTTATCTTGTTTGAACAGAAAACATCCTAACAAATACTTACTATAAATATTTCCTTCATTTTTCAAAAAATTAATTAAAAAAAATAATAGCCAAAATAGGATACTGTTCAAAAGTTTTCTGCTCTGGAAATACATCCCATTTAATTCAGCATCCAGCCTTCAAAGAATGCCATAACCCCAAAATGAAATAATGCATTAAAAATTGCAGAGGATTAGAAAGGGAGAAAACAGTAAGATGTGAATGAAAACATCACATCAAAACAGGGACAACAACCTCCAAAACTGTAATCCCTGGCATGACTTGAGGCCTTTTCCTCTTGTCTTGTCAGTTGGTGCCTGGGAGAAGAGACTGATCCCCATCTCACTACAACTTCCTTTGAGGTAGCTGTAGAGATAATAAGGTCTCCCGTGAGCCTCCTTTTCTCCAGGCTAAACAACCCCAGCTCCCACAGCTGCTCCTCATAAGACATGTTCTCTAGACTCTTCACCAGCTTTGTTGCCCTTTTTGGACACCCTCCAGCACCTCGATGTCCTTCTTGTAGTGGGGGGCCCAAAAATGAACACAGTGTTCGAGGTGCAGTCTCACCAGGGCCACATACAAAGGGACGATCACTTCCCTAGTCCTGCTGGACATGCTATTTCTGATACAAGCCAGGATGCTGTTGGTCTTCCTGGCCACCTGAGGACACTGCTGGCTCATATTCAGCCAGCTATTGACCAATACCGCCAAGTTCCTTTCCATCAGGCAGCTTTCCAGCCGCTCTTCCCCAAGCCTATAGAGTTGCATGGTTTTTTTGTGCCCCAAGTGCAGGACCCGGCACTTAGCCTTGTTGAACCTCATATAGTTGGCCTCAGCCCATTGATCCAGCCTATGCAGATCCCTCTGTAGAGCCTTCCTACCCTCGAGCAGATCAACACTCCCACCCAACTCGGTGTCATCTGCAAACTTACTGAGGATGCACTCAATCCCTTCGTCCAGATCATTGATAAAGATATTGAAGAGAACTGGTACCAGTACTGAGCTCTTGGGGACACCACTAGTGACCGGCCTCCAACTGGATTTAACTCCGTTCACCATGACTCTTAGGGCCCAGCCACCCAGCCAGTTTTTAACCCAACGAAGCGTACACCCGTTCAAGCCATGAGCAGCCAGCTTCTCCAGGAGAATGCTATGGGAAGAAATGTCAAAAGCCTTACTGAAGTCTAGGTAGACAACATCCACAGCCTTTCCCTCATCCATTGAGCGCATCACCTTGTCATAGAAGGAGATCAGGTTGGTCAAGCCTGTGCTGACCTGGCCTGATCACCTGGTTGCCCTGTAAGTGCCGTGTGATGGCACTCAAGATGATCTGCTCCATGAGCTTCCCCAGCACCAAAGTCAGACTGACAGGCCTGTGGTTCCCCGGATCCTCCTTCTGCCAAAGGAAGGACCCATATGTCTTAATGAGCACATCTTCCCTTGACCTCCTGGTAGAATGTCTTAGGAAAATTGATACACACCTAAAAATAATATGGCACATCTCATTTACCCATGCTAAAATGGCCTTTGAAATGGTTAACAACAGTCCTCTCTAGTTCAAAGTGCATCTGCTCTGAGGCAGGAATCAACCAGATTTTGGGGCAAATGTGCACTCTGTGCATGCAGAGAAAATTAACATCATAATAGTAGAGTCAGGGTATCTCTGTTAGACTATCACTTTTGGATTAAGACTGTTGGTAGATGCAAATGTTGCCAATTCTTGAAATAAATTGAATAGCTCATATTTAAGAACTATTGTCTCAGGCTCCATGCAAATGTACACACATATATATATATATAAAAATAAAGTCAAAAGAAGTGAGATACCTACATTTTCACTCAATGAAGCAGAAAGCAGAGATCCCACTGTCTTTGTACCATCTCTGCCTGTTCCTCCATGCCTCACCAGGAATATGCCTAGGTTTAGAGAAACAGGACTTTTATGTTTAGTGATTAAATTAGGAACTGCTCATTGATTTTGTTGTGCTTGTACAATCTTGAGCCATTCTTCCTTTTCCTTGGACTGCTCAGTTTGAATATGAATGAGGTGTTTGAATGTGAGTGGGTAAAACATGTAAAGCTGGTGCTTGGATCACTTATAAAGCTTATCTCTGTGCTATATATAGATTTTTCTTACAAAACTGTCTAACAAAGATAGGTGTTCCATATCACTAGCAGCAATCTCCTTCATAGCAGTTGGATCCAGGGCAGTGAAGTAATAGAAAGGAAAGATCTCTCTCAAAAAAAGAAGTAATGAGATAAGTGGTATAAATGTGACACCTAGCCTCTAAACTTAACTGTAGGTAGAAGCTCTGTACTCAAAAACCAATACACAGTAATAGAATTTTCCATTCCATTTGATGCTCAGTCTTTTTACCTGAACTCACTGAACTTCTGGTCAAGGACTGTTCTTATTTAATTACACAATTTCATATCTCTGTTGTACACACCACATACTAGCCCTGCTGCGGATTTTAATGTCAATGGAAAGATTAATTGAATTTATAGACTCTAAAATGAAGTAGACAGTTTCATATTTATCAGAAGATGAGTAAAACAAAATTGCCAAAATTTATTATTGACTTTGTTTCCTTTTTGCACATGATATATCCTATATTTTTACACCACTTTCGTTAACTTATCTTTCTTTCCCTTTCTTTGTTCTTGCAGTCCACTTTTATTAAGTGTCTTTTTACAAAAGTGACCAAATACAGAGGCATTTATTTGGGTAAAGGAGTTAGTTCCTCTAAACCAAATTTGTATAATACCTCATTAGATTAACTCCCTGGAATTGTGGTTTTAACAGTATTTTAAAAAAGAAAGTGATGGAAAAATTATTTCCAGTGAAAAGGAGAGACCCTCTCTCTTGTTTCTCAAAAAGAAAACACGCTTCCTTCCTGATAAATACAGGTCTTCTTCCTTTGTTTCAATTTAATATTGTTTCCAAGATGCTTTCGAAGCAACTACATGCAAAGTAACACTAGGATTTATAATAATAAAATGAGGATGAAGTGATTTAACATCTGGATTATTAATTAAATCTAATAATAATAACAACAAAGCTTCTCATTATTAACTCTCTCGTGATTTTATATCAGAGTGCTAAAAACAAAAGTTCTGAAGCCGTAACTCATTCCTCATTCAGTCAGTGATTATAGATGCGTTTGATTTTAAACCAGCGATGTTTCACTTTGAATTCTGCCAGTCAAACGAGTGTATCTTTTACTTCTACTAGATGGAGCACAAGCAATGACAAGTAAAACTGAGAAAAAATATAGGTTAAGATAAAAATAATTTAACAGGTAAAGCAAAAGTTGTTCATACAAGCAAAACAACATAAGGAATTTGTTCACTATTCCCCATCTGCAGGCAGATGTTTAGCCATTTCCAGGAAAGCAGGGCTCCCTCACATAAAACAGCTACTTGGGAAGACAAACGCCATCATTCCGAATGTCCCCCCACCTCCTCCTTCTTTCCCCCAGATTCTGTTGCTGAGCATGATGTCACATGGTATGGGATATCCCTTTGGTCAGTTTGGGTCATCTGTCCTGTATGTGTCCTCTCGCTGCTTCTTGTGCACCCCCAGCTTACTCGCTGGCAGGGCAGTGTGAGAAACAGAAAAGATCTTGACTCTGTATAAGCACTGCTCAGCAACAACTACAGCATTGGTGTGTTATCAACACTGGTTTTCATCACAAATCCAAAACATGGCACCTTACAATCTATTATGAAGAAAATTAGCTCTACCTCATCAAAACCCATTACATTGACTCAAACTTTCCCGCTTTATTACTTGTGTCTGTTGCCTGTCATCATTCCACTGCATACCTCTAAGATGTGTGTGTCCTGATCTTTTCTACACCATGTTTTTAGGTAGTTGTAGACAGAAATGATGTCTGCCCTTAACTTTCTCTCTCCAGGCTGAACAAATCTAGCCCCTAGCCAGCTTGACTTGCTTCAGTACATCAATGATTTTCTTTTCCTGAGGAGCCCAAAGCTGGATGCAGCAATCCAGCTGTGATCTTACAAGTAAAGGGGGAAGATGTAGATGTGGTCTCAAATGGAGAGGAGGAATTATTTTCTTCAGCTTGCTGACTATATGCCTTCTAATACAGCCAGTGTGTAGTTGACTTTCTTTGTGGCAATCATCTGCTTTATGTGGTTGGAGATGGTGTCAGAAGATTTGCACCACAATCTTTCCAGAGACAGAAGGGAGGTGGACTGCTTGTCATTCTATTGGGTCTTCTTCTTCTCCTTCTTGAGGATGTGTATGATACTTTTCTTTTTCACTCACTAGAAACATGCCCAGCTGCCATGACCTTTCAAAGATGTCAGACAGTGGAAGGCCAGGTCTGTCAGCACCCATCTGGTGCATCCCATCTGGTCCCATAGACTTTTTTTTCCAGTTGGCTTAAGTATTGTTTGAATTATTTCCCCACTATTGATCGTGAGTTATCACAATCATCTATGCTACTTGATGCCTCTTTGAAGACTCAAAATGAAACCTAGGTAATTATTTTAGTTTTAGAATTAATAACAGTATAAATAAATAAAAAAAAAGAGATAGTCCAGTTCAACAAGGCTCTATTGACTGAGACTAAGGAGCATGATCAAGCAGAGGAATAAAATATGCCCCTAATTAGAGGCATATTACCTATCCCCTTTCTAAAGCAGCATAGTGGTACCTGAGATGGAGTAACAACAGCATATGATTTCTTTGTCTGTATTTATACTGCACTTTTTAATAGCTAGTACTCCACAGAATTATCTAATTTTTGTCTATGTCAAAAGCAATAGTTTAAGAATACTAGAAGCATTATTATTAACTGCATCCATCTCACATATATAAAAAATAATAAAATGCAAGACAATTTGTATATGAAGGCAAAAGGAAAGTTCTGAGCAAACAAGTTTTCTTGGTGCTTTATATTCTAGAAAATGCACATTTAGAAAATTAGCAATATTTAATTGATGCTTACTAGTGGAGTTTGATTCATAATTTAGTCAGAAAAAATTCTTCTAGACCCATAAACATCAAATTCAGGATATATATACAAACACAATTTTTAATTAGCAGAGAATACTCTGAAAAAATGTAACGTTAGATAGTAATACTTGGGATAGAACTCATTGAAATTTCTTTTAGATTCTTACCTTGTTCAATATCGGTTATAGTACTATTTATTCAAAGTGTGAAAGAAAAGCATATTTAGGCCAAATTTTTGCTTAAAAAACAAACAAACAAACAACAGATCAGTAATAAATCAGTAATTTAAAAATAAAAAAAAAAAAATTGCAAGTGTCTTTAAGCATAGAATTTAGCACCAGATTCAGACATCTAAATTCTTATGATAACAACATAGCTTACAACATGTAAACTGCTTTCTAAGATCCCATCATAGCCAATGAAGATGTAGCCAGTATACTCAATGAATTCTAGGGACCTATTTATCTCTTCCTAAAGTAGACATATGCTTTAAGATAGTTGAATAGCTCTGTATCTCCACTGACTGTTTTGACTAGATTGCTATTGACTGTAGTGGGAGCTTAAATACCTAGTTCATATGTAATCATTTATACTGCAGAATTTAGCAGAATGACTAAGTTGCACAAACATAGGTTCCTGAACAGGGTCACATCCTGCGCAAATGCTTATAGTGAAGTAGTTGGCAGCCACAGTATGGTATACTGGCACTGGAAGTTTATGTCCAAGCAGCCTTGTTTGTTTGGTTCAGGAGGTGAATTCTACTTAAAATCAGAGTGTGTTTCTACTAGTTGCTAGCAAACTTCAAGCGTCCAGCTGGTGATCAGGAGAAGACCAACACTTGGAAAGACTGAAAGTCTGATGGGGTGACTGGGTAAAGGGCCTGGGATCTGGACCCAGGTACTCTATGGGCTTAAAGCAATGTGATTCTTCAGGTGATCCATCAATGTGGTTTGCAATGGGGAGCAAGTGTGTATGCATACTTCAACAGTGAACCTCAGTTCTGATTAGGCAGAACGGGGGGATCAAGCTGGGTTTTTCTGTAGTATGTGCTCAGTTTTGCCTCTGGCATGACCTGCAGACAGGAACTGCAGGACCTATATCCATCGGACCAAGACAGGAAGAACCAGGTTCTGAGAGTGCACTGGAGCCAGCTGTAAACAGACTGGGAGGGAGCACTCCCCTGGACCTTGAAGTCCAGTGGAGTTAGCTGCACGTTAACATGCAGTGGAGATAAGTGCACGATACATACTTTGGAAGACTCATAAATATATTAAATTGTATCCATAGATGAAACCAAGATGAATCTGAGTAAAATAATTGTATATAGTTCTTTTGTTTTGAATTTTAAATTGTTGATCATTCAAAACAATCATATTCTTATTATTTATCTCCTACAAACAAATCACAATGTAGGACATGTTGCTTAAGATTCAGTAAAAATATTTAACTGTCATGTTTTCTTAACTCTTTTACCTTATATTTGTCTTTTTTGTATCCTGCTCTTCCTTCCTAATCCTCATTGTCAAAATTCATATTTTTTGGCCTATAGCTCATTTTGTTCCTTAATGTACTACTGCTATCTGTGAATCACTGCCAAATTCAGTAGGTTAGAAATATGGACATCTGTAGTCACAACACGATACAGCAGTGATGACATTATGTTGATATTACCTCCCTTAGTAGTATGGTCCACCAATTTATCCATAATCTGCAACAACAGAGACAACTCTGCAACATAAACATTCATTCTGAAATTAGTTTTAGCTCCCAAATAGTATCCATAAATAGATATATCCAACTCTCATCCTATTTTAAAAGTTTGACCTTTTTCTTCAATGTTTTGTTCTGTTTCTGTTTTTCCTCTCTCCCTCTCTCTCTGTTTTGCATATAACTTAGTGCAATCCTTAGGAGCTATCATATCAGTGTTACAAAAATTGCAGTATCAAACTGGAAGAGAAAAGTCTCAGTGCAAACAAATGGCAATCAGTTTAGAAGAGGTGTCATTACTGCTCAAAGAGTATAATACCTTCATCAGAATGTACTTTTTATATTTAATATAAACCAAGAAATTTAAGTAGGTTTATACAAGATTTTTCTCCTAATTCCTTTACCTATACTAACAGCTTAAAGTAGTTATAAAATAAGTCTCTATTGTGTCTCCACTGTGCATTGCTTTGCATTTCAGTGATGAAATCCATGAAGCTATACTTCTGGTAGGCTCAGGAAGAAGTAAGTAGAAGTTCTCTTTCAGCTCTCTAGTTTTCTAGCAGCAGTAGGGAGCTACATCTTTCAAAGAACCGAGTTTGGCTACAGTACCATATCTAGCTAATATCAGTCATCTCACTACTTTATTAGATCCCACCTTCTTCACCTTAGTTAGTCCTATGAAGAATAGGACTGGCTATCAACAATTCCTTCACAAACATGAATGTTCAAAAGCATATGCTGAATGACTTTTTATTTTTTTTGGTATGTCTTTATTTTTTAATATTACTACAGAGAGGCTACTCAGATCTTTCAGACTTAATACTAACAATTATTGAAGTGAGAAAACAAAAAATCAAGCAAGCGAAAAAAAAAAAAAATAAGAATTACATAATAACCAGTCTTAACTAGCAATGCATTATTCAATCACTCCATTGAGTTATTAAATTAACACTTTTGGCAGTATAAGCTATGTTATTTCCCTCTTCAAAATATCTAGCTGTCTTTTAAGTGTCACCTTCATTCTGAATTCCTGGGCATCTAATTTCTTCTTTTTAGAGAATTACAGATTACAGTACTAAGTAATTTTTTTCCAGTCATTCTTTGATATATATTCAGAATCTCAAATTCAGTTCAATTTATTTTCTTTTATTTAGGAAGACTATCTGTTTTCTGCTAATGTATGCAAGTGTAACATTCATGTAGCTTCAGTGATTTCTGTGGGGTTACCTCAGCTCTCTACTGTGGTACTGTAAAGGAGAGAAAGTAAATAATAGAAAAGATGAGATTAATGCAATAAATCCTTAG
>VXAL01013750.1:20649-47172 GCA_013399475.1 Chauna torquata | reverse complement strand
AAAAAAAAAAAAAAGATTTAGAAGATATACATTTATATAAGCATCACAGCCTTCCAATGATTTGTAAAAGAAGGAAAGTTAAAAAAAGCTCAGTGTCAGCATTTTCTGTCAGGTATGACTGTCATCTTGTATTCTAAGGAATTTGAATGTGTGGAAGTTAAAACTAGAAGATGAAGTCAAACAAGAGAAAATAAAATGCAACAACATAGCAAAATTCTTTCTAAATTTTCTGTAATTTAAAATAATTCAGGATTTTTCTCTACAAATTTACAAGACCAAGTTATTCTAACGTTATAGAAATTACTGCTCGTATTCCAATTTATGAATCCAACATTATTTCCTTTGCATCTCTTTTAATTCTATGTTTCACTTCTTCTTTGATTATGCCAAACAAGAGGTGAATAAAGACTGCAGGTTCAGTGCCACTTTCGACTTCATTCTGAAGCTCCATCAGAGCTGGAGATTTTAAAACTCATATTCTTCTTCTGTACCCTGAGTTTTGTTCTGTAATATAGTTATAATACATTATCTCTTTTCCCAGTGATTTTTCAAGATACTTATCATCAGAATAAATATTATCTTCCTGAGATCATAAAAGCACAAAGGACAGATTTGCACTCATTTATGATGGCTCTTGCCATCTGCTAATCTGGTAGAATTTGGACTGATCAGGTGAAATGATTCCAACAGAGTATTTGAGATATTATCCTCTTTCTCCTTCATGAAAAAAATAAAATAATATAAAAAATTACCTGCCCCTTTATATCCCTTAACTTACTTAATCTTAGTCATTTTCATTGAATTGAGAACATCAAAAGTAAACACACAAGCAGGAAGGATCAGAGTAATCCACCTTTCTTAAGGAAAGGAAAAATACTTACAATAGAGGAAGGAGAATTAAAAAAAAAAAAAAAAAGAAAGAAAGAAAAAGGAATTCTTACAGAGGGTGTGAAAAGTGTTATGAAAGGATAGTTCTTGGCACCTGATCAAAAGAAAGAGGGTAATTCCTAAAAAGATGTGTTGGGGTAGGCATGTAATTATTAACAAGCACAGTACTGAGGCAGTAACCTTATCCATTTCTCTATAGGATGGCTAGGAGTCCAAGGCTTAGCTCCGTGGATGTGAAATCCTATAGGGAGGTTCCAAAAAGTTTGTACCAATTGTCTTACCTATCAGCATTGTTTTTCATAGAAATGTGCACATTGGCAAAAGCAGAAAAAAACTCACAATTCTTTTTTTTTTTTTTTTTTCTCTAATACCATGGCTCCTACATTGGCTGATTGACACTATTCCCTAAGACAGTACAGTTTTGTAGCCCCTAAACTCTGAAACAAACTACCTGGAGTAGGAGTGTGTCCTAGGGAAATGTCACTATACAGTTTCTGTGGTCTAATGTTCTTCCTGAGCATTCATTGCTGGCCTCTGGGCTAAATGGACCTTTGATGTGGTCTAGTAGGGGTATACTTACACATATATGTATACGTATATATATATATGTTTGGCCTACTGGGTAACTGGTGAGGAAAAGTGGCATGATCTTAGACAAATGGCTGAGATTGCTGCTACTCAAGCCATCTGGGAAAAGCCATCTAGTATCTTCTTTCTTTATTTATTAGAGAACAAGTCTGGGGAAATTCGAGAGAGGGGAAGGGAGCTGAAATTCAAAGTGTGATGAATGTTGTAACCAATTGGTTTGTTTAGAGATTCTGTATATGCATTGCATGTTAGTCTTGTGGAATGGTTGTCACTGTAAAGCAGAAAAAGAAGCAGCTGTTTGTCCCAGTCTTACCTGCTGCGCTCTGGTTTCAGAAGATACTAATTTACAGGAGTTGAGCAGGTACATCTAGCAGTGCTCAGACACCTGTGTAAGCAAGATCACAGCCAAGCCCCAGTGTTAAGGAAAGAGCAGAGATTCTGAATTCACAGGAAATATTGTGGATTTTCTCATAACTGAGAAGTTATCCTATTGAACTTAAAGCAAGATTTGGTCAGATCAATAGGATCAACCTAGCACGAGCATGACAGGTAGAGGACAAATGTGTAAATTAATGTCTTATTTTAATGTCTCACCCCTGAGACCAAAGATTAGTCTTTTAAGAAATCACTATGCTAATTTCTGTTCTAATAATACATATATTTTATTGATTTTTATGTGCTTACTTCAAGAAAAAGTGCGGGCAATTCAGTCTCAAAGCTCTTATGAGCTCAGCGTCTCATCCCACAAAGATACAGTAAATTTGTCTTCACTCCATACCCTTATTCTGTTGTTGTAAAGTCATTGGAAATCCTACACATGCCAGCACTGGCACATGACATTAAGACATCCAGAAAGCTTGATTAGAAAGCAAGAAAAATGACTACAAGTAAAACAGCTGCAGCATGACTACTCAAGTGGATACATTGAGTAGCCAGACACATATAACTCTAGAAGAAAGACAGCTGTATTTATCTGCAGACTCTGACAGGTACCTGGAAAATTGAATCCCTCACCAAATATATATATACCCATCTCCCCTAAGAAAAAATAGGCAACTTTTTTTTTTTTCAACAGCAGATAAAGAGAACAGGAAAAAAAAAAAAAAAAACAAAAACTGTCCAACAGGAAAAGGTCTATCCCACATAAAATATTTATACCACAGACCTATATGTCTGTCAGTGTGGAAAGACTGCTTTTGGGAGTGTTCACATGACAGCCCTCACTTTACTTTGCAAATCTCTACTTAGATTCACTCTTCTTTGGAGTTTCAGATTTCTCTGTGCCTTGGCCCTAGCTCAGACATCTGTCATGAGATACGCTGAAGACCAACACAGAAAGAGTGCTTACAGGAGACCTCACATAACTGCCCTTTAGCAATCTCCTGGAGCTGAAACTCCTGTTTTGTCAGGGCCCTGAGTGCACCAACAGGACTTAATTGTCCTGACCAGCTCCATCTGGGTGCTCCACCCAAGTACCTTCCTCATGTGCCTGGGAGTTGCATTTCAGATCAGGGAGCTTAAAAGTGGCATGATCTTAACCAAAATCTGTCAGGGAGCACTGAAGGCCAGCTGCACTGTAAGGGAGGGGAGCCCAGAGCTAAGAGGGATCTGGTTGGGTAAGGGCCTCACTGGTGAGGTCTGAGGCCAATCCACAGGTCAAGATCAGGCCTGGTGAGAGTAACCAGGGTCAGACACAGCTCTGGGTTGGCCAGGCACCTCCCTGGGGACAGGCTGAGACTGGATAGGGATATGGGCCTAACATGGCAGGACATATAGCAGGGCAGGGCTGTGGGGAGCTGGAAACTGATCTTGCTACAGCCTCATTGGGGCAGGGACTGATGGCTCCAGGGGCTGAAATTGGGTCTTGGGCCCCTGGGTGAGGTGGGGGGAGCCAGAAGTGATTTGTTGTTTGACTGGAATGGTTTATCACAAGTAACAGTGCGCTAACGTATGGCTGTTTTCCACAGTTACCTCTTGCAAAGGCAGGTAGATAATTGGAGGGAATCCTTTATAAATATACTATATTATGACTTTTTTTTTTTTTTTAAGATGAATGTGTGTCAATTCAAACTAAATATCATTACCTCTGTTAGGTATATGACAAGAGGTCCATAAAATCTCTTCCTTAAGACAGTATGGGGTTGCTACAACTGTGTAAATACAGAAGAAACCAGGGAAATAACATGGTAGAATAATAGAGATGAAGTCATTGGTATTTTAATATATGTGGAGTATATTAAGACAGTGAAACAAGAATTTCTTTACAGAAAGGATCGTTAGGCATTGGAACAGATTGCATAGGGAGGTGGTGGAGTTGCCATCCCTGGAGGTATTTAAGAGATGTCTGGATGTGGAGCTTAGAGACATGGTTTAGCAGTGGACGTGTAGTATTAGGTGGACGGTTGGACTTGATGATCTTAAAGGTCTTTTCCAACCTAAATGATTCTATGGTTGTATGTGTCTGTACATTTATACATGATTGTCCTCATAATGCAGCACATTCCCAAGTTAAGTCTACACATGTAGTCTAACGTTGAGCTTAGTCTTGTACAGTCTTGCTAGAGTTATTATATAAAATTCCATGTCTTCTGAATTCTCTGCTATTTCATATCTTTTGGTAGGACTACTGAAGAGGAACTATGTGCTTTCTCAGCGCTTATTCCTGCAAGAAACATATATATTTAACTATAACACTCAGCAAATAAAACCAATCTCCTAATTTCCTACTGCTCCCAGACAGAAGTCTGCATACATAAATAAATCTCTAAATGTATTCTTAGTTTCACTTAATGAGAATACTAAGTCTCAAAACCTAGAAGAGAGATTGTTCTGGACTTTTTTAAACATTTCAGAGTAACTTTTTGAAGCTTTTTTTTTTCCTTTGGCTTTTAAGTAGAAAGAAAAAAAAGCTTAAATAGACTAAGTGAAAGGAGAATAAGGAGAATGGCTACAGTCCTTTAGATTTGCTAAATACAAGTAATGTTGCCATGGTAGTCCTCTTTCTTCACACAGAGACTGCTGTGAACACTAAAGAGGTAATGGAGTGCAATTTTTATTCTGTTGACAATTCGCTATTTTTTATTTCTGTTTTTCTTTCTGGAAACAAAGAAAACTTTGCTTTACTGCAAAACTTTATTGCACAAAGCCTAGTGATTGTTTTGAGACCGCATTGAGCATGTTTCAATAATTTTGTACAGGGAGTTGGCTACCCCGGCAGAAAGATAGCCAGGAAGCCAGGCAATTGGAAAAGCCTGCCAGGTGGGAAATAGGGTAGCTGGATAGCCCTGAAAGCTGTGAAGTCCAGTGAGATGGGCAGGTTGCCCATTCACCCACCATGATGCCAGCTGGCATGCAAGGGGTAGGAGGGAAGCCTCTCTGTCTGCCTGGTTCCCATCAAAAATGCAGAGGAACCAGCTTGTTCCAAAGGAAAACATCATTTTTGCTGAACCAGAAGGCTCAGACAGAAAACTGTTTTGGAAATTGTTCAACCAAGTGTTTTGATAGCCATGAGAAACTTAATGACAGCGATCAGCACCTGCAGGGGTGCTCCATGGGGGAGAACAAGCCATGAGCCAAGGGTGCCCATGGCCTAGGTAGAGCAGTGTCCTCACCAACAGGGTGCCATTCCACAGGATATGAGCAGGGCCTAGGTGCTGCCAGTGACAGGATCCACCAACAGTCCCAGACAGGTCAAGGTAACAAGTCATTGGTACCCATCCACAGAGCCCAAGTAGGAGCAGCTGAAGGACCAAAGTCAGCACAAGATTACCTATAACATAGGACCCAGGAGATCTGTCCTGCCAGGAAGACCAGGGTCACAGAGCACAGGGTTGGGCACAGCTAAATCTACATCATAGCTTGGGCCAGGACTGAGAGCCCAGGCCAGGTCTTCCATGGTGCTCCCAGGAAAAAATGGACAGACGGTGTGTGGGTGGGGATCCCAAGTGAGGCTGGTAATGGCAGTTAGGGCCAGTTAGTGCACTCAGGGTCATAACAACCATAAATTGTCATTTGTGAACCCACATAATGTATTCCTTAAAGGGGCTGTTTGCATATATGTGACATCTGTATCTAAACACTGAAGTCAAACAGGAAGAGAAAAGATTTAGAAAAATATAACATGGAGGTTGATAAAGCCAGTAGTAATAAATACATTCTCTGAAAGGTAACTAAAAATGCAGAATGCACTGTTTCTGCAAAATAGTACATTCCCTGTTTTCCATCCAAAAAACAAATTTATGTAGTGGTGTACATTTCAGACTATGGCTTGTAAAATCTAATTTTAAAATGTATGAAAAAGTCTATACCGTCTTTGAGGACAACTCTGTACTGTAGCATATCTTTCTAGTGATGAACAAGTCTGTAGGAGAGAGAACTGTACTTAGTTATATGCCTCATTTTAAGCCACTGAAGTTGATGAGTGTGCTTAGGGTATTCTGTTGACTTCAGTTATTCTGAATACCTTTAGGAATATGGGCTACATTTCCAAGTAGTATAAACTGTCATGAAGAGGCTACACTGATTTACCCAAAGTATTATGTGAATTCCAAAAAATAACAATTTCAATGCAAACTACTGTCTCACTGTAGTCACGAGGGTTTAAATGCATACTTACATTGACTTATCTTTATCTCTATGTCTTTCACTGAACAAGTACTAATATAAGTGCATACTTGAAATTAAGTATTTCATTGAATCAAAGCCTGGAAAGTTCCCCTGACTTCAGCGTGAATAACTGGGATCTTGATTTGCAGTGAAATTTGCTTTGCAAAAGAAGTTGTAAACACCTTATTGAACAGATGCAGCAGGATTTGCTTCCTTTCCCTCTACCCTTCTGTTTGGTTGTTGGTTGTTGTTGTTGTTGTTGTTTTTGTTTGTTTATTTTTAAATAACAATTGATTTTGCCTTTTCAGATGTTTAACCTGTTCTCAGTAAAATGTACCATCTAACTTGTGGAGGTAAAAATGTGGAAGCTCTACATATCCAAACTTTACATTCATAGTTAAGTGAGATTCCATTTGAACTTACAATATTTCTTGCAGCTTTGTAAGACTACCAAAACCAGAATTAAAAAAAAAAAAAAAAAGAAAGAAAGAAAGAAAGAAAAGAAATGCAGGAAGGGAGAGTACTGAGAAGTAGTTTGATAAGGATTTTGAAAATTGCTATGCATATGTTTCCCTTAACAATTCAGGCTTAGAAATAACTTTCTGTAGATATCTGACTGGTGGATTTCCCTCTGGAATGATTATTTAGAAGATGCAGTGATTTTTATTGCATTATATTATTTATTCTTGTCTTAAAGAATCTGGGCCCTGATTTTCAGTGTCATGGAGGTGACATTCATTTAGGTAAGTTCCTGAGGGAATTGTCACATGTGTCTGTCCAGCTGATGCGTATAAAAATCTTGCTGTCTGTCTAAATCTCTCAGCATCTAAATACTGATTAAAAACCTGGCCTCTCCAATACTGATTAAAAACCTGGCCTCTCCAGATCTGGGTAATCCTGCATCTAACCAGTGTGAGATGACTGAAATAGAGACTATTTCCAGGTCAGGAGGCTGGGTTGCATTCCTGTAGCTATTGAGTTAGTGTTTAAATATCAGTCCTGCGGCACTGCTACAGATGGGAGAAATGCATACTTTTCTGTATGACACACTGGAGTGGATTCTTTTCCTGAAGGACTGCACCCTGTGGGAGAGCCCCCACTGGAAGAGAGGAAAGTGTGAGAAGGAAGGTCTGGATACATTCCTTAATGTAAAAGACTACATCAAGGGCAAAATCATACCTCCCCAGTCTGGCTACCGTCTACATTGAGAAGGCTAGCTCTGTGAACAAGGGAAAAGCAGTGGATTTTGTATAGCTTAATTTCAGGAAGGCCTTTGACATGGTCCCCCATAGTACCTTTATACCTAAATTGGTCAAATAGGAACTCAGTAAATAGACAATTGAGTGGAAGTGTGTGGAAAAAAATTGGTTTTCCCATCGGGCTTAAAGGGTTGTATCAGCAGTACAAACTTCAGCTGGCAGCTGGTTACTAGCAATAACCCTCAGAAATCAATACTGGCATTTTTTTTAACTGGGGCAACAGGAACAGACAGATTTGTGGGGGTGAGGGTGATATGCTGGAGAGCAGGGCCAGAGTTCAGAGTGACCTGGACATACTGAAAAATTAGGCTGATGGGAACCTCAAGAAGCTGAAAAAAGGCAAACACAAAGTTGTGCACCTGGAGAGGAATAGCTGCATGCACCAGCAGACACTGTGGACTGACTGACTGGAATGTGTCTTTGAAGAGAAGAACCTGGGGGTTTTGATGGGCACTACGTGCAACAGGAGCAATATATCCTTGGGGCATTAGCAAGAATGGAGCCAGCAGGTAGAGTGAGGTGATCCTTCCATGCTACTGTACTCTGGTGAGACCACACATCTGGAGTGCTGTGTCCAGTTCTGGGCTTCCCAGTAGAAGAAAACATTGAGTTCCCAGACCTTTCCCTTGGTGCCATGACCACGCCAGTGACAAATGCTTATTTACTAACCTTTATAAATAATGGCTGTAAGAAAGGTGAACTAAGTGATTGGTGGAAAGAAATAAAAAATGTTTACATGTAAATTAGTGCCCATAGTGATCTGAAAGTAACATGAACTAAATAGCAACAGTAGATGAAAAGGCTGGATGAAATTATCAGAACAGATATTTAATTGGGTGACCCAACTGGAGCCTTGCAGGAGCAAACATTGGAGTCTTGTTCTTGTTGCTGGTCCCATGACAAATTAAGCTACATCTTCAAAAAAAAAAAAAAAAAAGTTAACAGGCTTAATTTGCTTATTATTTGTGAATTTTTCTGGGTTGTGTTATATAAGAAGTCACAAAAGGTAACTGCAGTATCAGTCACAGTCCATTTCCAGGTAAAAGGAACTGTAGTCGGTGCTTTCTTCAAAAAATTATGTTCCTAAAATCAGGGCAAAAGTGAGAAAGAAAAATTTATTTTTAAGATTATCTTTTCTACTAAAACATTGTGAAGATATTTTATTGTCCCAACAGTTCTAATATTGAAAGACCTTAAGTATAATAAAAGGAAAAAAAAATTATACATGTTTCATCAATAATCAGAATGAGCAAGACATCATCTGAGATGCACAATGAATGTCAAAGGAAAATGAACATTATATTGACTGGGAGAGAAAGGGGAAACTTTACTGATATTCATTAATCACAGGGTTTAAACTATTAGTTATGATTAGTTAGCTGTTGTTTGACCTACAATCCCTCTGCTAATATCCACTGTCCAAAAACATTTTTGGAAAAGTGACTCACATTGATTTTTAAAATGATCTAAAGAAGCATCTTTCTTTTTCTATTGATTCTTGTTGTTACAACTAGAATCCAAATGAGCTGTAAAAATACCATAATACTGTAAGAACACAGAAGCAATTTTATCATTGTTTTCACACCATATTTGCTTTCCTTGGTAAATAATTCCTTTCAGTGGCATTTGTCAGCAGACTCTTCAAAGGCATTTTGTCTGCCAAACCAAGGCTGCAGTTCTGCTCCCTGCTGTAAGAGGGTCAAGACCTAATCTCAAAGAAGTCCATGTCTGCATTTACTTTGAGTTCAGAAAAGATCAAATGAAACTGTTGTTGTATATTTTACAAAACCAGAGACCAACATCAAAAACAGCTATCCTTAGGTTAAAATCACTGAGCATGTTTCTCTAAGTTTCTTCACACTTTACTTCCAACTCAAATTATTTATGTAAATGAATAATTTGATAGTGGAGACATATGTATTTATTTAAAGAGAAAGCTGAACTAAAACTGTAATGCCAGTTCAGTGGGTGAAATTAAATTATTTTTAGCTGAGAAAAATACGTTCACAATGGGAAGAATATGGGAAGATAGCATTTGAGAATTCATTTACAAATGCTTAGAAAGAAAAGTTTGTTGTTGTTCACATATCAACTCAAAGGTTTTTGCATACCTCTTAGGTCTGCAAAATGTCCCGTGATACTGCTCGGAGCAGTGTATTGAGTATTTGAGATGACTACAGAACATCTGTGCTAGTAAGTATGATTCCTACTGCAGCTAATGAGAAAATTTTCTCATATTGCCAAGACTCCAAATCGGTCATAAGTTAATCATTGTGACTGTATAGAAACTTACATTCTACGCCTTGCCTCATCCTAAATACATGCATGTCTGATCAAATGTCTCTGGAAACAAAAATGCAGGAGGCTGATTAGTGCTGGAGTCTGTCCCCTGCATAGAGTCAGGCCATGCACAGTGGTAACTTTCAAAGCAGAAAACTTCAGAGTGCTCCTGGACCCAATGTTTATATTCTTGAATTGTAAAATAGCATCGTTCCAACAGCTGCATGAATAAAATACCAATTTCATTGCATATGCGGAGGGTGCAATTTCAAAGGGTTTGATAAACCAGTCAAATAAAAAAAATCAAACCTTCTAAACATTTGTCACCAGTACGTATCATTTTCACAATCAAGTTTTTACTTGCTACCTTCTGGTGTCAACACTGACTGAAAAGAGTACATTGCTGCAGCAGTAAGCTTTACTTCATTGTCGCCTGTTGCAAAGTATTATTGAAGAAAATAGGATGCTTGCATTTATTTTAATGAGTTGCAATATGACACTTGTTAGGTAGCGACTAGCAATTTCTAAAGTTGTCAGGAAGTCAGTTTTCATGTAGATTGTATTATGTGATATATGGCTACCCTACTTAGGTATTTGTCTAAAAGAAATAAATTTAGAAAGATTAATATTTCTTTTGTTGTTGTTTTAAATCCTATATTCTCCTGACATAAAAAAAAAAAAAAAAGAAAAAAGATTGCAAGTCCTTGCAGCTTGAGGTCTGCCAGTATGTGCATTTCATCATAATACCTTCTACTAAGCATTTGTATATATGTTTCAGCAGAACAGATGGTAAAGAATCTTGACTGCTAACTGGCACAGGAATACACAGAATAAGGAAAGTTTTGTTGCTAAATACAATGAGGTATGGTTGTGGACTGTGACTGGGCTGGTGGAAATCTTTTCAGGTGTAAACAAGGTTTCAGCATATTGAGGCAGGTGAGGGCTGCAGGATTTCAGACAATGAGTCTAATGAAACCGCCCTTATGAGAAAAAGATCAAAGATGAGTAGAGTACAGTTATGGCCATTACCAGGTCCCATGAGCTGGGCACAGACTTTTCTTTACATTTGCAATTCTACTGGCAGAGATCACGGGTTGTTGTGTGACCTCTAAACAGTCAACTCCTAACTGGCGATATGATTAACACTTGGTAAAAACAATTGGGATCCTCTGCCTTGGTGTAGAGGTATGAAGATGTGGGATTGCAGTTCACAATGAGCGTGTCACAGACCACCAGCGTATTGCACCAGTCTAATTATCATTATCTCAGAGACAGTGAAGATATAAACTATGTGGACAGATGACAGTGGCCAGCAGCTTTGTAACAGGCAAGACTGGTGCAGCGAAGCCGCTGATACGGGCTACTAGTTTCTCCCCATCTTCTTCATTGCTGCCTCCTCCTGCCAGTGCTGCAGACCTGGGGTGACAGACCACACCAAGTGCATAAAACAGAAGGAGCTGAATACCTGTCCTCTGAGAGCTAGAGAAAAAAGAAAGCAATAGCCATTTTAATTAAATTATGTGGAATAAACAGTTTCCTGAGAAAAGAAATTAGGAGGGTCCTGATGGCACTAACAGGCCTTAATGTACCTGCCCAGGATCCCACATAAGCCCCAGCAGGGCCGCAGCAGGGCCAGGCTCCAGCTCCCCACAGCGCTACCCTGTCTGGCCTCAGCCTGTCCCCAGGGGTGTGCCGGGGCTGGGGCCGCCCTGGTGCCCCTGGTGCCCTGCTCCTCGTGGGGCAGTGGGACAGGCTCTGCCTGCCAGGCCCTGCCCTGAGACCCCACACGGGGAGCCCCTGTGGTCCCAGCCCACAGGCAGTGTCCTGGCAGTTTGCTACTCTGTTTTAATGACAAATCTCATTAAATAAGTAGGAAAAGATAAGTGATTATAGCTGGCATGTAGTGTGCAAAGTATGTGTGGTAGCAAACAATTTTATACATAAGTCTTGTAACCAAAGAAAATAAACTAAGAAAGAAATGGCTGTTAAGATGTTATCCAATAGTTCTTCTTGTCTCTTTCAATTAAGACAGTGAAACAGTGATAGCTAGATACACAGAAATGGAAAACTCCTTGTATTACTCAGATTAGAGGAGTTAGACTAACACACTTTTTCACAAAGGGAACAGTTCGTGTTTTCATGTGAATCATATGACTCAAATCTACACAAGTTGGGCTGTTGAGCTTTTTCCTCTAGTTATGGAAATATTGTCCTCCTTTTACCTCATATGAGGTATCGTGATTCAATTGTTTTTCTTCTGAGTAAGAATTATTTTTATCCATTACACTAAGCACACGGTATTACACAATCTCTTCAATCACCTCACAAATTCATAGTAACAGCAGCCACACACCATCACAAACATCAAGGAAATGCTGCTACATTTCATATCTTAACACCAAAGTTTGAAAAATGAAAACCAAAGCTAAAGGAAGAAACGACAACAAAAAGCCCTGTCATACAAGACAACCCAAATACATCCTGATGTGCAAATAAGAAACACATTGCTCAACACAAGTGATTGATGTGGTGATAATCGCTGTGGGTGGGTATTAGAAACAGGAGTATTAAGAATCCTTGATTTTTTCCCTTGGTTTTAATGTTTCCTGTGACTTTTTGGAATCCCTCCTTTTTAAATGCTCACAAAGGGAATCCATAAAAACAGGTCACTAAAGCCTTCAGATTTACTAAGGGAGTTTCTTTCTTTTTTTTTTTTTTTTTTTCAGAAAGGCTTTATGATCTGACATTTCTGATAGCCATTCTGTATAGACAAAAAATTTAATTTCTATTGTCAATAATATACCTGGGTCATACACAGGCTGTAAAGACACAGTTTAATTAATTTCTTTTTTTGGTGTGTTTTAAAGCTGTTTGCATTTTAACATGCAAATAGAAAATTATTGCATTTTTAAGTTGAACTGTGATTTCTTCACAAATTCATAATATCTATCATGATAATTATTTTTTGAGAGTTTTTGATGTTTAGGCATAAATTCTCAATCTTTTCATTTAATATAATTTAAATTCTGTTTTGTTTTGTTTTCTCCCAACCATCTTTATTCTCCTTAATTTCTTTTCTTTTCTGCTTGCTTTATTCTTTCTAGTTTGGCCTGATACAGAACCTACTGAGTCAAGAATGTTTTCTCAATGTATTTATTTAATTCTGGTTCATGAGCCTTTTTCCTCCAACTACTTAACTTTTCTTCCCTCATTTCATTTTCTCAAGGTCTCCATCATTTTTTTCTCCTTTAGGTGATAATATTCCTCTTTTCCAATATCCATGTGATCTTCATATTCCTTTCCTTCACCTGCCTGATTTCATTACCTCCTAACTGATCTTCAGAAACATGTCATCGCCACCTTACTGCTTCAAACATACTTGAAACCCTCTCCCTCCTCTTCCAGGCATGCTCTCCTTTTACACTCCTGTTCCTTTCTTGCCTTTCTTCTTTGATCCATCATTCAGCTTCAAATGCGTAAGTGTTAAATTCTTCCATTTATATAAACGAATGATGCAAGGCTTATGTAGGATTTTTGTCTGGAGTCTCTTCAGTTGGAGGTTTAATTTCTGGTTCACTGAGTTATGTGGCACTGGGTAGGTCACTTCAGCTTTCTGTACCTTTTCACTGAGTTATGTGTCACTGGGTAGGTCACTTCAGCTCTCTGTACCTCTTCATTTTCTTCTCACTGCTGGGAATAACAAATTCTCTCTCTTTCATATGTCTTCTGTGGGAATAGGCAGACAAAATTATAACACAGTCAGGTACTATGATAATGGGGTTATTTAGAAATCTTAGACTGATAAGAAGCTTCTGGTGTTGTACACACATTTTGTATGCTCTCAGAACAGCAAAGTGAGGCAAGTTTACTATTTAGCATATTCACAGAGCATCAGATTGGAAAACATCTACTGCCATATTTCAGCAAGTAGAAATGATTGATGCCCGTTCTTCTTCACCTTATCCAGGGTATTAATAATACTAAATATTTATTTCCAGCTTTGAAAGAACCTCTGCTTTTTCTGTATTCTGGATTCCAAGGGAATTCAGATTTAAATTCCTCATAGTTTGAGAAACAAGAACACTTTTCCTTACTTTTGTTTTCAAAATACTGAGACAAATAAATTAAATTATACCTGTATATTATCTTTGTTTTTGTTCAGCATTCTTTTCATAATTGCAAGGAAGGAAACATTTTGAAAAGATTGAAATTTGATTCTGAAACTATGAAGTTCCAACCCCAAACGTATCAGTGTCATTTTGGGAAACATACTTTTATAATATCACATCTACTCTCATGTGTTTATGACTTTTTTTTTCTCTTCTCCAACGTAGTTCTGTTGTTTCCCCTCTTATTTCATCAAATTGCATTGTAGAATTCTTTTCTGTTTATAACTGATTTTAGCTGATTTCACAAATATATTTTGGCTGTTTTTATAAGATGGAACTGAAGAAGGAGGAAAAAAGAAAGTAGTAATTCAAAAGCCACTTCCTCGGTAATTATGATTTTATACTTCAGTGCTATCCATAGAGGTTGTGTTTTTGTTTTGTTTTGTTTTGTTTTAATGTTTTCCTTTGTTCTGAAAATCTGAAAAAAACTTTGGAAATTTATCTGAGAGCAACTTTCCCTGAGAAGGAAAAAACTGCCTTCTTTTCTCGTCATAGATTTTGATCCAGTAGGTTTGATATTTAATAAAGAGGTATTTTTAGCCACCTAGGAGGAAGAAGAAAAGATAAGCCATCCCCAGGGCTCCATTTTAGGGCTAGTTCACTTCAATGTTTTCATAAATGACTTGGATGTAGGACTAGAACATGTATTGAGTAAGTTTGCAGATGATACTAAATTAGGAGGAGCTGTTGACTCCCTTGAGGTAGAGAGGCCTTGGAGAGAGACCTTGACAAGTTAGAGGGCTGTGCAATCACCAACCGCATGAAGTTCAACAAGAGCAAGTACCAGATTCTGCACCTGGGAAGTGGCAACCCTGGCTATACATATAGACTGGAGGATGAGAGGCTGGAGAGCAGCTCCACAGAAAGGGAGCAGGGGGTTCTGGTCAATGGCAAGTTGCACAGGAGTCAGCAGCGTGCCCTGGCAGCCAGGAGGGCCAACCGTACCTTGGGGTGCATCAGGCACGGCACTGCTGGTCGGGCGAGGGAAGGGATTGTCCTGCTCTGCTCTGCCTGGTGCGGCCTCACCTCGAGTGCTGTGTGCAGGTTTGGGCACCACAGGATAAGAAGGACATGAAACTATCAGAGAGTGTCCACAGGAGGGCTACAAAGATGGTGAAGGGTCTAGAGAGGAAGACATACAAGGAGTGGCTGAGGTCACTTGGTTTGTTCAGCCCAGAGAAGAGGAGACTGAGGGGAGGCCTCATGGTGGCCTACAGCTTCCTTACGAGGGGAGCAGAGGGGCAGGCGCTGATCTCTTCTCTCTGGTGACAGCAACAGGACCCAAGGGAACAGCATGGAGCTGTGACAGGAGAGGTTCAGGCTGGGTGTTAGGAAAAGGTTCTTCACTGAGAGGGTGGTGGGGCACTGGAACAGGCTCGCTGGGGAAATGGTCTCAGCACCGAGCCTGCCAGAGTTCAAGAAGCGTTTGGACAACGCTCTTAGACATATGGTCTGATTTTTGGGTGGTTCTTTGTTAAGCTGGGAGTTGGACTTGCCAATCCTTGTGGGTCCCTTCCAGCTCAGGATATTCTGTGATTCTATGATTCTATGATCAAGACATACTCAACTTGTAGGTTGTTAAACCTTAGGAGGCACGGTATAGCATAAGCTGCCTGAGTGTTCCTTAGTCGCAGATAGAACTGTAATGTTAGCTGTGTCCATATACATTCAAGAAGTCAGTCTGTTACAGTAAAAGGGGAATTAGTAGCAAAGCATTGATTGAACAGTGGTATATATTTAAAATGTATAAGTATTTCAACTGTCCACTTGAGTAGAAGAAATTCGTCGGGAAAAGAGTTCTGAATAAAAGCCTGAAACAGTAATTTACGTAAATGTACCTCCGAGCCTCCAATATGTTAGTATTCAACATATTAAGGAAAAAAAATATATTGTTTTATATAGGAGATCACCACAATATAATTTTCTGGCTTCTGAGGCACACAGAATAAATCATACAAATATGCTAACATGTCAAATCAAAGTGAATTCCTTCAGGCAAAAGCTCTTTGTTGTGAAAGCTAATGAAGATGAAAAAATGAATAATAATTGTGAGATGTAGGTCACAATTTTATTCCACTCATTTTGTTAGTAAAAGGCTGTAAGTTAAGTTTGCAAGTGTATCTGTAGCTATACCATAGTGAAGTAATGCTGCACAGGTTATTTTATACAACCCATTTTGTAGAGTTTCATTGTTTCGATATGAAATAAATTGAGTTTTAAAAACTCCGTACCTAAATTGTAAATGCTTTCTCTACTTTTCCTGGGGAAAAAAAAAAAAAAGGAAAGGAAAAGAAAAGTGCTGTAAGAGCTTCACCAAGGAATTTTATGCTTCAGCAGTTTGTAAATGACTTGAGCAAAAAGCTCCAGGAAATAATACATTATTATTCTTTCAATATATTAATACCTGCTGATTTTCAAAATATCATCCTAATAATGACATTTCAGTTGGTCCATGGATCCTTTTCTTCCCAACTAGAAGAAATGAGAATGATTGCACATTATTCTGTCTCCTCTTCTTCTTGAAGCTAGAAACCACTTTGATTGAATGGCTATGTATTGGATGGATGAAGAATAGACATCCTCTTCTCTTCCAGTAGAGCTGCATCCAAGGTAACACAATCCACATTTCATATTTGTCTTTTATGCATGGTTTGTTTAAGTCCATTTGGAAGATGAGAATGGACCGTTAAGGAAGGAATTAGTACAACCACACAAAAGTACTGGATACACAAAGGTATTTGATGCAGAGTCATGGTTTCTCAGTGATGCAGTCTCATATTTACTGAGTTTGGAGTGAAAGGTAACACTGTTCTGTGCAGGTGTCATATTGTGGATGTTTCCAACAGGAAATTTCCCCTCCAGAGTCTGGGCAGTGCACTGAACTTCATGTTCTTATTGGGAGCTAATCAGACTCACAAAAAGAATGAAACTGATCCTTTGTAACTTATTAGTAGAAAGAACACTGAAAACCACAGATAGTAAAAGTGAGGTGTGAAAACATTGAAGTGAAAGACTGGAGTAATTCAAAGCTTCATTGGAGCTGTTTTTTTTCTAAATATGGAGGACAACTGGAGGAAATCAGGACAGCTCTTTGCATTATATCTGCCAGCAATGGATATCATAAAGTGTTAGTCAGAAGTCAACTATACGATAATTGCAGGTTCTATAGCACTTTTTTTTTTTTTTTTCCTTTATTTCGGAAAGAGGGGGGGTTTAAANTGCCAGCAATGGATATCATAAAGTGTTAGTCAGAAGTCAACTATACGATAATTGCAGGTTCTATAGCACTTTTTTTTTTTTTTTTCACTTAATTCAGGCAGAGGGTGGGTTTGAAACTGTATTTGATAAAATGATGTGCACTCACACCACATAAGTGCAACAACTAAGAGGTACATTTTTGATCAAAGACCCCGAAAAAAATAGTTAAGTCTGTAAGCACATGATGGTTTTATTTCTAGTTCTGCAAGGAACTTAAAGGAGAACTCTCAGTATTAAGTGGGATTTTCTTTAAGGATGACAATTCTGTAGTTCTTACAGAAAACTGTACTAATAAAAAGGACAATTGAAGGTCATTAAAAAAAAACAAGAGAGCTGGAAATACTTTATACTGGCTTCAAATGTAAGCAGACAGTGAGTAAGCTATTAAGACATGTTGCTTACATCAAAACTACAAGCCAAATCAAATGGATGGTCAGTATTCTGCTGATATGGAAAATTTAGACTCTCATACTAAGTCTAAAGTGTTTAAGACAATTTGGAAAAAGGGACTTTGTTCTTGATTTTTATTTTTACTTCTTCTGAGACTAACTTCTAGAAGATCTAGCTTGCTGGGTGAACAGTTTTAGGTATGATTTTGCTACGTATGATAAGCCTAATATAATAATTAACACGTAAATGATGGAACTTCACTTAGTCCGGGTGACTTTAAATAGTTGCCAGGGAAATAAAGGCTTTCACACATAATCCTCTTTCTTAATCCAACACTTCAGTTTAATATAAAGTACTACAGGTAAAGTGCACAGTAGTATGTTCTGTGACAATGCAGATTGTTTTTGGTTAAGGCTAGTTATCATTTGTGAATATTTTGTTCAGAAGAAAAAAAAAATGAACAAAAGAGATCTGCATAAGAATTTTTATATAGCAAAAGACTAAAGCCAGATATTGGAGACCTGCAAAACCATTGAAGAGGTAGATAAGGCAAAATAATAACCAAATATTAGGCATCTGGTGATCATGGATGCTTCCAAGTAAAATGGTGTATATTTATGGGGAAAAAAAAAAAAAAAAGATATATACTCTGTTTGTTATAGGAAGTAGTCTATAGTAGTAGTCTTATACTCAAATATAAATAATCTTATATTTGAGGTCATTTGTTAAAGAAAATAACAGAATAGCTGAAGAAATAAAATCAACTAACTGATTCTTCCATGTCTCTCCAGACAGGCATAACAAAACAATAGAGCTATAATGTGGTATAATCAGAAAAACTAGAATCATTTTCACACAACAACAGTAGAGGCAATGTTTGAGCAGAGCCTCAAAAGTATTCAGACAGTGGCATGGGGAAATTTAAACAGTAAAGTCACACTCAGTTATCATAACTATACATTGCTTCTAAGAGTCTTGAACGTCACTCTTTTATGTGTAGTTTGGGCAAGTACACAGTATAAAGTGAAGGTCCTGTAAACATCTTAAACAATAAAAAAAAAAAGAACTAGTGGTGGACTTGCTGGGGTGAGTGGAAGGTAACAAATCTACATGGTTATCTCCTAATAAAGATTTCTTCTCCCAGATGTTTTGGGTTAGTTTTACTTTAGTCAGATCCAGGTCTGTTTGATTCATACTGAAAAATGGTGACCAAAATACCTCCCCACCTCCTTCCCAGGAGTAAACTATGCTGAGCAGATTAATAACACATTTTGGGACCCTGAATATCTATGCAATACATTCAGGTTATGTCATAAAGACAACATGTTTTGAATTAAAAAAAAAATAATTAAAACAAAAGACTTGTATAGTGCAAACCCAGTAGTTCGCACTTGTTTTTTAACAATTTGCTAATAGATCTTTAAAAGGTACCTAGAAAAATGTAAATGAGAAGGTAAATTTACATTTTCTCACTTCATTTTCATCATCTGTTGAGGGAAAATCTACCCTCTCTATAGAACAATTACAGATTTTTATTTCACATGCTTTTATTTCCTTTCACTATGTAGATTAACACTTATCAGCTCCTCTAATTAGGGAAAATAAATTTGGTCTCAGAGGAAACTTCACATTGCATTTCAGTAGCAATGAGCTGTTTTTCAAAGCAGAGACTTATCTTAACAAAAGAGTTTTAGGCACCTAGGGGGAGTAGAGGAGGAGGAGCAAAAAAACCTCCGGAGACTGACAGGGCAATATTGCAATGCCAATTTCTTCATTTTTCTTCATAGCGTCATTACTGGGTTCCTCCAGCAACAGGGGAGCTGGCTGTCATTTCATCGTTCCCTGCAAAGCTTCAATAATGGGAATACAATATGTATTAGAATTGTAACTAAAAGAAAGTGAGAAGGAGATCTAGGTTAATGTAAAGTTAAGGCTTGGAATGCTCAATAAAGAGTGAAATTTTGGACTATCTTCATCTTTATAATTCTTCAATCAGATATATATATGTAGGTATAATTTCAATACCAGTAAACTAAGGTGTCAATCAAGGAAAAAATTATGTATGTAAACAGGATAAATAGTAAGTGGGATTATTCAGTTTGTAAACTGAAACACACATGTAAGACTTTTCTGGACAGAAGTCTGAGATATTTTGGTTTTGGTATGTCCCTAGCTTAGTTTCTTTCTCTTCCTGATCTCGCTCTGTCTTTTTCTCTCTCATGTACACAGAGGCAAACCTTGAAACAGAAGGACAAGCTGCTTCATTCTCTATCAGACCATAGACGTTTGCAGTGTCCTTACAAAGGGTGTTACATGTTCTTAATTTAAGTCCTAATAACTACACCAAAGGGTTTGGGTTTTCACGCTATAGATACAGCCAGTAGCAAAGACTCTTAAAACTGTTTTCATTACTTCTGTGTATTGTGTATACTTCAGTTGAAAATGTGTTAAAAGTACTGTTACTAGAAGAATCAGGCGATTATATCAGCAAGACGGAATAGATCATAATTATTTCTTAATCTTATTTTAAGTGTGAAATGGCTGAAACAGGCAGCCATATACAGACAGTTGTATACATACGCTATATACAGATTCAGAAAGACAGAGGTCTGTAGAGACAAAAAGGCCAAACTGCAAGTATGAATGAATATATAGGTTTTCTGAGTCTCCCCTCTACACGCTGTCATTGGACGTACACTGTCTTTCACAGCAATTGGTTTAGACTAAGAAAATGTTCACATTTTTGGTCTTTATATGTATAACCTGCATGACAATACCAGCCAGAGACAATCCCAATGAGACTCAACATACACAATGTTGAAGGTCTAACAATATTTGTACGCAGGGTGGTCAATAACACAGTCTTAGCAGGCTTTCTGAAAGTTTCCTCTTCCTTAAATTGTCCTATGTTGACAAGATATAGCCAATTAGATTTGATAGTGAATGTACAGCTTGCAGCAATTTAGCTAAATCCTTTTAATAGATTGCTAACGAAACCTGAAACTGTCAGTTTTCATATTGCAAAATTTGTTGATTGTTTTCTTTAGTTGTTTAATTTGAGCCATAAGTAACCGTTTCCCTTTGAGTCAAATTCAATGCATAAACCTCTTCATAGTTTATTAGTTAACTGTTGCTTACTAGGATTCTCTGTGACCTGGAATGCAGTCATGTAGGGGGAATATTCCTGAATAATGTATTTATTATATCTAACGCTAGGAAAGTGAGAGGTTGCCAGACTGAAACAGGTGGCCATACCTTATATGTGATGAAATTCTGGAACATGTTTTTAGGAAAAACCGGGGCAATGGGGAGAACAGATGAATTTAAAGCTAGAATGATAAGTAATGAAAGAGTGAAAGAAAAGGAAACAAAATCAATCAATTAAACAAACAGAAAAAGCCCATTGAATCATGTACTATTATTTAGCCAACAGAAGTATTTAACACAGAAATGACCCTTTACCTTTTACATAAAGAGCTGAATTTTCAGTCCAGCGGCTTCCTCATTGTAGTTACGGCCCAGTATGCCAGTTACATGGTCACAGATGGGGTGACAAAGACCTTTGCGGTCCAACAGTTGTGCATCACTCACACATCTCGCGAGATAATGTTGGCAGACCGACTCCTCCACACACAAGACTGAGGGCTTCCTCCCAGGGCCACACTGCTGACTTCCAATCTCTGGGCCAGGTCTTGTGTCTCAGAAATGGAAGTATATGAGGGAGAAGGAACCAGCATGGGCTAAGGCTTCCATCTGACATGGGGTCTGAATATGATAAGGATATGATCAGGATGTATATCCATTCAATGCAAACGGAGAAGTGTTCAGGATCCCAGAGGACAAACTTAACCAAGCATTCATTTGAAGTATTATAGTAGCACCCAAAGAGTAGGTCTTGTAGTGAATTACCCTTTTTGTACAGACTACATAATTTTTTCAGTATGACTGCTATGCATTTCTGATTGGTCAGACCAGCTCGCTGTACCCAAAAGAAGCTGCTTAACTTTCAAGGCTAGCTGGGATGTTGGTTTCCAATGAAAAAGGGAGGTTAAGAGTCTGAGAGTTTCCTGTCAAGATGCTGGAAAATGTAAATGAATTATATTGTCTGCAGCTGGACTGCAGCTGGGTTTTCTGCAGGTATCTTTAGGGAAGACTTCATGATCTTGATCTTTTTCAGCTCTTACTGACTGATGTTCAATGCAATGTAGCTCTGACCACTTTTCCTATGTTTTCTACAGGAGATTCCTAACATTCATCAAGTCTCTTAAGGTTGTCATCTGAAGTGATTCTAAGGTTGATTTCATATCACCATTTTATGTACATAATGGTGCTGAATCTGTAGCGATGACAAAACATTATTCCAAATGAAAAAAAGGGAAAAAAGGATGTATCATTTCTATAGGCATGTTACAATTTGAGTAGGCCCATAACTGAAACAGATTTCAGGTAAGAAAATATTTCTCTTTGTTTACATTGATTGCTTCATAAGAGCTAAATAGTAGTTGTAAGCATGGTGCTTACTTATTTAAATGTCCATTAAGTAGTACTAATGTTTCTCTTGCCACATCTAGATGACGATAAAAAAAAAAAAGTTTGCTTACTTTAGGTAATTGTGACCATACTGTGGCAGCCTTTCTCTGTATCATAAGATAAAATATGGATACTGGTAAATTAATGAACTGGTTTGTATAACACAGAAATGGATGCTCTTACAGCCTCCTTCAGACATACCTTTGTGCTGTAAAAATTTTGCTGTCCTACATTAAACCGACAAAAAGCTGATGAGGAATCGAACTAAACCTGCTAGTTCTTTGACTTCTGACAATATATTGTGGGTTTGAATGTACTGACTGCAATAATTACATGCCTGAGAGATGACCTCATTACTGTCATGTCTACAGTGATGACTAGAAATCTTAGAAGTAGATAACTTAATACACATTCATTAAATCATACATGTTTCAGCACACATGTCCTATGTCTTTTATTGACAGATAGAACCTTTAAAGTAGATAATAACATAGCACCTTATGTGCTCTTGGTTTGGGGGCCAGTGAACCATTGTTTTGATAGGCAGCAATCTTTTGAACTTATTCTTCTTCAGTGTATTGTATTTTGCTCTTCTTTAAACACGCCACTTTGTGATGCATAAATGTATTTTGCTACTCATCTTTCCCACTAAATAGTGGGAATTACTGGATTTCACATATTACCTCCTTTTTTTTTTTTTCCAGTTTGTGTTAACCTTTCCCTAACTAGTCATTATCCCCTCTCAATAAGGATCAAATCTGTCCTCTGTTTTTAAAGTCCTTAAACCATAATAGGTTAGGAATTCAGCAAGATTAGTTATCGTTAAATCAAGACTTGGCTATACAAAGTGAATTTTCTGTTTTTATTTGCCATTTGCACAGATTCTTCTTTCTGCTCTCTTAACTATGTGACAGATGGAACACTAATAATGCATATGTTCTATAAACAAATTTTAAAATGCAAGATTTTCTGGTTTAGAAAATCAAACATTTCAGATACCAACATGATAGGAAACAGAACTATTTCAAACTTTAATGTAGGACATCATTTCCTAGCAGAGAATGGATGACAGCATCTTACCCATAGCTCGATCCTTCTTAAACCTTTTTTTTTAGCAGTTCAGCTCAGTGAGGCAAAGCTTAGAAAATCAAACCAAAACAAACAAAATGAAGTAATATAGCATAACGTAACATAATACAACATAACATGACATGACATGACATAACCACCAGCACAAGCACACAATTGAAGGAAGAAATTATTTTAGAACTTATGAAGAAAAACTTAAGGAAAAATGCCATAGCGTGAATTAAGGGAAAGCCCTCCATGGTCTTCCACAAAACAGTAGAAAGGCACCGGTTATGCATCTCTTCTTCCAGTTCTGTCTATCCAATATGAACTGCAGCCTGTCTTGTGGACATCATTTATAAGAGAACAAAACAATGCCTTATGTGACAGTTTAGCTACTGTCTTCTGTTAGACAAAATCTGAACCAAGCAGTAACAGCAATAGTAGGTTCACAATTTCAGAGTTGCATGGGGTGGTAATATAAAGTTCTTACCACGACATTATCAGAATATACTAATCAGTTACACGTGGACAGGAAGCAAGAGTGCTGTGTGTCTTTTATTCGCTATGTTGGAAAGTCTGACACAAGTCAGTGTCCATTTGAAAATGGAAAAAGATAGTTATAGCTTGTAAATATTCCTATTCTGAGGGAAAAAAAAAAAAAAAAAAAAGGACAAAAAATTTTAGCCAAAACAAGGATTGTTTTGAAGAAAGTTGTAAATTTATTGTGATTATGTTTTTTTTAGGAGAATTTTAAAACAGTCCAGTATTGACATGCTATGATGCAGAATATGTATTGGTAATAAAACATCACTTATTGCTGAATAAAATTAGCAGAATCCTGAGACCATATGAGGCCATATGACATTCTAGTTCTCTTAAAATCCATTGTGTCAGAGACCACTGTGCAATCTTATCATGTCCTGGCTTAATAATAGTGTTTCCAACAAGATCCATACCATACTATGTAATACAAAATTATTGTTAATCAGTCATGAGAAAGAGTGGTGCTGCAGCCTGGCCATGTGCAGTTACAGTTCAGAGAGAAGACAGGAAGCATGTTCAAGGTTCTGTGAACCTTCTGCAGAGCTTGTTTTAGTATCAAAGTCTTAATAGAGCATGATCTTGAGCGGAGGGGCAGGCAATTTGTAAGAGCCTTACGGCATGATGGCTTGCTCAGCAGTACTTTGCAAAGAGCCACCCATGTAGGTCGCACTGTGCTTGAAAGCTGCAGAGTGACTTGAGCAGTAAAGTCCTTATATTCCAGTCCGAATAATGGAAATACCATTTGGCATGCTACAGTTTTTTACCACTTAAAATTTTCAGGTTATTCCAGACTATAATCTACATTTCATGTGAATTCTGCAGTTTCACAAGGAAGTACTAATTTTGTGCTCAGGGTTTTACTTTTGTATGTAATGGATAAGCACTGATCTCCAAAGGCATACCTGTTAGATTTGGGTTAGATTTCCAGAACTAAATTTACAAAAGTTGAAGGAAGAGTCAGTAATTTGCTATAAATTAGATCTGTCATCTTTTAAAAAGTGCAGTAACGCTTGATTAGCCATTGAGAAGATATTTTAAACACTTGAGAAAGACCTTCCTTCCTTGTCATAAAATTTTGGTTTTAGATACTGTAGGCTGCAATTGGAGAAATTTATGAGCTTCTCCAATAAGACATTTACTGGGGTCTCATTTCCTAGAAATCCTATAAAGCATATTTGCCACAAGCTGCTGTACTCTTTCAAACCACCCTTAAAATATATACTTCATCAATTTTTAGTCTGCACTGTACTAGCCTTCTGAATTTTAAACAGCTGTCCTCTTCATGCTGCCTGTGTTCAACTGAAGAAATGCTAAATTTGCTAAAAAGATATTTAAGAATTTAATGTAATAAACCACCATCTAACCCTGTTCTATATCCACTTCCTTAAACATTGTAAAAGTTTTAATCTTCTGTTTGCAAGTTCTGAATACTGAAATTATTTTTGCTGAACAGCGGTAGTACTCTTGTCACAAAGAATATAAATGATTGACAAAACTAATTTGTGAGAAATCCCAGTCATTTGTAGTATAAAGGCATGGGGTATCATATTATGGATATGAGCAACTGCTTAAGTTCAATGTTCATGTAAATTCATATCTCATACTCTGCTGTACAACCAACACCATTTTTAACTTATCCAGCTGCTTTCTATGACAGATTTAACTTTCCATTTACATAAGGAACCCTTTTCCTAAACTGTCCAACCTTACTAGTTTGCCATGAAATATCAGTATTTTAAGTAACGAAGAAGCTTCCCATTTCTAAGGAATAAATCTTTTAACAGTTCTTGCTTGCCTTGGGATGATGTTACTGTTATTTTTGTTCTCTTTAAATTAAAGTTCCTGTATGTTCATTAGTCCATAAACCCATGACACCTATTTTATAGACACATTTGGCAATGCTTATTCTGTGCCTCCATACATGTATATTTTTCCAGTAACAGGTATTGTTTTTTTCTTTATTGTATGACAGCAGTTTCTCTTGAAGGTCAGAGAGCCTTAAGCTTCTGGGAACAGCAATGAACATTTTACAAATAAAAGACCTGTCAGAAAGGTTTGAAATTAACATGGGCTGTCATTTTGTTGCAGTCTAAAAGCTGTGTGCACCCTTGTCATGAGTTCTGTGTGCAGTTCTGGTTTGAATGTCAAGAAGGATGTTGTAGAAAATTTACAGAGAAAGGCCATTAAGATTATTAAGGGAGTGAAGAAGCTTTCTTACATAGAGATCCCCAAAACGTTTGAATTAATATTTCTGAAGCTTATAAAAATCAATAATTTTTTTTCCATTAAGATGGGAAAAAAAAATTTGCACCAAAGCCTGTTAAAGTAGAGGGAGGGAACACTCAATGAAACCTGTAAGAATTAGTATTAAAGCAGGTAAAAGGATTTCTTTACCGATCAGGTAGTGAACTTCTGGAACTTGCTGCTACAAGGCAGTTGTGATAGCAGACATTGTAGCAGCAGATTGAAGAAGGGAATATGCAAGTTCGGCTTCATAAGCAGACAATTGAAAGAATAGGCTGGTATTTACCCTCTAACATCTTTAACACAATAATTGTGGAAAAGGAATGAACCAAAAAAATGGCAAAATCTGAGTATTTTCCCTAACAGGCATGCCGCTATTGAGGCAGAACACAGGGCTAAAGAGCGCTGATCTCAGCAGCAGCACATTTCTTATGTTCTTATCATAACTTTTGTTATAATGAAAAAGAGGTGAGTTAGAATAGAAAGTTTAGGGCTTTTTGTTTCTCAGAGCAGTTGTAAGTTGACCTAAAGCCTAGATTACTTTCACCAACTGATAAAACTGTAAATAATTCATCATTTTAACTGTCTGTTCCTTNATCTATATTTCCAAGAAAGATAAATTTTACAGGATGTCTAGTTTACAGAGTTTAAATTTCAAACTAGGGGCTTTTGGGGGTCTTTTATTTTTTTAATCATCT
>VXAL01013750.1:7296-20549 GCA_013399475.1 Chauna torquata | reverse complement strand
ACTTTAAGATCAGTGCATAAGCATTTTCCTTCTGCAAGCTGTCTATAAACACTGTACCATAACATTAAGTCCCACTTAGGCAAAAGTTTCCTAAGGCTTTCCATTCTTTATATCAATATAAACCATGTAAAAGGCTGCCTTGTACAATGCACTTTACTCAACACAAACAATTCAACTGTTAGTAAATCAGTCTAGTTTTACTGCCCACACAGTGATCTGACTTGAAGGGTGTTTTCTTTAACTTCGAAAAGTATCGAAATTTTTATTCAGGACTATTCACATATCTTCTGGAAGTAAGGCTACCTGAAACGTGGGTAGTGGACCTTCAGTTTAGAGAATATCCTGCAAGCCAACTCTGAAGTGTGTACTACGCCCGCAGCTTGGTTGTGCAGAGAACTTAATGTGTATTGTGTATAAAGTGAGTCCAGCTACAGCTACTTGTATCTACAGGGACATTCTGCAGGGACATCCTGATATCGTACAAAAAAAGCGCACTTGTTACATGTCCCTTTTTGTGGAAACCAAAGCATGGAGGGAACTGAAAGGAACTGGTGTTTTGTGAAGTCAATACAAGGACGAGGAGTGCATCTCAGAATGTTTTCCAGTACCCTCATTTGAATGTAGATGATGTTTTTGAAGATTGAACCTGGGCTTACTACCATTATGATTTAAAATTTATTGTCTGCACTGAGGTTGGTGCACAAGAGTGTAAATGATCCAGTATCCACTCATTTTTTAAGATGTTCTTGTCTTAAATTTGCAGCGTCTCCACTGCTCAGGGGAAAAAAAAAAAAAAAAAAAGTCACTTTATCATGATAAAGGAAATGTCAGTGGACCTTCTGTCTTACTTTTTCGTAGACTTGAAAAAAAAAACCTTCTGACCACATCACACCTCATATTAGTAGCTAAATATAATACCTCTACTTGTGCAAAAAAAAAAGGCCAGAAATGCTGCTGAATGGTGCAGTTCTCAAGGCTTAGTTTTCTCTGTACGTCTTAAACAATAACACTTCCCTCATCCTGTTAATGAAATATTGACCTTCAAGCAATGATTCTAATTTTCTATCTAACTGGGGTAGGTACAGAAACCAGGCCTGTGGCAAGTCATCTGATACAGAGTTTCATTAGAAGATTTCAAGTATTGCCTCGTAAAAGAAGTGTTGGCTTTCCAGAGATTGTTAACAATCTATAGGATAATACACGATATGTCTACAATTGCCATTAATGGAAGATCAATAAGGATAAACCTCATTTTTAACAAAGTTATTGGTTTGCAAACACTTCATAAATAAAAGACAAGCCTGCCTCAATTAATAGCTCTTAATGAGTATTTCAAATATTATTGATGCCAAGAAGAGAGATAATGACTACTATGAAGTAGTATATATTGTTCTAGCTGCATGCTTTAAAGATATAACACCCCCCCCTGTGATCTTAGCTTATGAAACTCCTCACTAAATCAACACTGTTCTACACTTTTATAAGGCATACCGTCTGATTTCAGAACACAGGCAACAAAAAGGGTGAAGTGCAAGTTTTAACTCTTATGTTTACAGATCTATGAAGGTCCAAGAAATATGGACATAGGTTTTCTGTGTGTATCAAAATATTTGCATTTGTATCATTTTTCAAGATGAACTTTGTTCATGGATATGGAAATATGCCCAGTTTATATTAAAAAGTTAAAAAAAAAAAAAAAGAAACAGAAGAAATAATTTTAAGGTTGTAATGGTATCTATACTTGTGCTATTGAAACCAGAATTATTTTAATATCAATTTTATTATTCCTTCAATTCATTTTTAATGCTTTGACAAAATTTAATATTTAATCTTTTCCATATTTTTATGCAATTGGGCATTTCAGTTTTGTAAATACTTCCTGATTCACTTGTTTTTTATTATCAATATCAAATTTAAATGTCTATATTGTTCCTAGTATTGTGAGAAACAGATTAATTTAATGTTGAATTTTTCACTGTTAAACCATGTTTTTGGTGTCTCAGGGGACAAGTATATAGTAGTCTTCATCTTCAGGTACAGAGCTTCAATAGAATCCAGTAGAAATTGCAGAAGGATATTAGGTTTGCTATATTCATTTTTCCATTGAGCACATCTCAGTCACAGTTATACTGCTCTGCTTAATGCCAGGATGGATCTTTTCTTGTTGCTCATCAAAACATTTATCTTTCTGCAAAAAAGCACATCTTCCGAATAATTGTAAGAAATGGAATAACGATTACTATCTTTTCACCAACTGAGTGAGACAACAATGTTATAATAGACCTGATTGCTAACTGCTTTATAGCCTAATTTCCAGCTATTTGAAAAAACGTTATTCAGCTACTCAAGAAGTAAATAATTACATGTAGTCACTAAAGGCAAATGTTTTCCCCAGTAATAAGAAATATTTATTATATAAGGAGCCTTTAAAGAATAAATGTATTAGCCCTCTTACTTTCCATAATTTGTGAACCTGCTTAAATTTACCTCTTGGCAAAATCTGATGCCAAATGAAATTAGAAGTGAATTTCCATTTTTTTCTTTACGAAACTGTTTAAAGATCTACCTTCACTGCTTCTTAAATAATAATCGGACATCTTTATTGAAGTTGCCTCACAGTCTGTTGTTTTCTGCTGACATCTATTTTACTATTCAATGTCTCTTTAGATTACATTATCTTCGAGTTTCTCGTGAAGTTTTCATTTTGAATAGCTTGCTTTCAGTGCAGTAGTTAGTAATTTTTTGCTCACTTAAAAGCAAATTCTTACTGATAAAAGTCAATTTAGGCCTAGTGAAGTTAATGTACCTGTTATAATTTAGCTGGCTGGGATTCTGGTTCATAATTCCAGGAGATTCATAGGCTGCTGAAATATATGCTTACAGCAATGGCAACAAGATCACATATTTTGTTAGACATTTGTCTGCTGTATTATAGTTCATGTTCTACAAACTTTTTTCCCCTTGCCCAGATGAGTCAAAACAACTCCTGTAAAGGGAAGAGATCATAAAAGATATCTTTGAGAACTCTGCCTGTTATTGAGCCTCATTGGCTTAAGGTATGACAATAACAGCCATTTCTTCCATTTGATTTCTCCATAGCCAGCTAGGAAATATTTCTGACTTATTCTTCCTTTCCCTGCTATAAGTTGTGCTTTCAGTACAGTGTTTATTTGCCTAATAACTCTTACCAGACCAGAGAAAAATGTACTTAGTTCATTTAATTATTTATTTACATCAAATTGTCAGAGAAGCACTGGATTTTTGTGCCAAAGAGGACTTTAACTTTTGGACTAATCAAGGTTAGTGAAGCTGGCTGCAGGAAGGAGGAGACACAAGGGGAAAGCAAGAAAAGAGAAGTGATTTCCAGAAGAAGAAAATGTGAATTCAGCTATTTGGACTAGATCTGAATATTCCTCTCACAGATATTTGCATTTAAGCCAAGCCTATTTATTATATTCTTAATCTAAAAAAAAAGAAATCTTACCAGTGGAATTGGGTGTATGGATAGAAAGACATAGGATAGCACAGATTTTGAGGGAGTCCGCATTAGTCTACAGAAGCACAACAGAATTTATGTCCCAGATGATGACAAGAGCAAAAGGAAGGAAACAGTGCTGGAAAAGCTGCATTCTTGCAGTCAGAAAGTGTGAAGACGTCTGAAGGCAGCAGACTGCTGAATGGCCAGAGGAGTCAGGAGAATTTATAACAATTTGTGTCCGGAGTGGATGGAAGCAGAGGGCCATTTCTTAGCATAAATAACTTCTGACATGAAGTTGAAAAGACCTTCACTCACAGAGAGGACAGAAGCCTCCAGTACCAGATGACTTAGAATATTTTAATTATGTACCTAAAATTATATTTTTGCACTGAACTAAGTTATGTAAAACAACATGAGTTACCAGTAAAAACTCTGCTCCTTTCCTCTGGTTAAAGTTGTAATCTATCAATTAGTTCGTGTTCTCATCTTTATTTTTTATCTGTCTATCCTGTAAGCCTGAAGAACACAATGAGAAATTTTGTACAACTCTGTAATGCCACAGGAGATCAAAGTTAATATTTAAATGAGTTTATTAGTGGCCTGTATCCAGTATTTTCTTCAAGGGATCACAGATAGTATCAAATAAGTTTTCAGTGATGTGACATGAATAATACATTACAAGAAACAAGCTCATGAATAGTCCTAAATCTTAATTCATTTTTATATACTCAGCTGCAGAACAGATTGTGTCTATCTTACAAATAAGAATAAACCTAATTTGTTGCACACTTCATTAATGAATAATTCAACAAGTCTTAAAGAAAACTAAATATCACAGAATTTCATTTGAAATAACCTGTGATCAAGAAAGATAGGTATTTTCTTGTGACATTATCTTCTGTTGCAAGAAACACCTCTTCATTTACAAGCATGCTTGCTATCACTCCATGATGAATAACACTCAGAAGAGTGGTGGTACTTCAGTATGGATAAACTCTGAAGTTAAGTGCAGTTGAGAAAGGCTGGATAGAAGCTCATGTTGAAGCATACTGTATGGGCACAAAAGACAAAGCTTTAAGAGAGTTAGAAAGGATATATAGTCAAAAAGTCAAAAGTCAAAAAGCCTCAGTCCTGTTCTGTGACCTAAAAGAGAGAGAGAGAAGGCTATCTGAAAATAAAGACATATTTTAAATTAAATATGTAAAGAAGTGTTTTGTTTTGCTTTGAGTTTTTTGAGGGGTGGGGTCACCTATTTCTTGGAGATGGGCTAGGAGGAGGGGGAGCTGAGATATATGTTCTAAATTAATTATTCTTATGTTGCTTTGGATGAGAAGACAGATCAAATGCAGAAAGACTTGAGCAAATGCAGAATGCTGTGGTCAGAGTGAGTGCTGCCCTGATCTTCAAGACACAGCTTGAGTCTGAGAACCCTGTGGATATAAGGAAAACAGAGGTATATAAATAGCTGAACAGAACAAAGCACCTGATAATTTTCCTGGAGAAAACTGGCGTTTGTCTATGTCTGTGGTTTTGCAGATGTATCTGTCAACAAGGAGATGAATTATGCCAAGTAGCAGCAGCAGAAGACACTGAAAATAAGAAATCAGGAGCTAGTAGAAATGGAGGGAACCATGTATCCTGTGTGCTGTTTTCCCTGTGAGAAAAGGAATAGGCATCTATGACTTAAAAATCCACCTGAATCCATCTCACATGGAAGAATAACAGCAGCATGGAAACAAGCTTGGAAATAGGACTTGCTACCATCAGTAAAACAAGTAGATGAAAGTCCAAAGCTGCTCATTGTTCAGCCTGTTGTTGCGATAAAAACATTAAAAGCTTTTCTGACTCAGATTTATGCTGATGTGTCAGAAAATAATAACTCTAAACACAGGACTTTATTGAAATGTAGAATTAACAAAGGAGATTTAGAATAGCCTTCAGTGTGTTTTGTAGAGCCTGTCTGTGTTCTCTGCTTCTCTGAATAAAACTGGCATAGTCAGTTCACTGGGGGACAGCAGCGACAAGAACTGCATCTTACTCCACAGGATCAGGTTGTTTTCATGTGAATTATCTCCTTTACATAGGAAGCATCTTCCCTTGAGAGGAAAATGACAATATGTTTGAGTCTGTTTTCCACAGAAAGATGGAATTATATCATTAAATATGTGTATCCATGTTCTTGCTGCTAAAAGGATGACGGACTATTATTTCCTGCCTCTTCATCTGATCTCCAGGCCTAAAACCAGCAGACTGTCTTCTTTAATCACCCAAAACGGCTCTTAACAGAGAGCTGAAGTAGTAATGAAATCACCCGTGGTTTAGAAGGAAAGTATAAAGGCAGAGTAGGGCAACTTTTGCAGGTCTCATGACTGGGCTTGCATAGTTTGTTTGTCCTCTCTACAATATATTTGAAGTTTTTTGGGAATAAAGTAGAAACAAGAACTTGGTGAGAAAAATCATGTCTTCACAATACATTGTAAAGTTCCTGAACTAAATAAGATGAAAATTCCCAAGAAGTTCATTGCAGATCCAAATATTAAAAGTTCAAACATAAGAACAGTTTTAGAAAGGCAATTTAGCTGGATTTAACTTCAAAAATATTTGTGTTACAATTATTAGTGGAAATGTGGATCAATTGTCTTTTCTGTGTCTATCCAACTTTCCTTAGGCATAATGTATAATCATTTCTTCATGGTATCTGAGCAGAATTGCATAGTAATTATTCATCCCAAATATTTCCTTTAACAATAGCTAGCTAGTCTGTCTCATTGTCAATGAAATTAATTTTAGTATGGAAAAAGTATGTGTCATATGTGAGGGAGGAAGATTCTTGGGTCTGCCTGTGAGATGTATACATTTCTTTTTTGGCAAAAGTACAGCAGATAAAGTGAGGTTCATCTTAGGAACATATTTTTCCAGAATTGGTTTTACATTTTTGCGGCATAGATTTGCAGATGAATGCAACCTCTGGTCTGTCAGCATACTGAAATCAGGAACGTCAAGGAACATGTGCTGAACAAAATTACTTTGCAAGAATGGATGGAAACCGTGTCCAAAATCAGAATGTAAATTACCCCAGTCTCATATTATAGGGCTTCATTAAATCAAAAAAAAAACAAAACTCTTCATCTGACTTTAGTCACTATTCACACTGTTTGATTGTTACTATTCCTTGTGTATTTCTGAGAAAGGGTAAAAATCATCTGCCAATATTTTTTTCATAAGTGCTTGTATTGGGTTTACGTGGTAAAGGTTTGGTAGCAGGGGGGCCACAGGGGTGGCTTCTGTGAGAAGATTCCAGAAGCTGCCCCATGTCAGATAAGAGCCAGCTCCAGCCGGCTCCAAAAGGGACGCACCGCTGGCCAGAGCTGAACCAATGAGCGAAGTTGTTTGCGCCTCTGTGAGAGCAGATTTAAGAAGGGGAAAAAACTGCTGCGCAACAGCAGCCGGGAGTGAGAGGAGTGAGGAACAGCTCTGCAGACACCAAGGTCAGTGAAGAAGGAGGGGGAGGAGGTGCTCCAGGCACTGGAGCAGAAGTTCCCCTGCAGCCCGTGGTGAGGACCATGGCGGAGCAGGCTGTCCCCCTGCAGCCCATGGGGTACCACGGTGGAGCAGATCTCCACGCTGCAGCCCGTGGAGGAGACCACGGTGGAGCAGGTGGATCTGGCCTGAAGGAGGCTGCAGCCCATGGAGAGCCCCCGCAGGAGCAGGCTCCGGGCCGGACCTGTAGCCCGTGGAGAGGAGCCCACGCAGGAGCAGGTGATCCGGTGGGAGCTGCCACCCGTGGGGGACCCATGCTGGAGCAGTTTGCTCCTGAAGGATGGGCCCCGTGGTACGGATCCATATTGGAGCAGCTCTTCAAGAGCTGCAGCCGGTGGGAAGCCCACGCAGGACCCGTTCGGGAAGGATGGCATCCCGTGGGAGGGACCCCACATTGGAGCAGGGGAGCAGAGAGTGACCATGAAGGAGTGGCAGAGACAAAGCGATATGGACTGATCGCAACCCCCATTCCCCGTTCCCCTGCGCCGCTCAGGGGGAGGAGGTAGAAGAGGGTGGATGGGGGGAAGGTGTTTTTAGTTTGCTTTTAGTTTCTCACTGCTCTAGTTTGCTAGTTATAGTAATAAATTATATTAATCTCCCTATGTTGAGTCTGTTTTGCCCGTGACGATAATTAGTGAGTAACCTGCTTGTCCTTATCTCAACCCTTGAGCCCTTGTCCATCGTATTTTCTCCCCCTGTTTCTTTGAGGAGGAGGAGTGAGCGAGCGGTTGTGGTGGAGGTTGGCTGTTTAGCTGGGTAAAACCACCACAGTGCTCTACTTCATAACAGAACTATTCTGGCACCATCCTGCTCTTTCTGTGATGCTACCATCCCTCTTGCCTTTCCAGCACATGTATCTGAAGAAGAAAATCTACTTTTTTGGTTTCAATTCTTAAACTGTTAAGGAAAACAGCGTGCATGTGTCATTTAGAGCTGTCTGGAGAGATTTATTTGCGACTATTTCTTATGCACCAAGTCAACAGTAAAAATTTGACAAACGTTGCAAGAAAATTACGTAGCAGCACATGATGGGAGTCACTGGCAGGTGCAAACTGGTTCTTGGTGGGATTTATCAAGAAACTGAATGAAGTTGTTCTAAATATTATAAATATTTTATATGCATTATTGCTGTCACACCTTTAAATCCTCCCAGAAGCAGAATGTAAAATACAAAGAAATGTCAGAAAAACAGTGAATGGTAACCAAAGAAAGTTGTCTTTTTCCATAATCTACAGAGTGTAGATATAGTTGTCTGCGTACCATACAGTAAGTTACCTGCGTCAATTCTCAGCATGCAGACAGATCCTTCTCTGCTATCTAGGTGGTGCCCTGTCAAAAGGAGGTAACTCAGCAGTGGTATTAACCTTAGGTATCGCATCATCTGCAGGGGTAATCTGACTGTCCAACTGCAAACAGCATACACATTAAAGAAGGACAAGATGGTATCAGGAAAAACAGGATACCTTAGAAAGTAAGTTCAGATTGTGCACTTAAGACCACAAGATGTATACAAAATGAGAAGGAGAAAGAAGGTTTGTGTATAGCTTATGGTAGGGTGGTTTTTTGTTGTTGTTTTTTTGTCTGGTTGACTGATATCTGTTTTCCATTTAGAAATATCTGCCAGAAATGTTACTGCTTGAGTTATGAGTCTTAGAATTACATATAGAGAAGCCCAGAGTAACTCCTATCCAGAAAAAAAGCATTTCAAAAAGAAACAATGCATGCTTTCTTAAAGCCTTTGTCTTTTCCATGTTAGAAGTAAGATAATTGCCAAAGGATGAAAGCCTAAGATAAAAAGACCTCAAAATAGGGCAAAGTAATGGCCTTCCCTTAAAAACTGGGACTGGACATGCAGATATCCTAGCAGAGGCTGTGGAAGCTCCTGGATTAGCTCTCAAGCCCATTCGCCTTCAAAATCTTAGAGATTAAGGGCAGTGAAAGAATAGACATCTGAATAGTCAAAACATGGCACAGAGGTGCATATCTGTGCACACAGATTCCTAGATATTGCCATGTTTCACACAGACATGAAGGGGTCTTGTCTGAACCCTAAGATGACCAAAAACAACTTAACTGTGCTAGTGTGGCACCAACTTGATTTAAATTTGCTCTGCTGTGAAGAAACACAGCAGGACTACCAAAGACAGAACTTGATCAGAGTAAATATTACAGTGGAGAACCTCTTAGCAGCAGTGCAGAATTCAGACCCATTTAAGAGGAGAAAGGACAACAATTTTCTTACACAATAATGCAGATTTTCTCTATTAGTAGCTTTTATATGCATTTGCTTTTACTTTTTGCAGCTTCTATCACTTACGGCAAAGTGTAGTTGGAAATAAAAGGAACTATTATGTTTTTTTTGCTAAAATTTCAGCGAAAGTTCTTCATTATTCCAGAATGTTACCATCTGTCATCAGTTTTACTTTGATATAATGATGGATAAATGAACATTATGCAGCTACATATTCTGCAGTGTTTAGAGCAGTTAAGAAACATCTAATATTACATATAAGGTATATTTTGAGTATCAAAGAGAAATATGAATCATTCATAGTCATAAAGGGTTTGCCAGACTAGGCTGGAGTGGTTTTACCGTAGTATTTCATAAGCCAAACTCACAGAAGTGTTATCCTTGGGTTCCCTCTCTCCAAGATTAAATATTGAGGTAAATAGGGATAAGTACATCAAACTGTAATCACACAGTTGATTATGAGTAGTATAGCTTTAGACATATCATAGAAACAATAACAACAAAACCAAGAACTGGAGCAATATAAACACTGTTGAAGTCATTCAATATGCTACAAGAGTAACCAACAAGCTATATATGTAAAATTCACAGAGCCAGATTATTTATATCCTACAATACTTTAATACAGCTACAGTTTGCATGGAAGCTGGTGGAGGGATTTGAAGCTACTACTGTTTCATAGCAGAGGACAATCACTGAAAATGTAAGCAGCTAGCAAGAGTAGAAAATCATAGCACAGTTAACACTCTCCCATTAGTATCTCCGTTAACATAGGTCTTGGTGGCTTTTATTCAACTATACTTTTCACCTCAAGTACTTCTGTTGTTTTAAAGTATAGGCATGTCTATTTGAGGAGCAAAATACTAACACATGCAGTATTCTGTCTCACTGTACAGATGGATTTAAGAAAAGTTTGTACTATTATACCAGGTTTGATCCACTTGTGAAAAATATTTTTTCACCAATGCTCTGAAAAGAAATCTCATGGTTGCTAGGTTTTTATAAATGCTGCAACATTAAATTTGCTTATATATAATCTGTTTCATGCTACTTGTTTAAAGTCTTGTTACAGTCAGTGAGGATCCTGTTGATTCAGTGAACAAACGTAGAGCATGATACAGCCAACCAATAACTAACATGTCTTTCATCAGACAGCTAAACCAGGGTCTAGGCTGTGATCTTCTTCACAAGATCTCCACTTTCTATAGCAGCAGCTGAGGTGCTATGGCTACATCTGCATTAGCAAGCCATGCAGACCAGAAAGAGTGGATCTGCAGAACAATAGACCTGGTGCCAAGGATCTGATTATAGTTTTTCATTTTTGTTACTTCCAGGCTAGACTCATGAAATGAATGTTTTTGCAGCTGGAGTGTCTCTAGGTGTATCTCTGGTTTTAAGATGTCTTTCACCACAGTAAGCACAGTTCACGCACTCTGGCATGAACCGAAATCATACTAGGTAAGCATGCTCCTGATAGCACCACAGTGCTTACAAGGAGGCATCCCAAGTGCATGGGTGGAAACCAAAAAGCAGATTTTGGCATACTGAGCTGAACTGCACCCTGGGTTCTATTAACTTTCCTACAAATAAGCAGTGAGGCACCACTCCAGATGTTCTTGGAGGTGCCTCAGACCTGCCACTGCCATTGCAAAATTTCCCAGGCCTCCTTTAGCCCTGTGCTTCATCTCTCAGAACCCATGTGGTTCTTCAGGTACCCTTAGGTGTCTCACAGTGATACATGACACTTTCATACTAATAACTGAATAAAGACATGGATCTCTCCAAGTTGGGAAGTAAGGTAGAGAGTAATTGTGTCCAGCTCACTCCTTTAACAACTTGTTGCTTTCTAGTATTTTAGTGGCCTGGCTGCGTGGCAATGAAGCATTCCTTTATGACACTGCTACCAATTACTACAATAATCTGCATTTCTTTACTAACACTGAAGAAAGGACTGAACAGACTCCTGAGGAAATACCGTTGAGTAATGCAGAAAATAGAGGGGTTTATTGAGGATTTTTAATCAGCAAAAGGCTCGATACTCTCCGTATAGTCTATTTTCCTATTTGATAGCATATATTGGGATATTAATGAAGGTCTGGCACAAAGTTCAGCCTGTACTGGAATTGATTGCGACTTATCTCAATAGATGATATGATCAAAAAGTTTTAGATTAACAGGGAAAAACTATGTATCTTATTAAACAAAAAAAAAACAAGACTAAATGCAAAAAACTTCCCTCCATCAAGTCCTGATTGGTAGCCTTTGCAAATAAGCCCTCTGTACAGACTTAATAATACAACCATCATGAATTCGGTACTAAACAAATCCCAGCAAATGTATAAATGATTTTTTTGTTTTAATTATTACCCAGATACGGCTTTCAATTTAATATATTAATGAATATATGATATATATTGAGAAAAATAATAATAACTTGTTTTTCATAGTCAAGAATGGAATGTATACTGCATCTCAGGAGTCACAAACCAATTCAACAAAGGAAGAAAAAAGAAAAAAAACACTACAGAAGAAATCTCAATCAGGACAAAGTTATGAGTGGAATCACAATTTGCTTATACTCATCTCCAACAAGTGAAAGAAAGATGCCTACTGAGAATATAAATAAGGCAAATCAAATACCTCAAGATGTATCTGAAGAAATTTTTGTCTTATCAGATAATGAACTTGGGATTTGTGATGAGAATGTTAATGAATTCATTTGTAATGTGGATAGTAATAATAAAGATAAAATGACTGTTGGAAAGATTTATTCTATCCTTTGTTAAAGGCTAATCATAATTAAAGTGATGGGGAGAAAAAAAATATAATGAAAAGTCAGACATCTGACTTAATAACAGAAACACACAACTTTCAAAGCAAACTTTGATAATACCAACATGCTAAGAGATAAATAAAGGGAGATAACTGTTTTAACTCAAACTTACTTCTCCAACTCAAATGTAAAGTAATGCATTAGAATGTTATCCCACAATCTCTTTTGCAAAAATAATCATATGCACAAGCATATATTCAACTTCAGGTTTTATATACAATATAAATTTATATACCTACTGCTTCTGTCCAATCTTTGGACATCTTTGACTTCGAACTTTGTAGCTTGTCACACCCATTCTTTCCTCATTGACTACACATACCTAAGATACAGTCTTTCCTAACTGTCTATATAATTATTAATTTTATCTAGCCTCAGATCATTTTACTTTTGACTATGATGACATCTTCCATGGTGGTCCATGGAAGCAATTGTCCTCATGATAGCCATTCAGAATATTGCAATAGAATCATTTTCCTAGGTTGAAATGACCGTGTTTCTTCTCTGGCAGTCTTTCTAATGACTCTTCTTCTCCGCCACATAAGCAGCTGTGATGAGTTAGCCTTCTCTAAGGGCCAAAATCCCACTCAGGTGCTCTCTCACTCCCCTTCCTCAGAAGGACAGGGGGAAAAATGGGATGAAAAAGCTTGTGGGTTGAGATAAAGACAGAGAGATTGCTTACCAGTAACTCTCACAGGCAAAACAGATTAGAAATAGGGAAAATTAATTTAATGTGTTGACAATTAAAATAGATTTGTATGGTAAGAAACAAAGACAAACATTAAAACAATACCTTCCCCCACCCCACTCCCATTTCCAGGCTCAACTTCACTCCCAGCTTCTATACCTCCCTCCAGCACACCCTGAGCAGCGCAGGGGGATGAGGAACAGGGGCTGTCCACAGCAGTTCCTCTCCACTTCTCTATCTTCACACTTTTACTCTGTTCCAACATGTCTCCTTTCCATGGCCTAAAGTCCTTCAGGATAAACTGGCTCCACTGTGGGCTCTCCACAGGCCACAGTTTCTTCAGGAAATATCCACCAGCTCCAGCATGGGGTCCTCCACAGGCTACAGTGCAGATATCTACTCCAGCATGGTCTCTCTCTAGGCTGCATGGGAAGCTATGCTCTGGCACCTGCTCCACCTCTCT
>VXAL01013748.1:139488-195458 GCA_013399475.1 Chauna torquata | reverse complement strand
ATTTCCCAGACTTGCTTGTTAGGGCAGTATCATATTCCCAGTTTATGTCCAGGAAGTTGAAATCTCCCATGAGGACGAGGGCAACTGATTCAGAGATTTCCCCTAATTGCTTATAGAATAGCTCATTCATGCTATCGTCCTGGGTGGGTGGTTTATAGTAGACACCCACGAAGACATATGCTTTGCCCTTAATCCTCACCCAGAGGCTGCCTACCACATCAACCCTAGCTGCAAGGGCTGTACAGGGTTGATTTAAAGTTAGTTTCCTTGCTCAGCTTTTCCTAATATTTGAAAGAGGAGGTGGCACTGTTTCTCATGTCGCTTCCTGATGTGTATGACCTATTCTGTAGTGGGCGGCATGTTTGAAAAATAAAGAAAAGCCCAGGTGATGTGCAGCCAGCACAGGAACACTGAGCTATGATGCCACACAGGAGAATACACAATATTCAGAACAGTAATGCAGGCTGTGGATGCGCTGTGCCCAGTTCCCCTGCAGAACCATTGTCTGCTCCGTACACCACAGAATATATTATGCCAGGCAACAGAAGCAAGATAACCATCATCTTTATTGCTAGAATTGAAATACAGAAAAATGTCTTTAATATCTACAGGGTACGAGTTTCACCTGCCCATCCCTCCCTACTGTCTTTCTCTGACTCCTCCACTCCTATTAAAGTTCCACATACACACACATGCTGAGCCAACAAGGGATAAAAAGCTCATTTTAAACAACCAGAAAAAGAGAAAAATATTATATATCAGAACCTTGAAATGCTACACATGAGAAGTTTAAAACACAGTATGACCTCATTTTTGCTAGTGACTTCACCGCTAACTCTTTCCTACTCCCAGTCTACATGCTGCTTATGTTTGAGGTTCTGTAGTGATATCTGGTTTTAATATAGGGCTTTCCATCCCCAAAATTCCTGCTCGTATTTTTAGCTCGATTTTCAAATGGGGAGACTGAAATTACAAATTTATCTCTGCCTCAGTTATCTGCTCCATTTTTTTCTTGGATGTTCCCACCCTGCTGCATGGTTCCGCTGTTGCAGGATGGACAGCAAAGAGTCCTGACCCACAGGTGCCTGGACAGCTTCACAGCTTCTGAGAAAGCTCCTGGTATACAACATTTCATTTTACAGCTTGGCAGCTTAAGTCAGTGCTCATTGTCTCAATATTCTATCTGTGAACTATGGCCCTTGAGCAGTTACTAGACTAACAGCAGCAAGGAGAACTGGAAGGAATAGGATGGGCTGCTGGGGACAGAAACCACTGCAGATATCTCTGCTTAGGATCCCTATAACCTGCTTCTAAGCAGCTGTCAAGCAGGAGTCCTGAGGAGCATAGGTCAATGGAGAGCAGCAAATGCCTAACTCTGGTGGAGATCACCAGGCACCTCACAGCTAGGCACATCAAAGCCTGCGGCAGCCTGGATCTGGCCATCAGTCCTTCCACCATGGTTGTGACGTTAAAGACAGCCAATGAGAGCAAAGTTACACGATGTTTTTGTAAAAAGCACTGGTTCTAAAGCAGCCTAATGTGGTCAGCACTGCTTTAAGCGTGAATATTAGTAATAGCAGTAAATACATCGATTGTGCTATAATTATGAGAAAACCACTGTTCTCTCTATTCAAGGACATCCCCTTGCACCATGAATAGCTTTACTTTACCAGAAGGCACAGTAGATCCTCAATGAAAACACAGCAGAGCTTGGACTGTGCAAATCCAGCTGCTAAGCAACCTTACCAACATCCTGTCTGTTCCTGCATTATAGCTGTGAATAATTACTCCTCTATGTAACCTTTGCCTTTCTGTTGTTGCTCTTCCACAGCTGTATACTGTCGAAATTGCAAATGGGCCTAAACCAAAATCCCAGACCTGGAATTATTCTCTTATTTAAGGAAATCTGGAAAGAAATCTGAACAGATGTCTGCCCTCCCTCACCACAACTGGATGATGGGGAGCCCTGAATATAAACAACCCAGACTTTCAAGGCTGCACTCGGATTCAGATTCTGTGGTTGAAGCCTGTCCATACTCATTTGCTTACTCTGATCTCTACTGACAGAGGCAACTTCTAAAAATCAACCTGTAAACTAAACAATTCCCCATATTTAAAAAAGTACTTTCAAAGCATTGATGGTAATTAAACCATTCACTGCATTTGCTAACTGCTCTGGCCACTTTTTCTGAAACAGCTGTGGAGCCATTCCTGCTCCATAGTAGGAAGAGATTTTATTGTACAAATGAGTGCAAGAAGTTTAAACACAGTGTCTAGGGTACAAGAATGTATTGCTGCCCCCTTGGCACATCTCCCCATTAACAGAAAAAATGAGCATTACTCAACTTTACCTCTTCCTTTATGAGGCTGCCCAGGGATTTACTTCCTAAGGGTCCTGGTCTGTTTAAACTCCTCAGATTAGGGACTGAACAAATTTTAAAAAGCAAAATATAATGGAAAGACTAAAGACTGCTGTCCATGCTTTATAAATTCATAGAAAGCTGTTTGTTTTGGTGGCTAAATAAAATTTCTGCACTGTTATACTAAGGTCTAGTAGTCACATCACTAAGAATGCAGAACTTAATCTGTGACTAGAATATTGCATTTCTAATCAATATGGGATTGCAATATGGGATTATATAACGAATCATTACTAAAAGAACATTGAATTAAAAAGATTGAAATAGTTAATATGGAAGCAGTCAATATTTATAAATATAAGTGTCTAGAACCTGTTGCAGCATTAGGAGGTAAACGGGGGATACACATTTACTCAGCAGAGTTTTCCTCATAAGCATTATTATTCCAGCTCTCACAAACTACAATTCAAGACAATGGTTTTCTATCTTTTCTAAATATATGGGACTGCAAATTCCCCAGGGGAACTGAGGATCACAGTACAGTGAAGTTCAGTCTAGTGACAATAACTTTGATTTTCCTCTACACCTGTCACAGGTCCATTAGAAAGCACCAGCAGAATCCAGCAGTCTGAGCACAGAATGAAAACCACTTTTTCTAGACTTTAAACATCAAAGTAGGCAAGTCTCTTGCCTAGGCAGGAAGGCAACTGCCTTTAGAAAATAAAAACAATCTTGAGGCTGAAGAGCTGGAACTTTCTGGGAAAGAGACACTCTGCTTTCTGACTGCAAGCAGGCCACTTAACTTCCATGTCGTCATCTATCTGTCTGTCTAGGGTCAGTAAGTGGACAAAGCCAGCAGCTGGCACTGCAAGAGGAGATTTACAGAGAAAAGGAAAGATAGCACCATGGTATTTTAGCTTCAGCAACAACTCCTTGTCTATGTTTCTCTCTCTCCCCTAGCAAAGTTGAAAGGCTTGTATAAAAGCACCAAAAGCAGATTCCCATAGACTCACACACCCAGAGCGAAGAGGAGGTAAAGCTCTGCACACACCAGTGGGAAATCACTGCTTTCACTCCAGACATCCACACCTGCTCATACTTTGCCAGAGAATTTCTGTTAATTATAGATCACTAGCACTAGCACCAGCTAAATCACATTTATTTTAAAAATTGAGTGATAATTTCAGCAACACCGCAGTCTGTTCAGGTGCTGAGAACCAGCTAACACAACACCGTCACTGTTTCATGCTCAAATTGTACTAATCTAGGCACATTTTCTTGTTTATCTAGGTATTAAAACCAACAAACCCATCCCTTTTCCCCCTAAGAAGCTAAAAGGCCATATAATTACTACAGCTTGGGTATTGCAGTAAATTGTTATGTTTTTAAGTCTCACGGCAAAAGGCACATAAATAATATATTTCTATTATACATTCTACTAAAGGTTTTCAATGCAGTTTACAAAAATCAATTCATGCATACACTACTGCTGCAAGTCAGGAAACTACCTGCTTCATCTAGTCACTGATGTGATGAAAATCAGTATTAGCTAGGTGTTAACTAACTAGTGTATGGGCATTCGGGAGGGTTGTGCTACTCTAATGAAACTGATTTTAGCAATGGTTTATTCAAGCCTCTGTAATTTCTCCATGTAGAAAAGGCATGTACATTTCTGTATCTGCCTGTATGTACATGGCCATCCAGTAACAAGGGAATGAAATGCATTTTCTTCCTGCATAATGGGGCCCCAATCCTGGAAGGAGGATGGAAAAGTTGCAGAGAATTCACAGTTATTCATTAACTATTGAACGTGAGGAATACAGAGAGCTTGAAAGGAGTGAAAAAACAATTTACGCTGAACAGGACACTCAGTTTTGGGGCTGCAAATGCTCCACCCTAACCAGGTCCACTGGGAGCATGGCAGTTTTGTGGTGTGTGGGGCTCAGCCACTCTCATCTCTCTGTCATCTCTCTAATTACTTGTGCACAAGCCACAGGGAAGCCCCCAGACATTCATGGTTGTACATACGTGCAACCTTCGGGTCCACCTGGACACATTGTGAGGCTGTTTTTCCAACAGTCTTGCTAGCTATTTTCATTGGCATCTCTGCAGTAAGGTTTCAGCAGTAATTAGCACACACAGTAAGCAGGGTTGCTTTGCAATTTTGTGTGGTATAAAGCTTTTGTTATGACTTTCATTTTGTAATAATCTTAGCATTCAATAAAAAAAGAATGCTAATGAAAACATATTTATGAGGGATTAGCATGGCAAAAAAATATAAAACTTCTGCTGTGTAGTTTTAAAAAAATTATTAAATACTTTTCTCATGACTCTGCTAGACATTATAAATTATTTATACTGACCTTCTGAGAAAATCTAGCACTTTAAATTTAAGCTGCAATACCAAATGTAATAGAAACATTATTAACAGAGTGCTTGAAGTTGCATGCCTGATGTAACTCACTGGCAATGCCGTTCGCCTCTGGTGTTCTACTGCTATGCTCATGTAGCACATGAAATCTGGGGGCCTTTTGTACTAGAAGTGTCAGGGGTTTTGGTCCCCCTTCCACTCTCTCCAGACTCTTTGTAATTCCCCAGCTGGAGAGTAGGCACAGAGAAGACAATCAGCTCTAAGGGCAAGAGTCACTGGCAGACCTGCCCTTTCCCTTTTCCTCTGGGACAGAGTTCATCCTGCAGGACACTGATTGAGCCACTTTGCTGTGTATAAGAGAAGTGTTCTGTGGCTTGATGCACCCTTGAGGAGGGTGGGCATTTAGGGCTTGTTTTTAGAGTTCTTATTAAATCTGAGATCTCTTACCCGGTAATCCATGGTTGTGGAGGACAAAGGTTCTGAAGATTCATAGGAACATTTCAGTTCTGTGATGTATAAATGTAAACTTTACTTCTCATCCTTTAATAGCTATCATCCCATTAAAACAAGTATCCATTTCAGTCTCATTTGTGTTGAACCCTGTAAACACCAGTCTTCATAATTATCAAACTTCGGTATGGTCTAGGTTTGAACACTGACTGCTATTGTTCATATCTAAGTTAACTCATTTCTGTTTTTATGATCAGAGGTCAGACCACGTGTTGAAGTGGTAGGAAAAATGACTGGAGGCATGGACACTGTTTTATTTGAAAAGAAATTGACTGGCTTGAAATGTTTATCTTAGGAAAGGATAAACCAGACGTGATAAACAGATATGACCCAGTCAAGCATCTGCAGTGCTTCCTTCAGTGAAGTTCAGCAGTCCCAGCTGGTGTGTCAGGGACTTTTCTAAGCCTTTTCTAGCCTTTCTGGTTGGATGGTCAACAGCCCAGATAATTTAATTATAACAGTACTTGTAAAGTACTGCTAAACTCAAGGCAAGCAATGGTGATTCCAACCCTTTTATTCCATCCCAAGAGTGCCTAACATAGGGAAGGAAATTAAAGAAAATGATATGAAAAGCAAAGAAGCTCTTCACAGGGCAGGCATACTTAAAAACATAGTGCCAGGGAACAAGTGGTAGAGTCAGGCCAAACAACCTAAGGGATATTTGTTACCGCTGTCTGTTGTGCAAACATTCAAAGTCAAGTCCCTTGAGATAGCAAAGTAGCATCTATAACTCCTTCTAGCCTTGCACCACAGAACAGCAGCCAGCTCCTTAGTTCTGGCATCTTTTAATAGAAATTCAAAACCCTGCAATTTTCCTGTTTACATTACAAGGTTAATCAAAATTCATACAGCCTGAACACTAACTGGTTTGCTGTGATCATTTTATATGTACCATGCATTTTAACTGAATGATCACCGGCTTATGCATTTTCTGCTGCTTGCAGTTCCTCAGTTTATATCCCTAGAAACTGTCTGCCTGCCCTAGATTGGAACAACACTGAAAACCAAGCTTTTGTTACCATTTCAAGATTGCTTGCAGTAGTTTTACTTTCCTTACATTTGCTAGTCTAAACAACTGAAGTAAACCAATTACTCCAAAAGGCTTTGCAGCCGGGTTGTGTAGATTTTCCTAGAATCATAGGATCATAGAATGGTTTGGGTTGGAAAGGACCTCAAAGACCACCAAGTTCCAACTCCCCTGCAGGAACAGCTTACATTAGACAGGTTGCCCAAAGTCCCATCCAACCTGGCCTTGAACACTTCCAAGGATGAGGCATCCACAGCTTCTCTGGGCAACCTGTTCCAGTGCCTCACCACCTTCTGAGTAAATAATTTCTTCCTAACATCTAATCTAAATCTACCTTCTTTTAGTTTAAAGCCATTACCCCTTGTCCTGTCACTACACTCCTTGATAAAGTGTCCCTCCCCATCTTTCTTGTAGGCCCCCTTTAAGTACTGGAAGTACTTAATTTTAAAAGTAGAAAAGAAAAGGATGTAAGCAAGAATTTAGAGAGCCCCACACCAAAGAGAAGAAGGTGTAAAATGCCTGGTGTTGTTCATGAAATAGCCACAGGATCCCTGTCCAGGTGTGCATTTCAGCATGGGACCAAGGTGCACCTCCAGATGTCCCTTCTACTTTATCTGCCCACTTCGACTACTTTTCAACAAAAGTCTCCCATGCCATCACTTTCACCCAGCACAAGTATTCATACTCCCAGGGTCTGGCACTGTGCAATAGCTTCTGAAGGCCTATTTGCAACAGCTACTATAACATGACTCAGGGATTTTGACAGTGGAAGGCATGCAGGATACAGGCCTTCATCCAAGATCATCATCCCAAAATTCAAATGCGAGTTTTATGGTCAGTAAGCTAGTGGGCAATATTTCATTCTGTGGCATTCAGCAGAGAAGATTAGATAATATTCCAAATATACAGATGGTTTCAGATGGTTTTTCTTTCACTCTTTGACTTGAATATGCTTACAACAGTGACTGAAACTGTGTTTTCCAGCTGACCTGAAATATAACATCAGACTAAACTCTGATCTGTTCTGCCAGGTGTGTCAGGGTAACATATGGCTCTTCACTGTGCAGGCTTACCCAAGCGAAAACAGAAGGCAGACTAGAACATTAAAAAACCAAGGTCCTATTGCAAGTATTCCTTAAAGCTATTTATTGGGCTTGAGGCAGTGTGTAATTCTGCAGTCAACTATTATAAAGGCAACAGTTTTAAATACAGCCCCAAAATACAAGATTATAAAATGTGAAAGAGGTGAACTGGCCATCTGGAGTGATACAAGCTGAATACACAGACGCTTGCTACATTTAGAATGACAGCACAATCCATAAGAGAAATTACCGGGCAAACAATGTGAACGAATGCTCTTTTGATCGCTACCTCGATTTTCCTTTACATGTGCTGGTTGTTTGCCTACTATCAGGTAAGTGCACAGTGTGCAATGTGATGGTTGAAAGGCCAGCGCTATTTTTAGCTGTGTACACATTGCAAGGCAGCAGTAATGTAGGACAATTCACACAGGCAAGGCACAGGCAGGTCTTGCCTGAAAGCATGCAGTGCTCTAACTGCTGCTTGAAGAGAGAGGACCACTGTCCTGGTCAACAGCTGGTTTATAACACCTCCGCACCAAAATCTAGTCTGAACATATATGCCCTCAGACTTGAGCAGCCAAGAATAATAGATGTTTTTGTCTGGGGCCCTCGTTAAGCTGCCAAAGGGGTGAGACAGGCCACCTCATGACCTTCACAAGCAGCCTCCCAGACTTTCTGACCTGTAACATCTAGTTCTGACCAATGTGTTTTAAAGCCCATGTTGGCATTGGTTCCAGGTTCATGCAGAAAGCAGAGGGACTCCCAGAGTGCACAGAGCTGCACAGGCAGCCGTCTACCCTCAGGCTCCTCACCTGTACTGTGTGCAGTTTTAGGCACCACAATATAAGGACATAAAACTACTAGAGAGTGTCCAAAGGAGGGCTACGAAGATGGTGAAGGGTCTAGAGGGAAAGATGTGTGAGAAGTGGCTGAGGTCCCTCAGATTGTTCAGCCCAGAGAAGAGGAGACTGAGGGGAGCCCTCATGGGGGCCTGCAGCTTCCTCACAAGGGGAGCGGAGGGGCAGGGCTGATCTCTGCTCTCTGGTGACAGCGACAGGACCCGAGGGAACGGCATGGAGCTGTGACAGGGGAGGGTCAGGCTGGGTGTTAGGAAAAGGTTCTTCACAGAGAGGGCGGTCAGGCACTGGAACAGGCTCCCCAGGGCAGTGGTCACGGCACCGAGCCTGCTGGAGTTCAAAGCATTTGGACAGTGCTCTCAGACATAGGGTTTCATTTTTAGGTAGTCCTGTGTGGAGCCAGGAGTTGGATTTGAGGATCCTTGTGGGTCCCTTCCAACTCAGAATATCCTATGATTCTATGATTGTACCTATGGCTCAGGGGCCAGGTAAAGTATACGAGGATGCAGGCTGGCCAAGGGCAACTCAGCAGGCGTAGTGAAAGGCTTTCAGTTTCTTTACAATCACAGAACATCTTTGCAACAGCTTCCTTCCCACTGGTGCCCACTAATGGGCATTGGTGTCATCTCCTGAGACCCATGTCTTTCTTACATGTTTCTCATGTACTAAGACACAGAGGTTGCTCTCTCAGCCTGAACTACTGTGGAGTTGCCCATCTACATGGAGTGGCACTTAGGAGAGACAGCAGCAATTTTTCTAGCTGCCTTGGGCAATGAAGAAGCTTTTGCTGCTGGCAGGAGAGAGGAAACACAGATGTGACTACAAGCTGGTCCTTGGAGGTGCCAGACAAGTTTGATGTCAGTGTAGAAGATGGCCTAGCTTCGAAGGAGTGTGAGCATAACAGGACAAGGAAAGGGAGCTGGGCCCTGCAATGACTAGGCCACACCAGATAATCATCCGTGCACACCTCACAATCCTTAAAGGGAAGAAGAAGTGTTGTTTAGGGTAGAGTGAAGAACAATGAGATGCAACTGGAGAAGGGAATAAAATGTGAAGGCTGAATGTTAGGAAACATCTGAAATGATGAGCAAGTTGCACATGATTTAAAATGAGAACACGAAAGAAAAATCTTTTGTGCCTGACTTGCCATTTTAGCATACTACAAATTCTCATTTAACTGCAAAAAAACATGTCTGAGTTAAGTTGAACGGAGCTCCCACAGAGTTATTAACAGAAAGGCTCAGGGTGGAGATGTGGTGGCTTAGCTATCTCTCAGTAACTGTCTACAGATTATTTAATGTCTGTAATGTGCTTTAAAGATGAAAAACACTGAGTGTTTAGTAAATTAGAACCCAAAAAATAAAAAAAATAAAATCCCCAACAGTGGCATCTATTAAATTACAAAATAGCCTCTCCAGGGAAGCTTCAGAAGTATTGTCACTAAATAAATTTAAAACAGCAGCTTGAAATGTATTTCCTATAAGAAAGAGACCTGCATTTGCCCCAAGGAAAAGAAATGAAATGTCCTAAGGCTTCAATAGTCTTTCATCTCCAGTTTTCTTATCGCTCTTTCCTGATATGCAGGAGAGAAAGATGATTATTTAAACTGTTTTTTTCTCTGGAGCTATCTAGTGAAATGTGCTGACAGGTACTATCCATTGGCTGTGTATTTCAGGTAGTTCACAAGGCAGGCAAGTAAGGGGGCCCACATTCCTTGATGAAAAGCACACACATGCTGGAGGAGGATGCAGCTTCTCTTTGAGATCAAGACAAGCTGCCAGCATTTGCCATTTTCAAGGCAGACCAGAAAAAACTTTACCCAGACACATTTCCAGACAGATACACACAGCAAGCAGCAAGCAACAGCTTGGTCAATCCGAGGATGTCACAGGAAGCTCAAAACAAAAGGAAGAGGCAGCGTTTTCTTTTTCCTTATGGAACGGCTGCATCTGGGCTGCGCAAAAAGAGCAGCTCTTTTCTCTTGCTCTCACTGACTAGAGCCAGGACTGAGGCTGTTTATATTGCCAACAGCACAGGGAGGGGCAGGGGCAGGAGGAAAGTGAACAGGAGTCCAAAGAGCAAAGGCAGCTGGTGGAAGAAGGGATTCAGGCAGTGCCGACTTTTATACAGCAACAAGAGGCTCAGTTGCTTTGACTCTGATTTCCCATTAGCTCACAGCTACATCCCTATTTGGGATGGTTATGTATTGCAGCCCTCGTGCTGTGAACACCTCTCTGAGCAGCTGCAGCTGCCATAAAAATTATGCAGCAGGTTAGAAGCTCCGGTGAGGTTTATAGCCTCCAGGTAAGGACCGCGAGGGGGTAGTCCATGGCCTGCAGAACACATCCCAGCACACCAAATACAATTCATCCATGATCTTGTCTCCCACAGTGCCAAAAAAAAAAAAAAAAGGCACATGACATCAGAGAGAAGCCCCCATCCTAAGACAGCTCTGAGGGTGGGATATCTCCTGTGAAGCCCTAGGAGGCACTGTCAACTCTTGCGCATGATCTGCAAGTCACGGGACAGCTGTGAAGTATGGCAAGCACCAGTTACACTAGAGGAAGTTCCTCTGACTCCATGATACAAGGCTGAAGTGTGGGCAGGCCTTTAAGGAGATGCAGCTCCTGCCCCACTGACAAAACCATTTGGCAGCTCAGCAAGAAAGAGAGGTCCCATGGCAGCAGACACTGTCTGAGTGAGGGAGCTGTGGCCCATTGCAGAGGATGCCATCAAGAACAGCAGGGAAGATAGAATGCAAATTAATCACTGCTTTTTAACTGTTAGGTAGCTTCAATACACTTATTAAACTACATTTTCTGTCATGATTTGATCATCCCTAGTTTTTTGCAGTAAATAGGAAGTCCAGCAAAAAAAAAAAAGAAAGAATGCAATTTTATTCCTGAGATGTGTTGAACATACAAAAGTTTTTTTTAAGAGTACACAGCATAATTATAGCAAATTAATTTGCTATGGAGCTGCCACCCACCACTGCTTAGGGCTTACATTTTCCTTTGCATTCAGCAAGGTGACATGTTAAAACGATATCCTTCAGACACAAAGTTGTTTGCAGGCCACATAAACCTTAGTGGGGAAAAAAAAAAATGAGAGAGAAATGAAAATTGGAACTTCTCAAATGATGCTTTCATTTCCAGCTACATTCTGTAGCCCAGGCTGGGAGCACGTGGAAGTCAGGTAAGAGCTGATGAACGCCATTTCCAGAGACCGTCAGACAAGTACCACAGAAGCAGGCAGGAGGAAAAGAGACTGGTGCATTTCAAGCAACACATTTTGCTGTGACCTATCACTACACATTCCTTAATGAAATTTTCCTATTCAGCTTCAGCAATAGTTAATGAGGATAGCTGGCTACTGTCTCACTTTGTCTTTGTATCTTTATGGGCTCTTTGGCTATCTTGTCCAATCCTGCGATTTGTAGACATGTTATGTTGTTGGTAAATCCAAATCTCCTCCCACCACTACTTGTCCTATTTTCTCTGGGCCGAAATCCCAGTGCTGTGGTACAAAGTGGCAAACCTGGTACCATAATTCAGGCAAGCAAGTAGCTGCAGCTCACAATCCAAGATGCTTGCATGAGGAAGCCAGATATGCAGGAAAAGGATCTGACATCTCATATCACAAGATCTTTGCATGTTAGCCATCAGAAATCAATCCAGAACTCTACTTCTCAGAGCAGTCAGGTGCTTAAAATGTGTGTTTCTCGGTGGTACAATTTCTATGCTGTATCTTATTTAAGTAATCTTAAATTACTTGATAACCAACAGCTGCACTATCAGGATTAGAACCAAAGTCTTAGTTATGGCGATCTCTCCACATTGAATCAAACTTGTCACTAAAATTCATCAACTGAAAATTTCACTATCAGGAAATTTGAGTGATATGCTGGAAGATTTTTCAAGAGATATATTTAAGCTGAACTAGAAAACGAGGGCATATTCCAATAAACCCACCAGATTGTCATAAATTACATATAAAGCTGTTTTCTATTAGAGGCTTATTTTATGACAATGTATGTTAATATTCATACTTACTCAGGGAAAATACAGTCACGGTACATGTGCTAAACTTCATTATAATGGTATTTGATTCAACATCATATTCTAAAAATAAAAATAAATCATTTTATCGATTTATTTAAAATCATTTAAGTTTCCTGTAGCACATCCATGATGATGCAAAACAAAATACAATGCATAATATTTTGAATACAGCCTCATGAAATATCTGAATGAAATATTTACTGTATGTAATGGAAGAATCAATAAAAAAAACAGTTCTGAGCTTTTCTCTTAATAACCAGCAATCCATTCACTTTCGCTTCCCCAAAAAAACATATAGTGTAAATAACCTTTTGCAAAGCTTCCTGAAGTACTGATAATAAACATCCTGAGAAAAAGATATATATTTGACTGAAACAGCTAAATCATAGGGACGCCTTTCGAGTATTTTATTATATTGTTTCACCTCCTACAGAACAAATAAGCAATTTATTTTCTTGTAAGTAAATGCCTAAGGAAAGCATGCAGTACTGACTTTATGGAATTTCTGAGCTATTTCACCTCCATAGCTTTTTACTGAGTATTCTGAATGTGAGATGACAATCTCTTTAGAAAGACGTGGATGCACTTTGAACAAAGTGTTACAGTCAAGATCCTGATATGGACAAAAAGAAATACATCTTATGAGCAAAGCCAAAAATGTATTGTTAATATAATTTAAACTTTAACTGTCAACCATTGAATTATTAGTCTTGATGTAATTACCACAGAAAAAGGGGGGGGAGAGAGAGAGAGAGAGAGAAAATGCAATTAAGTCTCAATAATGATACAGGTAAAACTGTTATTACACACACCTTTTAGTGGCTACCCCTTCTTCACTGTTACACTCACCTTCCACTGCCTCTCCGGATCCTCAGGTTGGTGGCTTCATACTATATCTGAGGTTTTATATACACTGGATTCTTGCTTTTTGTTACCACTAAAACCAGTTTTACCGAGTTCCCAGGTCTGCCTTTCTTTAGCTATTAGTAATTTACCACTGATGAGTTGTTTATAGCTCTGGGGTCTGAACTATCATCTCATGCCATCTATTGCCATCTTGTATCTGTACCCCTCTACAGTGCATCCTGTGGCTTCCCTCCTGAGGCCTCTGCTATGATAGCATGTATACAGCCCTCTACACTGCACCATTTTGCTACGGTCCTATGTTTTTCATTCTGTATAAAATAACTACTCGTTACTCTCAGCTAGATAAAAATTATGGTTCTGTCACACAACTGTACAAAGCCAAGCAAAAGTAGAACAAATTGGGCAATAGTCACCTGGTCATTAGAAAACTGCTGCTACAGCTAAACAAGCAAAATCAAAGCTCCAGGCAGGCCATAACAAGCCCTGACAAAGCCTGACAAGTCCTGAAGCCTTACGGAGCTCATGCAAAACCTCTGGCCCCTTTCAGGCAATAGCAACATTTGTTACCATGAATACAGCAAATACTGAGCTACAGGGCTACACAAAGTTTTGATGCATGACAGCCTACAAATGTAGTCCGTCCTTGAGAAGCTGTATCGCCCAGACACAATGCCTCACAGAGAAGGGAATGCGTTTCATTCAGACTCCTCTTTGCAGTCACTTCATTTTTATTTGGAAGCAATTAACTTCTCCTCCGTACTAGTGACAGCTGAATCAACCCCTGACCCAAATGTGCTAGTTGCTGACTCTATTATTTCCTTCCTACCTTGAAGAAAGTCAGCTTGGTTTAAAAGCTGGTTTAAAGGCTGGTTTAATGGACCTCTAGACATAGGGGCCAGCTTAACTGGGCTGTTTTCCTGGTTCTTCTGCAGTTCCTTGCATGACCTTCAGTAAGTCACTGGCAATCTGTGATTGGGGCTGATCTTCCTCCTGCCAAATTGTGACTGTACCATCCATTAAGCTCTTATGACAAAGCATTTCAATGGCTATAGATAAAATGTACAATTTAAATGCAAGCTACTATTTTATTATCCACAAAAGTCACCTTCAAGCTGGCTTTGTCATTTCTGACATGGACTCTTTTAACTTGCTCTGCAGCACTGCGTCAGCCCTGAACACTAGTTCCTAGTGAACAGGACCTGAAGGAAGTGCTGTGTGTATGGCTGGATAAGCTGCATGAGGGAAGTCGCCCAACATTCCTTACTCCCATTTTCTTCTGCAGTCCAGTCGTATTCTGGAAGTGAGCACTGGGATGCTGTGCTTTTCACCAGCATCCTTCTGGGAAAAGCCTCGGACAAAAGAGGAAGGAGGGGAAAATCATAATACTTCATGCTATGCCTCCTTTGTTGTTCTTCCCTTAGTTGTGACCTCACCAGCTTCAAACTGGCTCCAGCTGTGCAGCTCGCTACCACACTCTTACACCAACTACTATACCTCAGAAACACATCCTGCTAGTGCTCAACTCACCTCTTCTTCATTTTAGACCAGACTGAATAAAACTTTGAAGAACAATGAAAGTTCCAAGCACCTGAAAATTCAGCTATGTTTAACTGAAAGTTCAAGGTCACAAACATGTCGGGTTTAGCTGACTTCCAGAGAGAGTTTCCTCAAATCCTTGGTTCCCCCTATACTGACTGGTCCCAGCTCCTGATTATACTGCCACTTCTATTTGGTTCCAAAACAAAAATACAGAGATACCTACACTCACAATTACTCGTCACTGGTCCCCAAAGTACAAATTCTTCTAAGCAGGAGCTTGTCAAAAGATGCTTAAGTTTTCTACCTGCTGACACTTGGAAAGCAACTCCTTATCAGGTCTGCAGGTCAAAGTGAAGCCTTTGAGTTAACACAGACAGAAGAAAAAGAAAAAGAAGAAAAAAAAAGAAGAAAAAGAAGAAAAAAGAAGAAGAAGAAGAAGAAGAACAACAACAACAACAACAAAATAAAACCCACAATTTTTTGTTAACAGGGTTACACTCCCTCATACCCCCAAAGCAAAGTTACGAGCATTGCTATATGCACTAGATTACGACCTCCTCCTCTCTTCTACAATGTACCCTGGTGCTCTATGCTGCTTCTGATGTACGCCCTTCAGCTCTGTGCTGTTAAACGTTCACAGACTTTCATAAATTGTAAAAATCACAGCAACTATACATTAATTACACTATATTGTACCTCAGACTTACACTGGTATTTGTAAATAGGCCACATGCAAAAAATTTGTTGCTCTACCATTTAGGAGAAATTACAGCAATAGGTGATTCTTTCTATTAGTGATTATTCTAGAGGTAGAAATTACTGCAAAGTATTTTCTAAGCTGTTATATGGGTGGTTTGAATTATAGCTGTATACTGAGTCTAAGTCAGAGCTTAGAGAAATTATCTGAATCTTCTATATACCTGATGCTATTAATTTTCTCTTTCTTCAGAATAACTCAGGAACTTATCTTACCTTTTTAGGATACTTATCATCTCCAATTGCTCAAGTTTGCCAGCTTAACCTATGTACTCCCAAATGGGTCTGTTATCTCAGCACAAAGGCACTGCATGCGCAAAAAGACCAAACTGCACCTTTCATTCATTTTGTTCAAAACCAAACCATTCCTGAGGGCTGTTCTCAAATGGAAACATTGCCACATGATTCAGACACTCCCATGTGTTTTTCTTTACTAGACTTTATATAGCATTTTTCTCCAGAGCACTGACCCTTCTTTGCTTATGACAATTAATGAAACCAGGCCTGCACAGAGATCTAATGTTGCATCTTAAAGGTTTCTCAGCCCATGATAGTCTGTTCTGCACTGCACATTTCTAGCACTACCTCCAATTAATTTCTAAATACTACTGTGCAAAGGTCTTCTATAATTAGGCCAAATACAATCAATTCCTAGAGCACCATTGTTTTTCCCATGTTTCAAAGCAGTCATTCAGGACCGTTACATACTCTGAATTGATTGAGCACGGGAATTATTTTATCTCCAGGGGAGATGATGATCAGCATTTCCCACCCAGTTCCTGAGCTGTCTTTACTAATTTATCTTAATAACATCTTTGTGCTTTTACTCAGAAGGAAAGAGATCAAAGCAGAGAACAAGCAGGCATACACTCAAGATTAAAATTGGCCAGAGGCAATCTGCGGAGCAAGTAAACAGCTCTTCAGCAGTCTGAAGAACAGCCTGGTCTAATGGGAGTATTTTTGTGCTCCTGCAAGCTCTCTTCCAGTTAGCTTGGGAGGTCACAGCTGCTGCTCATGCTGTTTCTTCTCATCATCCCATTCTATTGCTCTTTTTCACCCTTGAACTTGGTAAACCAGTAACATTACAACTATGTCCCATTTTCTCCTTAATAAAACAGCATAGAACTCTATTCCTCAGGGGGACACGGGCTGATCTTACAAGTACACCAGGCAGCTCCAGACCAGACTTGAACCCTGAGCCCTAGCATGCTGAGGAGTACTCACCTGTCAGGCTGAGGTGTAGTGCTCAGTCTTCCCTGTGTAAAATTTGGGGCTAAAAGGGTCGGCATATTTCAGTGTTTCAACACTAACTCATTTTACTTCAACGCAAGCAGAGGATGGAGCACACCAGAGGTGGAAGGTTTTATTTGATACTCTGTATGTCTCACTTGGTACCTTGCCCTTTTTGATGGTCTTCTCTGTTCAGACCTTCTCACGTCTGGGAAATTAAATTGCATCACTGTAAGTTGGCTACATGTCACATCTTGAATAGAACAACCTAATCAGAAGGAAAAATGAGAGGGAGATAGCACCCCTTGTCTTTCTGCATGGGAGCCTAAAACATTTCTCCTGCTTATTTTCTTGGCTCTTTTTTGAATTGAGAAGATGGACTTCACGCAAAGGAGCACTTCAAACTGTTCGCTTTGTTAGCTTCCATTGGAGTTTGCTTTTTGAAGCAGATTTTGCTCCCAATGAGCTCAGAAGCCACTGCGATCTAGTTTAAAATGGACTTTTTTTTTTTAAAATCAATGAACATTAGGCCTGTCCTGTGCTCTTGTCTTGCTCAAAGCCAGAGGTTGACAGAAGCTCAACTTTGATTGAAAATCAATGCATACAAATACAAGGTCATGTGCCTGTGAACAACAGAGACGCTCTTCCTATGGAATAGGGAGACAGATTCTGGCAAGCAGCAGCTCTGAACAGGGCATAGGAGGTCAGAGTGGAAAAGCTCCCAGGTATCAGTTAGTAGCACAGCGCTATAACCGAAAGAAACACTGCTACTACCTGTGTAGTAGCACACTGAACACAGAAGCTGTATGCTCTCTGTATTTGGCAGTGATGTCAGATTGCTGCTGACACACTGGAGCCCAGAAGCTTGGAAGCTTCCGAGATTTTGGAGAAAGGCATTTGCAGCTTGTGTGTGCTGTCAGTTTTGCAGGGCCTCTCATCTTTCTTCTCTTTCCAAAGCTTTGTGTACACTGCAGACATCTTCACTAACAGTCAAGCTGTGATGGAGCCCAATGCTAGAGGACAGAAGACTCCAGGAAGCTTTCCAAAAATAAGATTGAGCAGGTGCTGATGCTCTTGTACTAAACATTCACCTGAGATGCAGAGCCCAACTCAGCCTGTCTCTCCACACAAGCTTCTAAGAAAGGAAAAGGAGGAAAGTTGGCACTAGCCCAAAAGAGGTGAGCAATCCTGTCTCTGCAAGACTTCCTGATGTATGCTGCTCTCCAGAGTTCTGCTGTGGCCCATATTCTATAGAGATACAAGCTAAGCTTAACCTGAGAGATGAGTCAGAACCTGACTGGAGACCAGAACTTGAGGGGTCCTTCATGAAAAGCCTGCCACAATGCTGGAAGGCAGCTCCCTGAGCACAGGTGATGAAGGAGTTATGAACAGAGCCCAACAGCATGTATAGGGCCTGGGTTCAGGTCCATTCCAGTACAACCTGCCATCATGCGCAAGTCTGGCACTGACTTCAATGTTTCATTTAAAAAAAAACCATACTTCTAAGTCTCATTTTTATTCATTTTCCTTTCATGGGGTACTGCTTTGGAAAACCCAACTTCCATCTGTACAGATTTTATCACTCCCTTACTTCCTGCTTCCTTAGATTCATTGGTAAAATAGACCAGAAAGGTAGAAACAGTAATTTATAAATTTTGCCTTCTCAAAACTGCTTCTGACAGCTAAGGAATATGAAATGACCAACATCTGCCCATATCTTATTCACCAGCTAATAAGCCTGTCAGATTTATCATGATATTCAGGGTTTTGCCATGCATGTCAAATCACACATCCACTGGGCTCGTTGGAGCTACCACCAGGCTCACTGGAGCCTCTACAGAACTCGGAGGTCAGCCCTAATTATGATTTTCCATGACAAAGCAGCTTTAATCTCCATGCAAAGCATGTGTCAGCCCTGTTTAATCAGGGAGGAAATTGGGCAGAGATGAAGTAGTCAGGGTAATTAGCTCTTCTCTCTCCTCTTGATATCCCCTCTACCGGAGAGTGTTTACAGAATACAAAAAGCATTGGCAAGTTTCTCAAGTCTAGAGAGTAACACCAGAGAGGTCAGCTATGCCCACTGCACCACTGACACGAATAGAAAAATTGCTCCCTGCTCACTGCCCTGGTAGGGCTGATTTCACTCCTTTAAGTGGAAATGTGAACTGTATCTCGCTTCCCACAAGGTTGTCCATGCTCATCCTGTGGGGGCGGGAAACCTCCCAGAGTGGCAGGAGTGCGGTGCTTCCAGAACAGCATGCTTTGGTGTTGGGGGCTGAGCAGCTTCATGCAGAAGAGCTGCTCTGTTCTTCTGGCGTGTCCTGGGCCTCCCACAGGGACAGCAGAGCCCTTGCCTCCACCACAGCACTGCACTGCTTTGAAAGCCAGGAAGGACCATCTCAGCACAGTGACTTCTCACAGCCACCTCTACTGAGAGGGGATGGCCAGTCTTTCGAATCCTGTGCTGCCACGGTGGAAAACAGTATGTCGCTATCTCCAGTAGCACATTAGAACAGGCCAGCATCAACCTGTGCTTCATCAGGACCGTCAGTAGTCTCTCTGGACCCCGCAATAGTGACCCACACAAACCTGCCCTGCTGGTTCCCTCGTTGGCTGCCTCACTGTGAGGATAACTGGGATTTAAATGATGACCTCATGCAAATGACTTCCAGATATTACATCATCTTTTTGCTTCATCACCGAAATTGAAAAAAAAAATCATAAGGTAGCTTTTAGTATGTGTATGTGTACATCCTTCATCATTTCATAGAGCTATAAAAGTTTTGCTCTGTAAATATTGCACCAGAAGGTTTCTTTCCTAGCTGTTGGACCATTTTTATGGCACTTCATTGGTATCTCAGTAACTTATGTCATTAAACATGAACACCAATGCTAAACAACAGGTTCTACTTACTGATCTGATGAGTGTCTATACAATGGGAAGGTCACTTCCCTACTAAAATCACGTCATATATTTCTGTGACATAAAACTGAAACAGATGTTTGAGTCACAATGGGCTGGACAACCTGAAGCTCCTTCCAAGCTCCTTCCAAGATCTGTTCTGGTTGTTTGTTTTCTGAAACCTAGAATCTCATAACATTTTCTTGGGAAATATTGTGCTTAATAGGTATTCTTTCCTTACCAGGTTTTCTTGCCGCTGTAAAGTGGCCCTCTGAAAATCATATAAGCCTTTGACTATTTTCTCTACATTATTAGAGAAAATAGGAGAGAACAAGGAGAAATAGAAAAATCAGTAAACTGGAGGAAAGGTAATGAAAAAGGCTTCTACTCTGAAGAGCAACTAGATGCAATTTACAATGACAGCCCTGGGGTTTTGTTTGATTTTTTTTTTTAAATGGAAATCGTGTGCTTGCATATTATAATGGCAAGTAGTGATGTGACATGTTGGATAGCTGTACTTGATAACATGCATATCTTTGCAATATGTGACTAACTTAACCTGCAAATTCTCCAATTATATACAATTCTTCAATTGTATAAATAAATACATTGTGCTTCAGCATTGTTTTCCAGTCAGTTTTAATTTTCTTATTAAAAAAAAAAAAGAAGAAGAAGAAGAAGGAAACAAACATCACTTACTTTGCTCCTCTCCACCACCCCCAACATGATTAAGGAAAGCAGAACAGCTCTACAAACCAGAGCCATGAACTTTAATGTAATATGCTAGGTACCAGATAGGGTTCAGCAGCTTCATAGAGGGAAAAAAAAAAAAAAAAGTATTGTACAAAAAAGATCATCTTTTTTTGTAAAGATATCCCAGTCCCGAAGCAGTGCACCTCCTACTTCTGACCTTTTTCTCCCCAGCCCGTGCCCAGGATGATACAGGCCCCAGCATGTGAGCTGCTGTCAGGCTCGAGGAGGCAAAAGCCAGTCGAGGTTGTCACTTCAACTAACTTCCAGCCACTGCTTTGCAACACGTATAAAAATACTAAAAACGCGATAAGCTGGTTTTTAAGAAGGCAGTAGGGTGGTGGAGGCAGGTCAAGCCCCGCACCACAGCGGCTGCCTCTATGCTGTGGCAGGAAACGGGCGATAGATTTGGGAGACATTTTCACTCTCAGGCCTCCGTGCAGCAGCATTAAGATGCACGCTATCACCTTAGGGAGGGAAAGAAAAGCATAAACGCTTTCTCAAGTTTGGAGCACAGTTGCGACCGTGGCACGCTGGCTTTAAAACCACCCGGCCGTAGCCGTTGCAAGCCGTTGTGCGGGCTGTTTCAGGCGACCGTTACCCACCTCAGGGCCCCCTCCCCCAGCCCCGCGGCACACGGGAACGGCGGCGCCACCTGCCGGCCGNNGCCCCCGGGTGTCCCCCGCGCCGTGGTAGCGGGCGGGCCGTGTCGGCCGGGGCAGTGCGCGGGAGGGCGGCCAGGCGCAGGCCTGCGGGCCCCGCTGCCCCGGGACACGCGGCGTAAGTGATAGAAGTAGCAGCGAATGGCTTGCACGCAGATCTTTCGACTTCCCCGTGCCAACCTCTTCCCGTTTCTCTCAGAAAGAGCGATGCTAGCTGCAGCCAACTACCCTTGAAAACAACAACAAACAAACAAAAAATGGTGTTAACAGCTACACAACAATCAACTTGGCTTTAATCAGGGGTTCACAAAGTTTTAATTAAAATGCACCTATAATACATGAAGTTGCTTGTCCATACCTTCAGACCCTGTGTTTTTCCTTCTCAGGATTCTTGGCCCTAACGTGAAGGCCAAGCCCATCGACCGCCTTGAGCTGACCCAATCTCTCCTCACCTTTCCAGAGACACACCTCCTCATCTTTACAAATCCTTAGCAGCACCAAACCTGCTCTAGACTAGCATTATGATACAATCTCAAAAATACCTACCTGAAAACATCCATATCTGAGGGGTTTATTAGTGTTTCATTAAAATACTTGTTAATTTGCATTCCTGAACAGGCTGCTTGCTTAAAGTACTCAGGGGTGTATGAAAATCCCTTGATCATTTATAAACACACAAGAAACTCAGCTCCAAGTAGTGTTGTCCTAACTAGTGGTCCTAATGACGTCTCCATTAGGTTTCCCCACATCCCTTTGCTCTCCTGTCTTGTTAAATTATACCAGAAACTTTTACAACAGCATTTGTCTGTTGTTCCACTGTTGTAGGTGCCCATCTTGGAATATGGAAGTGTAAATAATAAATCCCCAATGAAGGTCTCCTCCAAGAGAGTAAAGGAGCACTGGCCCGAATGACTGAGACTACTTGTTCACTATAGAACGCAAACTATATATATATATAGCACCCACATGCCGGTTCAGAGATCTGGCGAGTTGTAACCCAGGATACACGTACAAAGTGTAGGTGAGCCAGGCAGAGACTGCACATCAGACAGCTCCAGCAGGCCATAGCCTTCAAGAAAGTAGGAGAGGCTTTGGCCAGGCTCTAGCCCCAGCATCATATGCACAAGACTTTATGATCACAGACCTATTAACTACAAAAGCTGAAGGAATCAGAGATTCTGGATCTTTTCCCATCTCCTACCCCAAGAGTACTGTGAGATCTCTGCTTCTTGCTGAAATGAGTAGGCTGAAGCACTGAAGTATTTATATTTGCATATATTTTTATCACTTCCTCTTTGGATCAGATGGTGATTTCACTGGATACTTTTCATCTGTATATATGAAAACTAGAACTGTATTTGTGAACAGAAAAAGGTTTTGGTCACTTGGAAATCCAGCCTAGTGTAAAGGATTAGTGGGTAGTGTCTTATGTTGTCTGTACCACCCGCAAGATTGGCTATGTTATTCATTCACGTAGACAGAAAAATATACCAGAATATAAACCTGAAGATGATTACAGCCTATTTCGTTTTCCTCCCAGCCCTCCCACCCTACAGCTGCATAAGGAGGTCCTGCTGTCTCCATGAGCAGATAAGTAATGTGTCAAAACCTTCAGTGAAACTGAAAGCTTGTTTCTTCTGTTTGCAGAGCCAAAATTCATAGATGTACAAACACTGTTACACACGTTTTTCAAAAATATACCACCCCTTTTTAAATAGGTGCTAGAAAATAAAGTACCTGGACCTTTTCACTGCAAACACTATTCTGAAAATTAAAAGCTTTTCCCTAACTTTTCCAAACCACCATGGTATCAGCTATGCCCACTTCCATGGATTTTACACAAAGCTCATAGCAAATTGTAATTGTAATAAGGGATACGCAACGTCTACACTAGACTTATCCCAGTCATGAGCTGCTATCCTGGTCTTATTGGAATTCACCACCCAAACTACCTTGGCTCAGAGGATCTGATTGCTGAGGCCTTTTCTAAAGCAGGAGACATGCAAATACACAGCCCACCACTTTGACAGTTATGCTGCTGCTAAAAGAAGCAATGAAATTTCTATCACAGTAGTATTTAATTCTACTTGTCACTAGTATCCCCAAAGACTGTCAGAATATGTATCAGAAAAGAACAAAGATTCTGATTTTAGTGGTAAAGAAAAAGGAAAAAGGAAAGCACAGAGAGAGGGAAATATGGAGGAAAAAAAAAAAAGTGAAACAGATCTCTGCCAGTCTAGTTTCCCATTTATTGGAAAGAAGAAATAAAAGATGTGGAGAGATCTTTCAGTTACTATTTAGTTATACCCCTTTCTGTCACCGAATTTCTATGCCACGCAAAGCAGATAAAGAGCTACTAGATTAATATCCTTTGCTAGTCTTTGTTATGTTGGTTTGGAGGACTATTTGTTTGTACTGAGTGATTTAGAGACTATTATGAAGAGACATTCACAAGGTATCTGATTCCAATCTGATTCTGCTCTTCCTAAATGAAATTTGGAAAGGAATTAGCCCAGCACTCCCCAAACTGTGTGAAGGATGAGAATCTACCTCTGCATCTACTCCAGCACAACGACAACAGACATACATCATTAAAATGTCTCCAGCGATGTGCACAGCAATTGAGACTAGATTTCCAGCCCTGTTCAAAAAAAAAAAAAAAAAAAAAAAAAATTGCTGCTGTCATGCACAATTAAATTTTCTGGAGCTGCTTAGTTAATCAAGGCTTCCATGAGCACATTAAAAGATCTTTGTTAACTGCATTCAGGGCTACAGCAGCTCTGCCTGTTACAGAGGACTGAAACCAGCCAGTCTGAACAAACTTGAGCTAGTTCAGAAACTCACGTCAACTAGGACAAACAGTTACAAATTCAGCCCTTTAGAAAATGACCCACATGGCTATCATTTGTGGGCTGCAGTGGGTGCTTTGCCAGCAAGGGAAAAGAGACTTTGAACATTTGGAGGGATGCTAAAAGGAAATGTCTGCACTTCTGAATAGCTGCGCACTGGGAATATCACTTCTGTCACACTGGGAATATCACCTCTTTCATGCTGCCCTGCTTTTTCCCTGCTTCCTCTTGGCATGGCAGTATCCATGCTATCAGGGTGGCTAACAGGAAGAGAAAAAGGACATGAACAATGTCCATGGACAATGGACAATGAAGGATCTCTTTCAGAAGCTAGGTAGGAGGTACTGAGGTCATAGGCTCATTTTGGAGAGTGGAGAGAGAAACAAAAGCCCTGGAAGGGCACAGAGTCACAGTCATTGCTATTTGCTGAAGATGAGGATTATCTCTTTGGAGAGAGAAGACAGGCATGTCCTCAAGCAGCTATCTTGTCTGGGAAATGACAGTTCTAGACAGATCATTTTCAAGTTTATTTAACTTACAAAGAGACTGTGAAAAAACACAGAGCATCAGAACAAATTTAAACCATCTGTTTGATCATCTTGCAAACTGTAAACATTGTCTTTGAGAAAATAATCTTTCTTCAGAATAACAATGCACACAGATTCAACTAAAATGTGGGTAAAAAGCAACTTCCACTAAGTCAGCTGGGAATTACCCAGAGCATAAATCAATATTTAAATTATTTTATGTAATTCTTCATCTCTCATCAACTTCTTCCAGGAGTACCCAAGAATGTACACTCCCTCCAGCTCCCTTCCACACCTCCCTGGGCAATTATCCTACCAAGCCACATTCAGATTAATCACCACACTGTTTATCTACTTAAAGTCCTTGTGTACATGTCTTATCTTGCCCTATACTTCCTTTTTTCATACAGATTGTGTAGCCTTCACATTTATTCTTTCCTGAAAGTACTGAAAGTTTTAAAAAACAAAACAAACAAAAAAAACCCTGCACCGCTATCAAAATTGAAATCAGATGATTATTTTTGTCTTGTCTGCATACTGTGTTTTTTAACTATCTTATGATCCATAATGCATAGTTAAGAGAGAACACCTGGATATAAAGTTAAGGCACCAAACTTACTCGTTCTTCTCCTAACTCAAAAGCCCTCATCAGTAATTTCTGGTTTAAAATAAGAAGGGATAAAGCAGCTCATGTGAATGCCCACTAGCCACACTGATAACTCAGCCTTACACCTTTTCAAACAGCCTATTTGTTTCTCATGATGATAACATTAATTTCCTAGATCAAAAAATAAAAAAATAAAAAATCAATACATATACAATGTAGACATTAATCTAAAGCAATACTTCAGAAACACTGCCAAACCTAACACATGTTAACAACCTTGGATTTATAGATACTGACACTCAAAACAGCAGCAGAAACTACTTTCAGAATGTGATCAGTTATACCCACACACCCCACATCAAACCACTCTAATTAAAAAATATAAATCTTGCACAAGCAGATCATTTTCAGTGCACTTACAGCATGGGCTAGCTCAGCAGAGCCCAGCTGGGGTCTACAGGAGGTTTCCTCCTTCCCCCAGAGGAGTTGGGATACAGCTGCTCAGGCAACATGTGCGGTGCTCACAGCCCAGCATCTCCGCTTGGGCCAGCCCAAAGCCCAGCCCAGAGGGCCCTGAGCTGCTGCTCACAGGAGGAAGGGGCAACGTACAGACACACGTCCGCTTGCACCTCTCCCTGGGTTGGGAGAGGGCTGTGACCTCCTGCCACCACATCTGGACTGTGAGTGGGACACTCCAGACTCAGCTCCGCAGAGTAGGCCACCCTGAGCTGGCTCTTTCACCATCAGCCACAGGGCATCCCAGTGTGAAGATATTATTAAACCTTAGAGCAACTACCAAAACATTTTGAGCCATTATCACAGTACTCCTCTCAGCCACTGATTTCATCAGGAAGCTCTCATGTCTCCCAGAGTTTGGTTTGCACATCTGTACTAATGTATAACCAAGAAAAAAAATGGCATGACATTACCTTAGCCAACGTGGATATGTTGAGGTACTGTTTACAACAGCATGAAATGCAGGGAGGGGGGGTTGGCATCTTTTCTGTTGCTGGTCACATTCAGCCATCTATAAAGTAATTCGCACAATCAGACCTCTTTCTGAAGAACCTTTGAAAATGTATATTTACTTAGGAGGGGAAAAAAAGAAAGACTACAAAGCCCATATTATTCATATTAAAAACCAACACAACATGGAATAAACAGACACAGAAGCATAAATAGACAACAGCACCACACACTAAGTGAAACCCAAGCTAAAGAACCAGAAACTGCAGGGTTGACCAGAAATTTTAAACAAGCCAACCAGTAAGGAACCTGCTTATTTTAAGTGAAGTACTGGGAGTTCCTGCTAACAGAGTGGCCCTAACACTGAGGTCTTTCCTCTTCAGGTATTCCGAGCCTACACAGTTTTGCTTTTGATTATTTAGTTGCAGACTATCACATTACTACGTTCTACTTATATGTACTACTAGCTAATTACCAACTAGTATGTTCATTAAACACTGTACTAGTTTCAGTACTACATTTCTCACACTGTTCATGCGAGTGAGAAATGCACACCTTCTACAGAGGTACAAAAACCAGACCTCTGTTCTGGTGAAACACAGACTGTTCCCAAACAGTTCTCTGCTCCCACTGAAAACAAAAACCATCCTACTGATTTTGTTCTGTGCAGAGTTTGGTTTGCAGAACTGGTCAATTCATCTTTTAATAGAAGAGTTAATGGAAAGGAGCAGTTATCTAAAGAAATTCCAGGTTGAGATTCAAGTGGCAAATGCAACTGGTGTGTGGCATACACTTTGCAAGGCCTAAGCAGACTTTGACATGCAGCATTTTATAAAAATTTGCATGTGAGCACAATAATAAAACTACTGAGGAATTTTGGGTTATTTAATAGGTTGAAGGTGCCTAACAAGAGCACAGGGTGAAGGGAGAGAGCAAATAGTTTTGGTTGAAGAAATTTTTTCTTGTGATTGGAATATGAAGTGATGGCTCACCTATTCCTGTTACAGCTCTGGCCAGTGCAGATGCCTCAGTCTCAGATGGTGCTCATGATTCTAAGCAAAAGATCTCATCTGTCTGAGGCAAAGAAGAGCAGCCAGCTTTAAAGGAAACAGAGGTGTGAAGAAGCACTGTCTCTCTCCATCACACTTTCTGCCATTTAAAAATGTCCTTGGGTAAGGCAGAGGAATGCAATCCCTGGTAGAGGAATTAAACTTCTCCCATAGCTAGGGCATTTTCTTGATATGCTCTCAGCTGACCATCACCATTCATGAGCAAGACTGGTGTTTTGATGGATGCTTAATGCTTAAAGAAGAATACACAGTGGTTGGAATTACTAGAAGGAACAAAGAACCATCACTATGCCAAAACCGGAGGCAGTTCCAGCATGTCAAAAAGAAACAGCAGAACTGGAGAAGTTTCAGAGATGAGAGCAAGGATCATAGACATGGGATCAAAATCATAGACATGGGACAGCTTCTTTATGGCTTTCAATAAAAACAAAACACAGATAACCAAAGCAGTATTGGGGAGATCTAAGTGACTGGGTAAAAAACAAGCCATGAGTTCAAATAAAACTTTTTTGCAATGAGGCAAACGGCTGATGGAGCAGCCTCTATATCCAGTTCTTGCCAGCAGAGCAGCTCTTCCATCGACTTGTTGATTTGGCCAATTTAGAGGGAGAATAAGACTGCTGGAGAGAAGACAATGTAGTGTTTCTATTCAAGATGCAGAAACTAAAATTTTGTCTTCCCATGATAGAAAAGGGAGGGTCTAACTTGCTCTTTTTGCTGTAAGCAGCCATGCACATTGCAGTAACCTAAACACTACCATACATGTCAAAGGGGAAGAATATGGCGGATGAGGCATGACTGAACCTGAGATCTCCATATTCTGTTGTCCTTGTACAATGAGACAAATCATCCAAATGTCTTCCACTGCAGCAAACACCCAAATCCTTATGGAATTCTCTTGTTCTTCTCTCCCAGGAAGAGTATTTTCATCACAGGTTTTCTAGAAGGCAGGATGTAATACAGAATCACAGAATACCTGAAGTTGGAAGGGACCTCTGGTGGTTAAAATTCTCCCCAAGGACCAGGGCCTCTGAATATGAGGTTTCTGCCAGTTGTCTGAAGAATGCTTCAGCTACTACTTAGAATCATAGAATCATTTACGTTGGAAAATACCTTTAAGATCACCAAGTCCAACCATCAACCTAACACTACCAAGTTCACCTCTAAACCATGTCTCTAAGCACAACATCCACACGTGTCTTAAACACCTTCAGGGATGGGGACTCCACCACTTACATGGGCAGCCTGTTCCAATGCTTGACCACCCTTTCCATGAAGAAATTCTTCCTAATATCCAATCTAAACCACCCCAGTGCAACTTGAGACCATTTCCTCACGTCCTATCACTTGTCATCAGAGAAAAGAGACCAACACCCACCTCGCTGCAACCTCCCTTCAGGTAGTTGTAGAGAGCAGTGAGGTCTCCTCTCAGCCTCCTCTTCTCCAGACTAAACAGCCCCGGTTCCCTCATCTGCTCCTCACGTCTTGTTTTCTAGTGCGTTCACCCGCTTCATTGCTCTTCTCTGAACGTGTTCCAGCAACTCTATATCTTTCTTGTAGCGATGGGTTCAAAACTGAACACTGTATCCGAGTATTGCTTATCAGGCAGTTTGTAACAGACACCCACAATGTCACCCCCTGTTGGTCTGCCCACTAATTCTGACTTGTAAGCTCTCAGCTGGCTCCTCATCCATCCCTTGGCAGAGCTCTATGCACCTTTGCTGCTTTCACACACAGGGCAACTCCCTATCCCCACCTTCCTGGTCTGACCTTCCTTAAGAGCTTGTATCCATCCACGGTGATGCTTTGTCACATGAGTTTTCTCACTATATCTCCGTGATCCCAGCGAGACTGTAGTCCTACAGCCGTGCACAGACACTTCAGAGAGGCACGCCCCAGTCATGATGATTTCCCAGAAGAGCTATGCGAGCTTCCCCCATAAAGTTCTGCTATAGACACTTCCTTATCTGTGTACAGATTCCAGAGGTTGGCCCCTTTCAGCCCTGTTTCTGTTGATTCCCTTTGACTGCCAATCTGGTCCGTTACTTCCTCACCTGATGATAGGTTAGCATTTCCCTCCTCTGTTATTCCTGGCTTGAAGCTCCCCTCACCGGCTTGGCCAGCCTGCTGGCAAAGATGCTTTTGTCTCACTTGGTCAGGTGGATCCTCTCTCTTCCCAGCAGCCCTCAAAGAGGGTCCCATGGTCATAAAAAACAAATTTATCTTCTTAACGATAGCTGCACACCCAGTAGTTGAACCCCATGATCCCATTTGCTCCTCCTTATGCACCACCATCACCAGCAGGGTCCAGGAGAAAAAGATGATGGGACCCCACAGACTTGGCTCTCACCCTCAGAGCCATGTAGTCAAACTGAGCATGCTCCAGGTCTCCCTTGTCACATTGTCAGTGCCCATGTGGAACAGCAAGATCTGAGCCCCCAGCAAGCAGCACACTTCCCTAGACATCAGGCTGGGACAGCAGATGGGAGTCTTCCCGCTGCTGTCATTCATTGTTTTCTCCCAGTAGTGCTATGGGGCTAGGTGGCCAAGATGCACTGGAGGGAGCTTCCTACCCCTCATCTGCTGCCAGACGCTGCATGTCTTCCCTTGTAGCACATCTGCAGGGGGTGCAGGAGCCATGCTCCCAGGGCCAGAAGTCATCAGCTCCCAACTTTTGCTGTAGTTGGAGTTCCATTTCCCACCTGACAGGGTCTGCGTGCACCTCCTTGGGTGCAGCTGGGGGTTCAGGCTCTTGCACCTGCAAGGTACTGTAGGTCTGGTTGATCATTCTGGTCATCCCTGATGCTCTGCAGCCACTGCTCTCCTCCCCCAGTTCTGCTGCTTGGTAATATAGATCCTCCCAGGCACTCACCTCTGGCAGGCAAAAGCCCATCTCCCCGCAGTCCCTCAGCCCTGCAGAGCTGCACACTCCTTTGGGACCTCTAACTGAGCTGAGGCCATTGACATTGCATAGCCAGTTGCCCCAACAGCTGCTGGGGTCTGTGCCCTGTGACACATCCTCACTGTGACCAGGCTGCTCACAGCAGTGTCCCTGGCCCTGTCCAGTGCTATCTGCTGCTTCAGGGAGCTGTGCTCTTGGCCAGTCAGCGCTTGTACAGGCTGCCCCAAACCTGCTGGAAGGGCACGTGGCTGCCCTGTCCAGGGGCCAGCTGGAACAGGAGCTCGGAGCCGTCTTTCTTCAGGACCAGGCTGGACCCCGTTTGAGGCTGCAGCATCCTCACCCACAGCAGCACCCAGCTGCTCCCTGAAGGGCTCTAGAAGTCCCCCACCAACCCCAGAAGAAACTCTCAGAACATCCAGGGGATTTCAAAGCAAATCCCAGAAACTGCTGCAGTTCCTCAAATGTATGTCTCCAGCAACCCAAGTCTGCCTTCAGTTGTTGTTCAGATTTTAATTCAGTACTCATTGGATTAGGAGAACCATAATTTACACCCACAGCCATAAAATGCCTTGAATGTACTACAAAACTCATAATAATGCATACTACATTAAGGCAATAATACGTACATTCCTGATACTGATAACTAGAAATCACCTAGAAGTAAAAACCTGATTTCAAGCTGCCTGCATGTGTGCAGACATGCATATATATATATATGTATACACATGCATACACACACATGATAAACTCTTTTGAACCCAGACTTCACTTCTCTGACTCGTGACTGTATTTAAGATGAACCAATCTATTAGCTTTGTATTAGTTATCTTCTAAACCATGCTAATGCTCATCTGCAGTGATGCTAAATAGCAGGTAGAATAAAAATTGTGTGCTGGAATAGAGTGACCTAATTTTGCCAAGTCAGGGAAAGTTTTCCTGTTTCAGGATTCCTACTACATGAGCTATGCTGTCACAGGAGAGGGTTCACAGGATAATTCAGGCTGGAAGGGATCTCAGAAGGTCTCTAGTCCAAACTCCAGTTCAAAGCAGGGTCAGCCGTAAGGTCAGGCCAGGTTGTTTAGGGCTTTACACAGCTGGTTCTTGAACATTTCCAAGGAGGGAAACTGTATAATCTCCCTGAGCAACCTGTTCCACTGCTTGACTGATCTCATTGTGGTCAGTTTGTCTTCATAAGTTTCTCCTTGCATTGGGACTTACGCACAGTTTCAGCTTCTGACTTTTAGCTCCCTTCCTCCCACCATATATTGCTGTGAAAAGTCTGGGCCCATCTTCTTATTAACCTCCCTGCAGGTATCATTCGGCTGCTGCTAGGTCCCCCCAAAGCCAGGTTGAACAAGCCCATCACCATCAGCCTCCCCTTACCCATTCCATCATTTTTCTTTTGTTATGAGTTCTTGCATAGCTCTGGCTCTCAGCCACAGCAGATCTATGCAAATAGGTGCAAGTTCCAATGACGGGAAGAGATGAACCTTCACTTTTAGGGGCTGGTTTTGATCACTGCTGCTCATCAAAGCCTCATGGGCCAGCACACTTACAGCAAAGAGCAGAGAGCATGTGCTGTTGACAAAATAGGCAGAGCATTAGTAGTTTTGGACATGCCTTCTGGAAATAAACTTCGCTTTCCTCACTTGTATTTGTGCTATTGGGCATGACTAACAAGAAAGAAAAATATAGAGCAGACAGGAATCCATGGCAGAAACAAAAAGAAATTTAGAAGATATAGAAGTCACAAAAAGAAACAGGTAGGGGGTGAATTCTGATTTCGTTTTTAGTGTGTCGCATTTTCATCCTGAGGTGTTTTCTATGGCTACTGCCAATCTTTTATTGAACTCAGATGCTGCCTGCTGCATAGAGCAACAGTGCACTCTATTCTCCCATGAAGACTTCAGCTTTGTCCCTAGTTTGGTAGCTCTCCCCTTCACAGCCACTAAGACCATTCCCACAACAGTCTACAACGCATGAAGAAAAGAACTATGGTTCAAATAAGGAAAACAATGTAACATGCCTAAGCCTTTCAGTCGTGGTTTCAGGATTGTTCCACTACAGTCTACTTCAGCACATTAAAACTGTGAACGTATGAAAGGGAAAATACCCACAAGGCACTACCTACGAGGTGTTGGAGGTTTTACTGATGAATGTTTTTACAGGCATACACAGAACCCAAGGCCAAGGAACATCTGGGGTTTTCAGCATATGCTTATGACCTGTTCTCCCTCATGAATGCACACATAACAAAAGGGGAAATTAAAACATCAGATGTTTCAGAAGAGTAACAACAGGAATGGCAGAAAGGAAGTAAATCCATGCATAGGTTACTTTGATAAGCATGGTTCTTAAATGGTTGTACTTCTCCCTGCCATATGAGACAGGAGAGTTTTCCCTTGCCACATGGCGAGCTGTAACACTCCCGATTCTCACCTCCTCTCATATTCAGCATTTCAGTACCTCTAAGTTGCAGGAACATATCTGTAATAAGATACCAAAGGACAGAAGAAAAAAAAAAAAAAAAAANAAAAAAAAAAAAAAAGCATGTTAATAACTCTCAAAGATCCTCTATTATGCATACACTTACTTTTTCTTCAAGTGAATTTGTGGCACTCCCTTGAAATCACAGAACGGTTGAGGTTGTCAGGGACATCTGGAGGTCACCTCCTCCAATCCCCTGCTCAAGCAGGGACACCCAGAGCAGGTTGCCCAGGACCATGCCCATGTGGTTTCTGAAGATCTCCAAGGATGGAGACCTACTATCAAGCACAGAAGGTGGTTCTCAAAAAAAAACCACCACACTGGGTGTAGTATCACCCTACAAGATGCCCCTTGTCAGCTCCATCTTTTGAATGGTGAAATCTGATTTTAGCTTCATGAGAGCATGGATGAGGCGGCAGGCAGATACACAGTGCATAACCAGGGTGGAGCAGACCTTCAGCCACTGCTCCAAGGCTCATTTGAGTTCTGATAGAACACTCTGACCACCAATTCACTAAATTTTTTCATAAAATGCTTGGACACAGGCTACTATCCTGTCAGATAGTCACTGGTTATAAATAGCAGAACACCTAGACAGAACCCCCGTGGGAGAAATTAACAGCTTAAAAAATGTCCTAAAGTCTGAATCTATGCAGTTAAAAAAATTAAAGGGCTTTCTGATATCAAGACTGTGATATACAAATTTGACCTAAAAGCAAAAGGTTCACAAGAAAAAGACTTGAAGCGATTTCATGGCTGAGATAAAACTCCTTCTGCTTTTGAAATGAACATGATAGAGGAACTGAGAAATGTGGCTGAAAGACAACAGAAAGTGATGTACAGGCCAGTATCTCTCCCTGCATCTAGTAGAGCTAATGGCTATCAGGAATATCACATTTCATGACCAAGACTATGGAATCCAGAGGTTCAAATATGGGATCCACCTTGAGAAGTCCTCTAGTTGTCTGTCATTCATCCCAGGAATTTCAACTGACGATCACCATTTTTTTAGCCCCTTTGTAGTACAATGAGATGACTCAGCTACTTAACAACTACTTAAAAGACCTTATCAGTCTTAAATTTAAGTAGGGTGGTAGGTCCTAAGCAGAGATAGTTTCACTACTACGGACTACTTTTTCCTGCTGAAAATGGCAATGACAATAATGGCATCGCTCCTCACGTACAGAAGCAAGGTCAGCAGAGACCTCCAGACCACCCGTGCAGTCCTTGTTTGGAAAGGCCATAGCCACATCAACTCCAAAAGACAGGTAATCTACTTTACTTTACAGACTCTGTAATCCCTGCTTGAGCTGGACATATTGGCATAACAATGAAACATGTTGAGCTACGATGAGATATCTTCAGAATGTTCCCCCGGCTTTATTACTAACAATGGAGAAAGTTGCTTCCTCTGAGAACTGAACTATGCCCAAGCTAACCTAGATATGCAATGGGACCGGAAAAAGTGGCACTTTTCTGAAGTTATTTTTGAAATGTGTCCGTTTCTCTCCTACTGTGGAGCTTAAAGGACAGAACATCACCTGAAAACTGCTCCCACTCAAACAAGAGCCCCTGTACCACAGAATCACAGAATCACAAGGTTGGAAAGGACCTTCAAGATCGTCTAGTCCAACCGTCATCCTATCACCAATACTACCCACTAAGCTACTAAATCATATCTTGTAGCACCTTGTCCAGGCGCTTCTTAAAAACCGCAAGGGTCGGTGACTCCACCACCTCCCTGGTCAGGCCGTTCCAGTGCCTGACCACTCTCCGAGAAAAAGTTTTTCCTGATATCTAATCTAAATCTCCCCAGGCGCAACTTGCGGCCGTTACCTCGAGTTCTATCATTAGTTACCTGAAAGAAGAGGCCGACCCCCTCCTCATCACAACCTCCCTTCAGGAAGTTGTAGAGTGCAATGAGGTCTCCCCTGAGCCTCCTCTTCTCCAGACTAAACAACCCCAGCTCCCTCAGCCGCTCCTCATAAGACTTGTGTTCCATACCCCTCACCAGTTTCGTTGCCCTTCTCTGGACACGTTCCAGGGCGTCGATGTCTTTCTTGTAGTGAGGGGCCCAAAACTGAACACAGTACTCGAGGTGCGGCCTCACCAAAGCTGAGTACAGGGGGATGATCACCTCCCTGCTCCTGCTGGCCACACTGTTTCTAATACAGGCCAGGATGCCATTGGCCTTCTTGGCCACCTGAGCACACTGCCGGCTCATGTTCAGCCTAGCATCGATCAACACTCCCAGGTCCCTTTCCTCATCACTGTCTTCTGGCCACTCTGCCCCAAGACTATAGCGTTGCATGGGGTTATTGTGGCCAAAGTGCAGGACCCGGCACTTGGCCTTGTTAAACCTCATCCCGTTCGCCTCAGCCCAGCAACCCAGCCTATCCAGATCCCTCTGAAGGGCCATCCGACCCTCAGGCAGATCGACACTACCTCCCAACTTGGTGTCGTCTGCAAACTTACTGAGGGTGCACTCAATCCCCTCATCTAGGTCATCAATAAAGATATTAAACAAGATAGGCCCCAGTATCGACCCCTGGGAGACACCACTTGTAACGGGACGCCAGCTGGACTTAACTCCATTAACCACAACCCGCTGGGCACGGCCCTCCAGCCAGTTCTTTACCCAGAGAAGAGCATACCTGTCCAGGCCATGGGCAGAGTTTCCCCAGGAGAATGCTGTGGGAGACCGTGTCAAAGGCTTTGCTGAAATCTAAATAGACAGAAGGCCTTCTTAAGTGCAACCCCTCGTGTCTTTCTAAAGACTGAATCAATTGCTAAGAAGATGACAGACCACACAGTAGAAAAATGGCACACAAAAAGCTATTTCAGCAGGAAGTTTAAAGAAAACGATGACATTAGGAACACCGTCCGTACAAACTTACACAGCATGTGAGGGAGAATGGAGTAGGAGCCTCTCTGAATACTGAGGAAGCATTCTCCAACCTTAAGCAGTCAGTTCTTCCAGTAAACTTGCATACACGTGGTCATTCACAGACGTTTTGCAGTTCTCTGAATAGTATATAGACAATATTTCAAAGCTCCACCTTCATTTTGCTGCCTTATGCCACATATTTGTACAAGTGTATGTGTATCAAACGGAAGGTCCTGACTGTTGAAAGCTGTTTTACAACTCCATAAACTCCAAGAGACCAACTGGTTTACACTGAAAACAAGTATTTGAGCCCAAACAGCAGTATTTAAGCCTTCTGTGATGAGGCTCTGGTATGTAGCAGCAACACACTAAATGTTCTATGCTATTAATACTTTTTTTTTTTTTTTAATAGGTAGACCATAATTGGGTCCTTTATCCCAGCTTACATAAACAGAAAACAACACAAAAGAAAACTAAGTTCCAAATTCAGTATCAAATGGTAGCATAAAAACTGACAAGGTAGAGTTAGAGGTTCTGAATAAATTCATGAATTAAGTATGGATTTAAAGTGTTCTCCTGATACATTGGGGATTTGATCTAAACTCAATATGATAGCCCTTAGTGACGCTAGTTCTGTGTTATGGCCATCTCTCATTTTCTTATTTTGGATAAATACAAAAAAGGAAAGCAGGTAATGGATGCTGATCTGATATTAAATACCAGTTATAACCAAAAGTAAACCAACACAAGGAGCAGTGCAGCTTCAGAAGAAGAAAACAAAATTCAATTTTAGACCCATGTGGAGATTAAAGTGGTATCCCATGCAGAATTAATATCCCGTAACCCATTTCCACACATCGGTTACGACAGTACCCAAGCATGTAATCATTAAAAGTTGCTAAAGTGATATGTATTTTATGAGTAAGTTTTTCTGTTCCTTCCACGAACCTGAGAAAACGGTTTGGCAAAACTTGATCTCCCCTACTACAAAATCTTCATTTTCTTTCACATTCCTATTGAAGACTTGCTTCTTCCCTAAGACAAGCAGCAAGAAGTGAACTGAACTTCTGCCCAACATCTGTCCAAATTATTCCTCCTTTCATTCTCCCAAATAAAAAACAGAATGTAAATCAAACTTGGCTACTTATGTAGTCCTTACTTGCCATTTCACCGGATACTGCTGGCCAGATATTGGAAGATGGTTTCACAGTTCTGAAGTACTATAACCTTGGGAAGCACTTTCTTCACTAGATATTGAGCAACTGAGATAGAAAATACAGAACTTGTATGCACCTTTTCCAATATGTGCTGCAGGTGGGTAGTAGTCAGATAGCTGCTTTTGTTTCATAACTTGATGGCTGGGAAACAAACAACATGGTAGCTGCACAACAAGAGTTAGAAGATGTCTCAAACGAGAAATAAAGATTCAGAAACCTGGCTAGTTGGGGCCCACTGAAGGGAATGAAAAGTAGCAATGACCAGGAATAAGACACACATTATCTAGGAGAGGACATTACGTACGTGAGCTATATGAGGGGAAGGCAGAACCATTCCAGGCTACTATGAAGGTATACAGAAATGACTAAGGAAAACCGGATCATCAGGGTTTCTCAAAAAGCTGCTAAGAAAAGAGCTCAAGTTGAAAGATTTAGTGAGAGGCAGCGTAGAAGACACTACTTCTGATTATTGTTATCTGAAGTGCAACAATGTTTACAGGTGCACAATTAGGCATCTGTTAGAGATCTTGTTTCCAAATTGCTTGTCTTGACCTCTCTTGCCTCATTTTCAGCATTGCATTCAGATGAATGATACGTTATCTTACCTTCCTACCTATGGAGGTTAGAATCCGCCCATTCATAATTATTGCAAATCCCTTAGTAATGAAATTTGGCCTCAGTAGCAGCTATCAGTCTCACTTTCCACTACCACGACTTGGGCATTAGTCTCAATTCTGTTTTTACATATATTTCAGCATTCCAATCTCTTCCTCCAAATCAAAGAAAGCAACATATCCTCAGTTCTCCTCTCTTACAAAATGAAAGGAGATAAAAACCCACTAACTTAGCTTCCCTCATGTTGGCTTTCATCTTGAATAGAAGAATCCTCTATCACTGGTCACCTAGTATCGAATAGCTACTTCCCCATCTCATTTATCTGTTGGTTCTCCACCCCTTACTCATCTCTGTAGCACCTTTCAAATTAATAATTCATTTCTAACATCCTATTTTTCACCCAACACACTTACACTCACCTTCATTTTTCACTCACCTAAGCCATATAGAATATAGCAGAAGATAAACAAAACCATCATCTATCTCTCCCTTCCTCTTCTGGCTCTTATCTTTTGAAAGTAATGTTTATGGAAGGATAACAGCAACTGCCTTTAGGGAAAAACGCAAAGGCAGTTTTTACTGCCTTTCAGTATGTTGTAGGTCAAAGGCTCCAGAGAAATCTTGGTGTACATCAGATTCATCTAATATGTTACTGCAACTATAGATATGGCTATAAAAAATAAAACTTACTAGTAAAAATTAACTTTTTTTTATTAAGTATGGATTAAAAATTCTTGTTTTTCAAAATATCTTTAGTTTACAAGAATTTAATTGTGCTGAATATAAACATACTACAAGAAACACAGAAACCTGTAAGCTTGAAATATATCTACCAAAAAAGCCAAAGCTGCTCCCAACCAGACTATTTTAAGTTGTCGTGACTTCAGAAGAAAGCTGTTTTACACTATCAGCATGTCTTTTCAACATATTAAAGTTTTTAGGGGAAGAATATTTCATTCTACCATATTCTTTTGTATGATAATACCAGAAACTACTGATACTAAGACTGTTACTGAGCTCACGTTTTCTGTTATACTGCATGTCATAATTTGAGTGATTGTATCCTATCTATAGAAAATTTAAAAAATCCAACAATACTGAGTCTTACAGAACCTACTATCTGAAACCTTCAGTTCTCTGGATCTGTTCAGAAACAAGTAACAAAACTGAACTGCAAACAATGTATTTTTTTTTTTTAATAATAAAACTACTTCTGAGTAAGCAGGAAATGTATTCAGTAATACTGCTTTGATTTTCAAAATACTCCATTCCTTTGTGTCTACATATGTGAGGTAGGATACATGTATCAGAAACACAGCTAGCCAAATAAAACACCCTCCAAGATGTTAGCCATCCTCCAAAGAAATTATATGTTAAAACTAATTCCAAACTTACTACATCATTACTGAAATGCTAATTTGTGGGATTGGGAGTCAGTATTTGAGAGCCTTTCTTCCCTCTTACATAGATATGATATGATGTTGCTATCTCAAGAAAACATATGTCATCATTACAGAAATGAATGTGCTACTAAAATCTAGATCATGACTGTAGTGAGGCACTGAAAAAAAAGAAAATGTGAAACCTTTTAGTTACTCCATATACACACTGTATGATACTATGTTTATTCTGCCTATACAAATATAATGGCAGTTGGTGAACTCTGTGCAGATCTTTCAGATATCAGAATATGAAGAAATTCAAAGCAAATTGCTTTTTTCCCTGTATTTCTATTCCTGTTGCCAACATTTGGCTTCTTACTTTTCCGCAAGCAACGGATTTCCAGAAGCTGTAATGTATGTAATGAAGCAGGTGTCCTAAATATGTTGGACAAACCTCTTGACACAGCAGGAAGTCTATTTATCTCTATATAATAAGTCACTTCTGCCAACATTGGGAAATTGCACCTAAATTAGTAGGCATCTTCTGTGAAGTCAACATCCAACAAAGATGCAAAGACTGGAGTGGCAACCTGTAAGCATAACAGAAAACAAAAACACCTTCAGGTTCTTCTGCTCCTCCTGCTGGTTGACTGGACAGAAGGTTTTGCTTAGGTACGTTTTATCATTTTGGTCCTCATAATGGTAAAAACAAAGAGCCATCTGTCTATAGCAGGATGGCCATCAAGTACTTGTTTTAATCATGTGTTTGTAGACAAGCAGCCTTAGACAAGCATGGAGTGGTATACCCGAATGTGTTTCTTATAAAAATTCTTTATAAAATACGTACTGCACCTACCTTGATGAGGCAGAGATGCATCAATCTCTACAAAATATGTGTACATTTTTAAACACAGACAGGTTTTCAAAAAAGTTTCCATATACAGACTTAGAATTTTGTATGTCTGGGGTATACATGTTTTAAGATATACGTATGCTCTCTTTCTATCACATGCCCTGTATGCAGAAGTGTCAGAATATTCAAACATATCAATGTACTTGGTTTTGCACTTGTATTTGCACAGGACAAACGCATTTAAGAACTAACCCCACAAAACCACAGGGATGTAAGCTTGCAGGATCCAAAGCCTACTGTATGCATTCACAAAAGCAGACTTTGATGTGTCATAACCTATACATGCAAAATATTAATAGCGATACAATTCCACTCACACCTCTACATGAAGTGGGTTTCTCTAGAACATCAGATGAGAAATGCTATGCTGGAATGTAGTATTTGATCTTCAAGTCTAAGTTTTCTGCAAGTTAGTCACAAATTGAACATATTCGTATTCAGTGGAAGTGTCTTTAATATGAATGCTTTTTTTTTGTAAATCCTGTTTTTGTTCACATAGATTGAAACGTCAAAACAGCAAACATCAAAATATTTGAAAAAGGGATCAATTTTGCCAGAAAATAAAGTCAATTGGCAGAGTCAAATATAATTAATATAGGAATCTAGATTATCCTAGGTGAAAGAAGTGTACTTACACTACAACTTTCAAGCAATTTCATGTATTTCCTTCCTATTAGTGTATTAGTCCTAAATATTAATAATCTCAGTGAAAAGTAAAAAAAAAAAACCATGCTTCTGGAATTATAGTGAATTATTCTTAAACACTAGTATCAAGATTATGGTCACTGCATTTTACATATGAACTACAGATCACTGAAAGTTTCCTGTTGCACTGCAGCACTAAAAAGAAATGTAACACAAATAAGCTTAATTTGCTGCAAAGTACAGCAAGATACTTCGGCAATCTCATAAAAATTTCATACTGGAACTTGGTACAGTGAGTTCAATTTGATCTTTTAATGTAATACAGTACATTTTTATAAACTTAACATTATCATTGCAGAAGAGCATGCTAACTGAATGTTAGCAATTTATCTTTTATACATAATTATACTCTACTGTAGCTACTGTACGCAGATCTCAAAATGTTAGTACATAAAATATTCATTTTCTTTATGAGATGAGAATGAACTTAGAAGAGGTTTGAATATAAGAATGAAATATTTGCTGTGCCTATTTCTCAAGAAATAATGAATTACACATTATAACCCAAGAAATCAACATTTAAATTGCAAAACTATAGTTTAAATTTACATTAAACATTATGATCAGTAATGTGCATCAATATTTGATGAAGTTTAACCTAACTATGTTTATGCACATAAAGCCTCAAGAGTCTGCAGCAGTTTCAACATCAATTTTTCATATTTTTGTATAAAATGGACTTAAAGATACATCTTCCATAAATGTTTTCAGTGCAATTCAGTCAAAGAGGAAAATATAAAGCTAGTTTTCAATCATTTTATACCATAAAGGAAGAAAAGAAAAAAAAAAGAACAACAACAAAAACCAGCTTGCATTTGCACTGCTGAAGCCTAAGTAAGCCAGTCCAGTTGTGCCCAACTATTTCAAAGTCAATTCAAACCAACCATAACTGTCTTTTAGGCAGCATTTCCCCCATCCTTATAGGTATAAATGTTGAAAAGCTGAATACTGGGGTGGGGGGAGGGAGGAGGAATTAAGCAGAAGCAGAATAATCTAGTTTAAAACACTTTTTTCCATCAATAACAAAAAATGCATAATGAAAAAAGTCTAAAGGCTTCTTTACTAGTGATATTGTTGTTCAGAAATCGATAAATCCATGTTTCAGTATTATCCTTTCCTCTAATCTTTACAGGCCACCTTGCAACTATAACATATTTCTTGATGGATTATATGAAAATGCTCCATTATTCAATGAGATAAATTTTTTGTAAGTTATAAATTGACTTTTTCACATGTCGTCAACTGTAAGGAACCAGAGGGAGAACAGCACCTGAAATTATAATATGTGCTTGGCTAAGCATAGTGTAGTAACCTATACATTTTGGTTTTCAAAGACACAGTTTGTAAACTGTAAAACTGCATACAGGATACTGACAATTACTTTGTTTCTACTTTTTTTTTTTTTTTTTGCAGATTATACCTAAAAACACAAATACAACCTTTCTACGGTAGCATAAAATAAAAATGGAGCTTCATTCAAATCTTGAATACCTTGACTGCAATCATCAACAGCTTGACTGCAATCATTCAACAAAATCTTAGCTCTTCATACCAAAAAAATTTGGCTCACCAAAAAAAAGAAAAAAAAGAAAAAAAGAAAAAAGTACAATAAACTCTCAATAGAAGGTTCTCTCATGAGGCAACCTACCATACACTACTGCTAGATACGAGTTTCCAAAAAAAACATTACATCCCATTTTTAGCACATTTTTCATAAACATGCAACTTCACTATAAAATACAAAACACTTGGCTCTCAAGAACAGCTTTATAAAGACACACTGCATCAATAAAATTTCTTTGTGATTAACTTTACATTGTAATAAGAACTGTATTTTCACTAATGTTTATATATCAGATTTCATATTATAATGTAGTAATAATTTGCTCTTTGTGAACATCATGTTCAGAAGGAAATATCTATACACATTAACATACTAGACTATTAAAAACTCAGTTACAGAATTTTATTGATACAGTAGATTAATAAAAACTGATAGGGGAAGATAAAATGGGTAGGGTATTCAGTACATTATTTAATAACACACTTTTAAAATTATAATATTTTAAATCCTTTTTGAATTTTCAATGCCACTAGAAGTCCAGAAAAGTCTGGCATCAATACTGAGGTGTAAAACAAGTCAAACAACTTCTTTCACAATTTGTATCTCTTGTATTATTCTATCCAACATTGTTCAACTGTAAAAGAAAGTAACTTAGCACCTCTGATGATAGGTAGGTGCCTAAAGGTAAACACTAGGTTAGATTCATGAAGGAAACAAACACTATTGCATTTCTTCTTCTTCGCAACAAATAGTGGCAAAAGAAAGTGGCACTATTTGTTCAACTGATTTTTTTTCACAGTTAAATGTCAACAAGAGTACAAATACGAACACTGACAGATATTGCTTGAGATCAATTTTTAACAAACTGTTCCTTTTTAAATCAATAGATCCAATAAACAGTGGGGCACTGTCAGTTTAAAGCCGCAGATAAAAGCTATACAAGCACTTTAGAAGTCAGAAACATTAAAAAAAGAACTATTTACAGTTTTCTTCTTTAGTTCATATGTCTACAAAGCCAGCGCACATTACACTTCACAAAAATCCACAGTTAATGATATCAACATGTGTGTGGCTAAAGCTTGTGACCTAGGGACTGCAAATGCAGGGGCAGAAAAAGTAAAATAGGTTTTGTCTTTTTTAGCAACCCCATTTGTGCACTAACAGCTTTGTTCAGTCTCAAGCTTTATATTAAAAGCATTCTTCAAAGCTTTCACCTGGAAGGCTGATAACTACAGGCTCACTCATCGCCTTTCCCTTTTGGAAGTTCTGCGACGCACCTGTTTGGGGGAAAAGTGTTTTAAGTATTTTTACAGAAAAACTAAGTTCTGAAAAAATCAAGAATAAATGTAATCTATAATGGTAAAAAATGCTTACTCTCACAATAATGTTTAAGTAACTGTATACAGTGTCATTCACTACTCAATTTATCACATGAACAAGCCTCAATCAATGACCACGACATAACTTTGTTTAGTGTTACTAAGCCTGCATCCTCTTCAGGTATTAAAAAATAATCTAGTGTCCTCAGATGCTTCAATCATCAGATTTGCCCAAAAGTGTAAAGACGTTCTCAATTACATCTTTAGTATTACTACTAACATTCGTAACATATTTGTATGAAATAAATATAAAAATAAACTTATTTTAACATATATGCATATGTTTGTAAGAGGAAGAAATTGGTTTAGAATTCTGCTCCAAGTTTCCATAATTATTATCCAATGCTATTCATTTTGCATTCCTCTTTTGCATAAAGAAACATTACTCACTATTATAATCTAGCTGACAAGAATAGGTATGAGTTACCTGGAAAATAATTCCCATGATGTACTACGCAACTCAGATAACAAAACTATACAGAACAGAAAATTTAAGAAACGTGACAAGAACTGGTGTTTTCTCCCTGAGAAATGCAGATTCTCTAAGAAACTACACTGCAGTGCCACTATACAACACTGACAGTTGGCAACCACCTCATTCATTTTAAAGGAGGAAGGTTAAGTTATAAGAACAGAGGAAGTCAGTCTCCGAACACCAATAAAGAGAGGACACTATAGAAAAAAAAAAATCATGTAAGGAATTTCTCTTACATTAATTGTGGAAACTTCCTCTTCCTCCATTACTTCTTCCTGGGGAATATCATCACTGACAGGTGAACTACTCTGAAATACATCCATCTCTTCACTAGATTCATTCTCCTTACTGGCTGCTTGTTTGGAACGTCCCGCACGGCTAAAATCAGAAGAAAAATAAAGATCAGTTTCATGCTATATGGATCTGCACATGCATAAACTTTGCAAGAGAACAAACATTCCTCTTGATAAGAACAGCAGCCTTAAAATTTCAATTTATATAGTACTTCTATCTTACATGCCTTTCTAGTTCATCTGTACAAAGAACAGTATTGGTGCAAACAGGAGTTTGAGCAACAGCAACTGAAAACCAAATTCTTCCAGAATAAAGAGCCAGGATTATAACGTTGAACAATTTTTGCATCTATAGACAAGACAGATACTTCTCTTCAGCGCCAGAACACAGGTCAAAGAAGGTTGACACAACACTGGTTTTTCCTGGTCACTGGTTAAACAGCCAGTGACTAAATACTTGTTTTTCTAATTCCTTCTGTTGACTTCCATGAACAGATAGATGTACAGATAGATAAACTTTAGCAGTTTATACACCACAGAATTTGAGTAACTGCATATATATTTTTACAGACCTAGAAGAACCCACATACTGCTATTTATGAAATTAACAGGATAGAGGACCTAAATGCAAATATCCCAAGCTAGCTCATGCGAAGAGCTAGGGACCATCACGATACCACCACCTTTACCACAATAATCAAGAACAATCAGTCAACAATATCTCAAATTGTCTTAGTTATTAGAGCTGAACCATGAGCAACACCCCCCCGCCCCAACTTCTGCTGAAAATGAGAACTAGTCTCCCCCACATCCTCCTCCCCTTAAAAGAAAAAAAAGAAAAAAAGCCAGCTGGATATGTATCCAAAACTACAGCTGCACCCACATTACCATTTTGGTTTGTGTCATTAGCATAGTTTGGAATCAAATCACTGAATCATCCCACTTGCTGCACTTTAGTTTGGTTTGAGAAGCTGTCCTGGTGCACCCAAACTAGGTGACTTTTTGGATGAAATCAAGCCAGAAACCATCTACCAGGCAGACAACATGCTTTAATCCCCAGTGGGGTCATAGAGATACAAAACAACTGTCCTCTGACAGCTTCAAACCATACATGTGATGGGACTTTTCAGTCATGAGAACCACAGTAAAATCAGTTCAGAATAAAACCTCTGAATTACGGGCAGTAATTATAGTACAGTGGGGGTTTCAGCAGCAACCAAACAACATGACATCCTTTGAAAAACAATACAGAATAGCCCAGTTGAAGCCTTCCAAGACTCTGACAGAAGTAACAGAGTTGAAAAGGAAACAGGAGAATTATTCACAAGCTAGGTTCATCTCTTCACATATGGGTATAAAAAGAAGTAGGAAAACAGAACACTGGAAAGGTTGGGATACTGTGGGTGCTAGATGCCAGAACATGGGATCAGGTGTGAAACTGGAATTTGAACAGAGGCTACAAACTTGTTCAGGCAAGAATTTCAGGTATGGAAAAAACAGACTGCCGGGGACAGGCAAATTGGATAGGCAAATCTGGATCCTGCCAGAGAAGGATCAACAGGATAGGATGCTAAGCCCAGAAGCTAGAAAAACAATACTGGCAACAGAATAACACAAAATGCCAGACTTAAGATATGTGTAAGCAGTGCCCTAAGAAATTTAACATCATGTTCTGGAGAGGTATGTTGCATATCTGTTCCATGTTCCAGTTTTTATCTTCCTGTCCACTTGTACACTTCCGCTTCATATATATTGCATGTACATGTATAGAAAAGGTAGAGATACCTGTAGTTTCTACAGCGAGCACAAGAAAATATAACTAGCCACAGAATTTACCTTTATTTTGTACCTCAACACACCTCAAAATTTTCATGAACAACTATCCTCCATAGACAACAGCACTCATTTGGAAATGATTCAAGTGGATAATACATTACCTTACAATAAGGAGGCCACAGATTAGAAAGTCATTGATAATTCATTTAAGGAGAATCGGACTAGACTTACTCTTCACAATATCATTTCAGCACAGTAACAATTTGATTCTTCCTCCCTATTTAAAACAAACAGGAACACCTTCTGCTCCTTGAAGCCCTAATAAAGCCCTATCCCTCAAGGCCCTCGTGTGTTGTATTGACTTTTCTGCTAGAAGAGCAAAGCTATGTATATGCTACCTGAGCACATTACCCTTACTCATAGCCTATTTGCTCTAGTTTGAGATGTTCTAGGAGAAGCAGTTAGGGAAAACATTTTAGAAATAACAATGGCCATTTATTTTCATAACTGTCAATTAAAGTACTCTGAAATATTTTCAGTAAATGATTTTGTGGGGGCACAGAGGCATATTTTTAATTTTTACTAAACACAAATTCAGAAAATATTCACCACTTACACTTTTTTTTGCTGTGATGGTGGTGTTTTTGATGGCCTTCCTCGTCTTTTCTGTGGCGTAGACTGTGTTGATTCAACTGTACTAGTTTCAGATGGTTCTGCTCTGTTTTGAGGAAGACCCAGATTGCAATGTATCAAATTATAACTACTGTCCAAGGATAAAAAAGATGCAGCTTACAAGAAGACAGACTTACCTCTGCTGTGTTCTTTTTGTTGTCCTGTTTTGCCTGCCTTTTGGCTTTTGTTCAATGTTTTCAGTTTGCCTTTCTTCCTCCTCCTCTTCCTCTTCTACTGCTGCTGCTGGCGTTTGTTTTTTTTTGCTCCTTTTTGATGACTTTGCTGCTGGTTCTTCCTTTGGCGTTCCCCCATTATTTGCTTTGGGAGGGCGTCCTCTTCTCCCTTTCTTTGGTGGACTGTTCTGTTCATCCTCGCTTTCTATTACATCTTCTTTTAGCCTTTTTTCCTCTTGCCATTGTGTTTCATCAGATTCGGAAACAACTGCAGGTCTCTTCCTTCCCCGTTGACTACCTCTAAGTTTCTGCTCTTGTCCCAGTTTATTCAAGTCATCTATGCTTAGCTTCTCTTCTGAGTCTGTGATAGCTGGTTTCTTCCTTCCTCTAGGCTTCTCAATCTCTGACTGAAAAGGTAAGATTACATCTTTAAATTAAAAAATTAAACTGCCATATTAACCTGTCATGTGCACAAAAGCTACAGAACTCCTCCCCAAACAAGATGTCTACTGAGAGCGTCTACCATATCCATTTCTAAAACCTCTGCAAAAGTATAAACACATATATACACATAAAATGCCAGACGAGAGAAAGATTGTTTCAAAGACGAGCAGTTAAATCACAGAAGTATACAAGGTCTTCTTCATTTGTATCCTCAGCTGTGGCAAACATAATTGGTTTCAAGATCCATAACTGCATTTTTATCAATAGGAAAATATAAACATAATACATAGGATGGGAATGGTCAACTTGAGGCTTAAGCTCTGCTGCGAGTTGCCAGTTGCTTATGTCTGGCTCCCACGCTGGCAGTGGCAAGGCACTAAATACAGGAGATGGTGGGCAACTTGGATTCATAGTTGGAGAGGAAAGCACAAGAATTAGTGGTAGCAGCGAAAGCACTGCTGCCACAGCTGCACTAAGACTCAACATTTGTTCTGCTCAGCAAAATAAAACATCAAAAGACAGGTAGAACCCTTTCTGAATCATAAGCTTTCAGAACAGAAACTGTTAAGAACAATGTCTGAACAATGATGTTATCTTATGCCAATTCATGACTTCATTGTCAAAACAGTTGATCTAGATCACTGGTATTCTTGTTATTCCCTGTTCTATTTGCTTTTGCAGTGATCGTGCACACTTGTCACACTGCAGCTGCTTTTACCAGTAAGTACAGCTGTAGCTGAGTCTCAGAGTAAGGTTTCTCCCTCAGGTGAAAGTGTTCCACAGCCTTAGAACTAGTATATTATTCTAAGTTGTAATCTGAACAAATATCCTGAATAGTGACATCTCTAAAACCTGGACATTCTGGTCTCCAATTAAAATTCCGCTTTTCAGTTAGTACTTGTTACAGTCTGCTCCCTAGCTCCAAAGAAACAAGAATGAATTCTGAATCAATTATCTTAAGTATCTTGCTTACATATTCAAAATGAGATACAAATAGCCTCAAAAGTATTCCAAATATTGAAGTGTATCTGCTTTATCACTCAATTTTTTTCGGTTACCAAATCAACCTATGGCTTCTAAACTACTGCATGTCAGCAGCCGTTTGGACTCTCAGACCTTTCAGATTTACAGCTAATGTGACAAATCAAAACAGAAACTGTTTTTTCCCCTTTATTAAAAAAAGTTGTTCATTTATAACAAAAAAAAAGAGCCTTCAGCTATTGCCTTGCTTTCCCCAATCTGAATTAACCTGCTAAAATAGTTTTGTAATTAAAATAAGTGAAGTTCACTACAAACTTAAATGTATTAGTTGGTGTTACATCATTTAAAGTTTGTAGTATAAAGAATGTATGTGTTTAGATGGCAATACTGGTCTGAAAAATTTAACGTTGAAAAGAAACCTATGTGTAAGAAAGAAAATTCTAATGTTATGAAACATTGTGCTTAAGAAGAGTTGTTTCTCTTTTTTATAACAAAAGATTCATTATTTTTCTGGTTTTGTTATGTGCCAGTTTGCTTCTCCCAAAAGATACTACAGCTTAAGACGGTTATCTGCACTTCAAGACAAGCAAAAATTCAGGACACTTTCAACAGACAGTAGCTTTTTATGTCTCAAGCAATCCAGAAAAATGCAACAGAACAACAAAACAGGAGAACAGAGAAATGTCAGAGAGTCTAAAAAACTAAAGTAGCAGTGACTTCTGATATAGCATATCCTTAATACATTTTAGAAAACCCAGTTGTAATAAACTAGATCTTGCTTCTATTATTACTTTTCATGCATATCCCAAATTACTACAATTACTACAGACTGCCAAAAGTTATTAAGGAATAAAAAATGAAGTTTACTAGTGCTATACGAAATTCTGTTTATTTGAACTGTTCTTAGAATTACAATTTTTCCTTTGGTGTTTTTTTTTCTGTATTCTGACATAACATGTAAATTATTGCTCCAGACTAAATGTTTAGCCTGTTTATAATTTCAGTAAACATATTAGAACCCTAAATCTGAGTGAGAGTCCAAATCAGTTCTTATATCCTCATTAGGAATCTTTAGAATCCATTGACTTACAGAAATACATTAGCCCATCAGTAAGAACTAGTAAGGAGAAGCCTGCCACTCTCAAAGGCATTGGTTAGTGGTCATTACATGTATCTCTCTTTGAGAGAGATTTTAGTGAATGTCTCCTGAATGATACTGACACAGTAAAACAGCGTAGCAATGACACCATTCTGCTACCCATTGGGGTTCAATGTCCTCACGGAACCTTTTTTTTTATATAACAACACTGTTGAGCATTAAGACTATTTTAAATCATGTGAGATCGTATTGGTCTGTAACTATCAGTTAGTTAGCTAGCTTACTCTGACCTAAAGCCTGTGGCGGATCATACCATGCACAATCAGGCAGATTTAAAACCATGCTACAACTTCTACCTGTGATATCTGCCATTCAGAACAAAGAATTTTTCCTGCCTTCACTGCTGTACAAGTTGTATGCAAGAAAACAGAATCCAGAAGGCTATTCAGAAAACTCTTCCTTGAATTTCTAAATACAATGTCAAATCATGCTGCCCTCTTGCTATTCAAGTTAACCAGAGAACAGGCAGTTGCTATTCCTTACAGCTGTTGAAAATAAAATACAGCTGGCGGAAAAAAGAGAACGTCCCTTAGCGTCAGTGACAGGACAATACCAAAAAAGGTGAGAACTATAATGCATCAACACTATAATTGAGGTATTACCACTTTGCTAGCCACAAGCAAAGAAATCATATATGAAACAGATTTTTACAAACTCAGAAGGCAATTTGAAATCTCAGACAGGTTAATTCACTCCCTCAGAATTCCTGTATAGTTGATCATTCTCAAGTTAATCCAACTAATTCTTCCAAAGCTGTATTTTAACTAACCATCAAGAGCACAAAAAATTTATAATTTTATTGGGGAACAGAAGTCTAAGCATGCTATCAGCCTGAACGATGTCCCAAATACTTCATCAACGTACACGAACACGAGACAAATCGTGGACTAAGTGTCATCAACCCAGCCCTAGCAGAATATACTCCTGTCAATATCCTGCAAATCCTAACTGGCAATCTTGAAAGCTTACAAAAGTTGTCAGTATGATGCAAAGGTAATATAACATATACATGCAAAACAGAAAAACTGAACATTTTTTTCATTGCATTTTCATCTCTAAGCACATTTTCCAGTAGTTTAACGTTAACTCAGTTTCATGTGAAATATCTGGATCAGAAGAGCATATTTTCTCGAATGATATCAAGTACCAGCATATTAATTTTTTTTTTTTAAAGTCCTGGTGACTTAAAGTGAAACTTCTAAGACTGTGATGAGGAAAGGGACCTGGGAGTGTTGATCGATGCCAGGCTGAACATGAGCCGGCGGTGTGCTCAGGTGGCCAAGAAGGCCAATGGCATCCTGGCCTGTATTATAAACAGTGTGGCCAGCAGGAGCAGGGAGGTGATCATCCCCCTGTACTCAGCTTTGGTGAGGCCGCACCTCGAGTACTGTGTTCAGTTTTGGGCCCCTCACTACAAGAAAGACATCGACGCCCTGGAACGTGTCCAGAGAAGGGCAACGAAACTGGTGAGGGGTATGGAACACAAGTCTTATGAGGAGTGGCTGAGGGAGCTGGGATTGTTTAGTCTGGAGAAGAGGAGGCTCAGGGGAGACCTCATTGCACTCTACAACTTCCTGAAGGGAGGTTGTGATGAGGAGGGGGTCGGCCTCTTCTTCCAGATAACTAATGATAGGACTCGAGGAAATGGCCACAAGTTGCGCCTGGGGAGATTTAGATTAGATATCAGGAAAAACTTTTTCTCTCGGAGAGTGGTCAGGCACTGGAACAGCCTGACCAGGGAGGTGGTGGAGTTACCGACCCTCGCAGTGTTCAAGAAGTGCCTGGACAAGGTGCTACAAGACCTGATTTAGTAGCTTAGTGGGTAGTATTGGTGATAGGATGACGGTTAGACTAGATGATCTTGTAGGTCCCTTCCAACCTTGTGTTTCTATGATTCTATGATCTGTAATGCGACCAAACAGCTCACCCTTACAAGATCAGAGTCGTCCCTTTTGTCAGTTTTCTTCCCTGGTAATGGTGAAGTCAGTGTGAAGTCTTCATTTTCACTGTGGTCCATTTCAGTACTGTCAAGCCTAGAATCAATAAACATTTGTTCTCCTCATTAGTATAGCAAGCAATCACTCAACATATGCATATATTAAGAACCACCTTCAGAAGAAATCTATTCCTAAACCATGAACAATCTGGTAGAAAGAACCTTTCACTCTGGCTACTATAGCTGTCACATGATATCACAAACTAGAACATCTAAGTCACGTGACAAGGACGTCAAACATAAGCCAAATTGATCATCTTTTTCAGTTAAAAAAACTGAGCATTTTGCAACAGAAAAGCCTTGCTGAGATACAAGAGATCTCTTTATTTGTATACATTTGCATACACTTTATATACCAATCAAAGATCCCCACAGATCAACTAAAGCACGCACGTTTTCCTATGGTAAGGTTCAAGCAATAGAATAACAGATTCAAATTTCAGAGACCAGTTCATCCCTCAGGCTTTCTTTTGTTATTTATGGCAGCTTATACACAATTCAGTTTCTAAATATGTAAAGGTGGACAACGGTACTTCCTGCATATGTAAAACACTGAGATCCACATATAAAAGGTAATATACAAAAGCCAATACACAAGAGTCATTTCCTTTAATCTGCCCCCTGAAGCTGGAAAAAGCAACTTTTTTTTTTTTTTTTTTAAATAACAGTGCAGATTTTTTATGGAAAATAAATATGCTATGCATTAAAAAGACAAGTGGTATTCAGATACACAAACTCTTGACTCCCTGTCCTGGGCACTGCCTAGACTGAGAAAGACATTCTTACTTCTACAAGTAAAAAATCTGCAATAACTTATGACAGTTTTTATGCATCGTCTTAGCAGCCACAAGCTTGCGTGTATAAGTTCAGTCATACTGAATGGGAAATACCATGCATACTGAATCATTACTATCACTTCTAGTGGACTTTTCTTTTTTGGTATCTCCGCTCAAAATACTAATCAGTTTAACTTAGGTGAGCTGGGGTGACCAAGAAGATAACAGAATAGGTTAGGCTGCAAGTGCTGCGTTTTTTAAATCGACTGGATTGAGAACAGATTCATTCACTGGACATGAAGAAGCAGCTGGATTCTAATCTGTCTTTAGCCAACAATGTATTTCTTACAAGTCATGAAAGTTCATACGCAGAAATAAGTCTTTATGTAATTTCCATGGAGCTGCGAAGTATTTGTTGTAAAGCACTGCACTACATTTCAATTAATATTATACATTAAACAGTCACAGAAGAATCAAATGAGAAGTCTTAGTTCCAAACATAAATTTCTCTCACAGTCTTGAACCAATGGGAGAATAGACGAATAGTGGGGACTAAGCAATCTCTAAATTTCTCTGTGAAACAAATTAATAATAGCGCAACTTTCAGTTCAGCAAACGAACATAATGAGATATGGAGATTGATTAATAGCCTAGAAAATTGACACAAAATAAGGTATAAATTTTACAGTTAGCTAACTAGAAGACAACTTCTCTAACATTGCAGTATGTTTCCCCCCCTCCATCAGAGATTCTAAAATCCAGAAATGTTAATCTGCTCAGTCCAGCAAACTGCAGGACAAATTTATAGAGGAGGAAGTTATGCTACATCACCACACTGACCTACCAGTCCTCACTGTCTATGACATGTGAGCATTACAGAAGGCTACAAAGTTCTTAGGATCTACAGATGTGGATGTGTGTGTGTGTGTATCTATATCTATACAAAAGCATATATAAAAGTAAAAGGTTCTCCTTCCTGCCTTCAACCAACTCTGGATGTGATTTGATTCTGTTAATGTGATTGTGTTTGAACCTTTTTTTTTTTTCCTTTTTTTTCTTCAACAGCAAATTTATTTCTGGGGTTAGAAAGCCAAATTCATGGTTTCCATTACACAATGTGCTACTATAACTTTTCTTCAAAATAAGAGAATATAATTCTGTTTCTCACTTAGAAAACACTATAGAAATATTCAAAGTTTCCATTACAAATATTCAAAATATCAAAGCTCCTTTGTTGTCTACCAACCTCCCTTTGATCCTTCCTGGAGAGCTTGGATTTGAACTGCTGCTGGCATTGCTTACAGTTTCCATTCGTGAAGATTTGGATTGAGACTGCTTGCCTGCTGACGAAAGAGGCTTGTTAACTGCTCCAAGAACATTGGCTGCTTTGGGCTGAAACCAAAAATATATTTCCTTTATTTTAAGCTACACATTTAGATATTGTTAACATGTACAATGCTTAAAATATTCACACATCTCACTTTCTGCAATCAGTACCTTAATTATAACACAAAGCAATAAACACTTAAATATGAAAGTTATGACATGAGAAGAAAACTGACAGAGCTACAATCAAGCAGCTAGGTGCCACCAAAAATGATACTGTTTTCTCAACCCTTATAACTCTGTTCTCTTCTCAATGGTAGTATTCGGTGATCACCTGACCTTGCAATAAGCCACTTCAGCACTTTTTGTACAGTTTGCTTTCTGCTGATGTAGCTGCCTGAACCAGCTCACCATTTGGATTAGATAAGCACCTGAACTGGCAAAACAGAAATAGCAGTAGGACAGCATTTTCAGCAAATAAGCCATTAAACTGGCTTAGCTGTAATGGCAAACTACACTAGTTTCAACTGGGAATGAATGAGAGCCTCAAAAGCAAATGTTCTGGAGAAGACTGATGCTTCATGCACAGATTTAAAAATGGTTAGGCTTTTAATAGGAGCCAAAATTTCTAGACAATAGTAAGCTTCAGATTATTTGTTTAAGTGGATTATCTTTCAAATATGCCAAACACCTCTAGCTCATACTAACTTTTGAGAGAGTTGAAAGGGTTCAGTCACACCTAAAGAGAATACATCTTTACGCCGAACACCCGCATACAAAAATGTTGAACAATTAAAGACCATTCCCCAGATTTCACAATATCTAGGATGATCCATTTTCTATTTCAATATTAAATTCTAGCTATGTCTCAAGTTGGGGGCAACTTAAAAAAAAAAAAAAAAAACACCAAAAACCACACTGTTCAACATGTACATCATAGCAGCTTTGAGGGTTCCTTTTTCAAGAGATACACACCACGGATGCGCTGACTATATTTTTATAGCTGGTCTTAATTTTATACTTTAATGAAAGATTCACTCTGTACTGAGTATGAAAAAAACAGTACATCCTCTCCAAAAGTAAGAAACCTTGGAGAACGAAACCCAGCTTAAGAATTTACATCTCTAATTAATCAATAAGTGAATACAGAAAGAGCTCAAAAGCAGAGAGATGTTCAAACTCAAGCTGGACTTCCTGCTAAGGAAAGGCTAACAACTAACAGGGCCTGCACAAACAGTTCCACCCTTATCACAGAACCTACACTGAAAGCCCTGCTGCCCTCAGATGTTGTTTTCTACTTAGATCCACCTAACTAACATCCACACAAGCTAGTTTTCTGTTCCCGAAAGACAAGACTCCCTACACTAACTCTCATTCCATGTTGCTCTCATGATGGAGAAGTAATTGAAAATTTTTGGTGGTCAAATACATCTGGCTGCTCTTTTACAAAGTTGCAGAACAACAAAAATGAAGCTAGAGTACCTGCCTCTAGAAATTTAAATATAAAAGCTAGCTTAGGATTCAAAAGAATTTCAAAGTAGGCTATTTGCGAGATATGGAGCTACTGGAGAGGCCAGCAAAGGGTCACTAAGATGATGAAGGGACTAGAGCTTTTCTCGTATGAGGCAAGGTTGGGGCTTTGGACCAGATGACCTCTAGAGGTCCCTTACAACCTCAACCATTAACCATTCTGTGATTTTTCATGGTAGCATAAACCATGGTTTTTTGTTTTTTTTTTTAAACATTGTCATAGTACATTTATTAAATTCTGTTTGGGACAAATCAAGAATTCTCTATGTCAAACATTGGATGACAGAACTTAATAATGACTACCTATGAGAAAACTGAAGATACAATCTCCTTTTTAAAAACTCTTGTGTCTTCAGTAAGAAGTGATTCTCTAATCCATGGAGTTCAAATACTCATATTCTCAATACAGTGATGATATATTCCAATCAATAAACATTGGCTTTCATCTTCAAATCTAAAGATGCACCTATATGTATGCATTTTTTCCTAATTTGCATTCTTCCTCTATTAGTAAGTTGCTAGCTCACAGCTAACACTTCATTAGCAAAGTTAAGGCTAATGAAAATGCTGCACTTTTATTTCTTTTGCAAGGTAGCAAAAAGAAGGTTTTCCTGTAATCAGGAACAGGACACATTAATCCAGATGAAAACCAAAATTTGTCTTTTCCTTTACTAGATTTTAATTTTATTTGAAAGAGTACTTGTTTTTAGTGAAGAAAGATTACTATTCGATATGACCCATATTTAGAACAAACAACTTGATATAACCATAGAACATGAAAATTGAAGTCTACTCAGTTATCTTCTAAGATACTGCAAAATGGTATTCAGCTTTCCCAAAGATTAACTTATGTAATTTTAGAACTTATTTGTATTGGAGTTTTCCACAGTTGTCACTTCATATATAATAGTGTAGTCCTCTGCAAAAAAAGTTTGTTTTGCAAACTTGCCAAATGNAAATGTTAGTTTTTTTTTTTTTTGTCTCTCTGTTTTTAAAGACTTCAGGCTTTGTCTACTACTACCATCAACACTGCATAGATAGTAGCAGTCTTTCTATCTGTCTCTTTCTCTCTACCTGTTTGCTAGTCTTTGTTTATAAAACCTTCGAGGAGAAACAACATATTTACTTAAACTTGAAGACTTGAAGTGTTTTTTTTTGTCATTGTTATTTGTTTGTTTTTTGGTTGTTTTTTAAACTATGCAGGTCTTTTTNACACACATATATATATATACACACACCTTTCCAGGAGTGAAAAATGACTTCATTTCTGGAGGAAGATAATTTTTGGTGTTACTGAAATTCTGTAAAGAAGGAAAAAAAAAAAA
>VXAL01013748.1:94888-122338 GCA_013399475.1 Chauna torquata | reverse complement strand
CCAGCGGCGGGTCCCTTTTGGAGCCGGCTGGAGCTGGCTCTTATCTGACATGGGGCAGCTTCTGGAATCTTCTCACAGAAGCCACCCCTTTGCCCCCCCTGCTGCCACATAAACCCAATACAAGCATGTATTGATGCATGGGATTATTCCTCCCCAGGTGCAGGACTTTGCAATTCCCCTTGCTGAACTTCATGAAGCTCCTTCCAGCCCATTTATCCAGCCTATTGACAGCTCTCTGGATGGCTTCACAACTCTCTGGCACATCAGCCACTCCTCTCAGTTTTGTGTCATCTGCAAACTTGCTAAAGGTACAGTCTGCCCCATCATCCAGACCATTAATGAAGATGTTAAAGAGGACTGGACCCAGTGCTGACCCCTGGGGTACACTGCCAGTTACTGGCCTCCAGCTAAGATCTTGTGCCATTGACCACCACCCTCTGTGCTTGGCCATTTGGCCAGTTTTCAGTCCACCTCACTGTTTACTCATCCAGCCCATGCTTCATCAGCTTCTCTATGATGATCTTAATGGAGACAGTGTTGAAAGCCTTCCTGAAGTCAAGACAGACAATATCCACTGCTCTCCTCTTGTCTACCAAGATGGGCACTTCATGACAGAAGATTATCAAGTTGGTCAAGCATGACTACCCATCGCTGAATCTATGCTGCCGACGACTTTAATGTGCCTAGAAATGGTTTCTAGAATTGGTTGCTCCATCACCTTCTTAAGGACCAAGGTGAAGCTGACTGGCCTGTAGTTAGTTTTCAGGGTCCTCCTTCATGTCCTTTTTGAAGATGTGAGAAATGTTTGCTTTTCTCCAGTCTTCAGGCAGCTCCCCCACTCACCACGATCATTCAAAGAGGATTGAGAGTGGCCTCACAATGCCATCAGCTAGCTCTCTTGGCACTCTTGGGTGCATCCCAGCAGAGCCCATGGACTTAATGTGTGTCCAGATTGTTGAAGTATTCCCTGACAGACGCTCTTCCACCAACAGTAGGTCTTCCTTGCTCCAGACTTTCCCCTGGTCTCCAGAGCCTGGGATTCCTGAAGGCTGGTCTTGCTAGTGAAGACTGAGGTGAATGAGGCATTTGATATCCCAGCATCTTCCATGTCCTGTGTCACCAGGGCCCGTACCATTCAGAAGTGGGTGCACATCTTCCCTAGTCTTCCTTTTGTCAGCTATGTACAAGCCCTCCCTGTTGTCTTTGACAACCCTCATCAGACTCAATTCCAGTTGGGCTTTGACTGTTGTAACTCTGTGTGCTCAGACAGCATCTCTGTACTCCTCCCACGTTACCTGTTCTGTCGTCCACCTTCTGTATACCTCCTTTCATGTCTGAGTTTTGCCAGGAGCTCCTTGTTCATCTGCACAGGTCTCCTGGCATTTTTGCCTGACCTTTTTCCTGTCAGAATGGACCACTCTTACAGGAGGTAATCCTTGAATATTAACCAGCTTTCTTGGGCCCCTCTTCCCTCCAGGGCCTTTTCTGATGGGACTCTACCCCGTAGATCCTTGAAGAGGCCAAAGTCTACTCTCCTGAAGTCCAGCATTGTGATCTTGCTTTTTGCCCTGATTCCTGTTCTCCGGATCCTGAACTCCATCATCTCGTGGTCACTGCAGCCAAGGCTGCCTTCAGTCTTCATATCCCTAGAAAGACTCTCCTTGTTTGTGAGTGTAAGGTCTACTAGAGCACCTCTCCTTGTTGGTTCCTCCATCAGTTGTGTCCTGAAGTTGTCACTGATGCTCTCCAGGATCTTCCTGGATTGCTTATGCCCTGCTGTGTTGATTCTCCAGCACATATCAGAGTGGTTGAAGTCCCCCATGATGACCAAGGTCTGCAAATGTGAGGTTGCTGCTAGCTGTCTGTCTAGAAGGCCTCCATCCACTTCCTTTTCTTAGTCAGATGGCCTACAGCAGACAGCCACTACAATGTCACCCATACTGGTTTGCTCATTAATCCTTCCCGTAAGCTTCCAGTTGGCTCATCGTTCATCCCCACGAAGAGCTCCAGACTCTGGGGTTGGAGGGTGTTTGTGCGTGCAGCCAGACAGATCCACTGGCATGCATTCCAGTTGGGCTAGCTGGTAAGACAAAGGATCTGGTAGCCAAACATAGGAAGGACCAGCAAAAGGGCGGTTTCCTTCAACATCAATTATTAGAAAAACAGTATCAAACCATTTATGCTGTGTTTCTACGGTTGCCCAGGAAGATGCTGTCCTCCTGTTTACATTCATTTGTTTGCAGCTGCCTGCACATATAGGAGTGTGTATAAGCGTGCTCTGCTTCCCCACTTGAGGTTTGCACTAAGGCTTGCTAATGGCTGGGCCTGGAAACAGGAATAAGGTACAGCCTCTCATCTTCACAGGACCATGAGACAAGAATATATCCTGGACCCTGCTGTCCACCAGATTTAGGTACCCTTAAAAAAACCTGTAAGTTATAAAAAGAATTGTAATAAAGAACCCTAGCTTGACCCAAACTGTCTCTAACACAGGGCAACCTCATACCTCATTGCAGCTTTCTCCCTCCACTAAAGATATCCCAGCCCTCCATTAACTTGAATAACGGAAGACTGACCACAACATTACATAGAGCTGCTATCATTTGTAGCTTTCAATATAAAAAGATTAGGAAAATTATATTTCTAAAATTTTCACGGTATGGAATCATTACTCCAAGTGTGAAAACGCACAGGATGTACAGAACTGATATAATCACAAGCTATGGGATAAGCCAACAACGAGCTCCGAGCAGTTACACAGAATCACAGAATGGGCAGGGTTGGAAGGGACCTCTGAAGATCATCTAGTCCAACCCCCTTGCCGAGCAGGATCACCTACAGCACATTACGCAGGATGGCATCCAGGCGGGCTCTGAATACCTCCAGAGAAGGAGTTATGCTAAAAAGCTAACATACTGTCAATTAGTTCCCTAGCAACTGCCATGAACTGTCACAATACAGAATTTAAAACTATAAAACAACTATTTATGAGGAATTTTAAGAAAGACTACACATTGCTACAAAGATAACATATTGTACTAGAAAATTCTCAGATTTGCAATTTTGCACACACAATGTAGGCTTTAATTTGCACAATCACTGTATAACATTTAGCTCTGCCCCAAAATTAAAATCTTTACTCTTACTGGCACAATCCACCCATGCACTCAATGGCTTCTGCAGACACAAATTTTCAATGTTTGGAAAACAATACTCGTCACTTCTCCTGCAGCAGAGGATTAAGAAGATACCCAGAAAAACAAATAAGTTGTCTAACAACCACCTAAAAGGGACCTAAATCTTCTTTACACATTTACTTCTTCTTCTAACTTTTAGAGGCCTCCAGGGAATAAAGTCTGCCTTCAAACAGAAGTGCCTTAGGTACTAGCTATTCCCACCTGGTTTCCTGCAATATGCTATTGTTTTTTATTAGAAAGCCTGTCTACAGACCTTTAACATATGCAACAATTGGTGCAACAGCAAGCTGCACAAAAAAAATTATAACTAATTTTTAGTGGGAAAGAGGAAATTACTCAGTTTATTCTCGCAATATTAGTAATGATCCTCTGAAGAAAGAGACAAAACAAAGAAGATAAAAAAAAATTAAAACGCAGCTATATCTACAGCATTAAAAAACCTGAGACTCAGCAAACTTATGTAGAAATTCAGCCTAGCTTACCGTTAGTTCATATAAAATGAAATGTACAAAAATTTTTAAACAGTAACAGAATAGTTTAAGTACTACTTTGACTAAAACGCATGTACTCTCCCCACTGCATCATTGTGGGCATCAAAACATTACCATCTGTTACAGACCTAATTTTCCCCTGCTCTGTCAAATCTCCGTCACTGTGTAATATTGTTGTTAGCAACCTTAGAGTAGAAGTTCCTGATTTACTGTGGTTGTTCTTCATTCCTAGCAACCATCGAACCATCATCTTGATGGCCTGAATCTGAAAGAGATTTTGATATGCAAAAGTCAAATCACACCATGCGCCTCATTTTAAAAATAACTTTAATATATTTAATGTATTCATAGATATAATGTATTCTATATACTCAATATATTAATATAAAACAAATAAAATATATTGTTGTAAAATTATAATATAATTTAAAAAATAATCTATATCAGTTTAATCATAAAGTGTTTTCACAAGTGCTTTTTATTACTAAGAACATAAGCTTGCCAAGGCTGCAAAACGTCATTTAAAGTACTGCGCACACTACTGAAAGACAACTGGACAGATAAAGATAAAAAGACAGTAACTTTTCACTGAAAATCTTAAGCATTTATTATAGCAAATAAAAGTCATATAACATTTAGTTAAAGTTTGAACAGTTTCTTCCACTAAGCAATGACATAATCTGTCCTGTGAAAACACTGTCTTAATTGACCTTACATCTACTAAACGTTGTGGAATAGGCAAAACAATTTATACTTATTAAGAAAATGTTGCTGGATCAACATGTGAAACAGATTTCCACCCTCATATAATTCCTATGCTTAAATAATACTTACAAAATCTCTACATATGTAATATTTGAGTATAAAATTATTTAAGGAATGTAAATTAAAAACCACTTCATAGACATTTTAACCAGTAGAGTACCAACGTGTATTAAGATAACTGGTCCTGGAAAAGAGTATTTCTTTCACAGCTATTTAAAGAAAAGCCTCAAAGCCTGCTACTTAGGATAACTTGTCCTTTGCCAATGGAAACACCAAGTCTTTTGAGGCAAGTGTCTAAAAGTATGCAGAATCCAGCAGTTGTCATGAAACACTGAATAATTTCATGTTTCTTTAGTGAAAGTAAAGCATGAATTTGGAGATTAAGTTTGTTTTAGTATCTGAATCCCTCTGTTCTTTAATTTATCTTCTATGAGAGCAGAGATAATAAAGAAAACAGAAAGAGGAATACTTTACTCTTACAGTAAAATGGAAGTGGTCATCTGAATCAAACAGACATCCTTGTGGGGGGAGGAATAAAATAAAATTCAAAGCAGAGGACTCAAAAGCTAAGGAAAAACTATGATAAATATAGAAAAAAATATGAAGCTAGCACTGGAAAGAATCTACTGCATGCTGAATCCAGTTACTCTGTTTTCATATAAATGTGTTTGTACACAGCAACTTAGAATTTTGTCTTTAATGGAAAAGGCAGTTCTATCAACTTCATACAGAACATTCACAATATTACTGAATGAATTTCCATCATATAGTTGATTTCCTCCATGTAACAAATTGATCACAATGGCCCCTTCAGATCTTTAAATTCCTTGTTTGTTATCTTTATGAGTTTATTTTTAACACTGCAGCCCATCTACTCCACCGACAGAACTAACTGTATCGGGTAACACCAGCAGGAGGCAGGCTATCAAGAACTAAAAACACAAATGGAGTTTGTGGAACAGAAATGAAATTCAGTCTTGCCCTAACCTTCAACTGGTCTTCCACTGAAACAGCTGGTACGTACCCGCCAGAAGAAGATGATGACGACAACAATGATAGCAGCAGCAGCTGTTTTGACAGCTTATCAACTCAATTTCTTCATTTCATAACCAGTACCTATATCATTACTGCCTCCCATTTGTTGTGAGGACAGAAACATGATAGCTCTATTTGGTCTTCAAGGGAGTGGCCTATATGAATCCTCACTCACAGAACTGCATAACTGCATTAACACCAGACTATTGTCCATAAAAATTCAGCCAGGGAACAGCCACATGCTATCTTGCACTCCTACATCTCTGGTCAGCTCCCGAGCAACTTAATTTTAACCTTTGCTTCTCTTTTCCCCTCCACAACTCCCTTCCCCAACCTTTACTGTCTGAGTCTACTCTAGTCATCCTACCACACAGAAAATCCTAGCCCCAGGTCCTTTAGAATTTTCCTTTGCCACCACTCTGTTCCCTATTTTTCTGCTGGTGTTAATGATGTCTTGATGACATTTACAGTAACCTTTTGGAATTAAATATTCCCATGAAATTAGTACGGGTCATGAAAACCTGCAATCACCGCTTCTGGCTACCTGAAGACTTAAACATGAGTTTGCACCACCCTCATGTTTTAAATTTCATCTTTGCAGCAAACAGGATAACAATCAAAGGATAATTCATGTTGGAAGGAGTGTCAGGTCATCTCCAACCCAACCTCCCGCTCAAAGGAAGGTCAGCTATGAAGTCAGACCACGTTGGTCTCAGTTTTATCCAGTTTGCTGCTAAAATCCTCCAAGAATGGAGATTGCGCAGCCTCTTGGCAACCTGTTTCACTGCCTGACTCTTTTCACGGTTCTTTCCTTAAATCCACTACAAACCTCTTCTTTCAATTTATGTTCCATGAGCCTACAATTCTCCTCTGAGATTAAAAATTAAGGTTTAGATTTATACAACATGAAAACATCAGGAGAGTCAATATATTACATGGGTCAGAACCGTATCAAAGGTCACAAATGACTCCCTTGTACTAGATTTAGCAGCACAACATGAACTAGGTGTAATTTAAGCGCAAGCAAAAATGATAGGACATGATCATTTTTTTCTGAGATGGTGAATATAATGTGACAGATCTCTGACTTGTCATATAAGAGAACGGGAATTAATAACTAGCTTTACATAAACCATCAGCAGTGAATAAGTATTATTTTTTTAAGATGAAAGTTAACAACAACAACAAAAAATCAACAGTAAAGTATAGCCCTTTTCTCTGACCTAGGTTACCATCGTATCTCCACTATAAAAATATAATGGGCTCCCATCCCATGTAGCAATCCTAGAAGACAATCCTAGAAACACTGTCTCCCCACTACATCAACATCACAACAACGGCAATGGGTAGCTCAAGTTTCTACTGCTAGAGTTTCCAGAGCCACAAATGCTGAAGGAATATCACAGAAATACTACTGCTACTACATAAGCCTCAATCTAGCTGCATGGTGCACTGAAATACTCAGTACCGGTCACTGTCAGGACAGATTACTGCTTTAGAGCAGACACTCAGGTGCTTGGCATAAGAATTCAAGTCTAACTCATACAATAATTAATCCAGTTCATAATTAATAGTCACTGAAACATTCATCTACAGACATCATGTCATTTAAGGTTTAGCATCCAAAAGCCTAACCTATGTCTAACAGTCTCTGTCTGTTAGGTTGGAGAGTACCTCCCAGCCTAAATGAGGATATAATTTCTGTGTTCATCAGTCCTTTCCCCTTTCATAATTAAACTTGCTAGCTTTAAGATACCCAGTAGATGTGTTATACAGTTACGTTACAAAGGAGGAGAAAGGCTTTTAAAACCAGAGTAAAGAAAAATACAGTCAGAGATTGGTGGCCTGCAGTGTTCATTAAATATAGGCTACACAATGGTAATAAGTGCTAATTAAATTTGCAGATCAATTTTCACAATAACCTGTTTTCATTTGCCAATAAATGCTTCTCACAGCTTCAAGCTTGGCTTCAACTCTAAGTTGCCTTAAGATTTTCTATAAGCCAATTTCACTTCCAAATAGCCAGGCTGTATGAAAAGTTTTATCAACAAACAGCACATTTTAAAGAGATATTACACAGCTTCACAAATCTCTAAAAAAAAAAAAAACTATTAATGTTTACTACTTCAAGTTACACGCATAATCACTGAAGTGAAATCACGAACTAGCAGTTCATGAAACGAAAAAAACCATGCATCCTTTTAACAGGCTTTGGAGTGTACTGTGTAACTATGGCATTGCACAAATAGGAAAAATACCTTTGTTGTAGTTTAACGAATAGAAAGCTAAAAAATCTGCTCCAAACATAACTGAATGTTTCTAGTAATGAGTTCTGTAACAAGCTGGAAACCAAAGAATTTATGAAACCAGCAGACTAGAAGGTATTGTGCTACAAAGAGTTTAACAACTTCAAGAGAGAGGGCAAAAGAACTTAGTAAAACCATCAGAGCAACTTTATTCAAAAGGCACTGGAAATGAAATAACTGCTCTAATTAACTTGAGAACAGCATGGTACAAAGTATGTGCATCTTTCTAATCATGAAAGAAAATGTTAAATTATAATCTGTTCTGAAGAAAGAGCATTTAAAAACAAATAGACTTAGGACACATTTTCCACAGTATAAGTCTATCTCTGAGTGAAAAATGAAAGAGTGTCTATTAGCAAGCACAGAAATGGTAAAATAAGCTTCAGATAATAAATACTCAATAGATTATTATACAATTGATAAACAATAAATAAATAAATAATAAACCTGAGAAAGAACAAGCTTCAGATGAAATTTTTAAGCGCAGAAAAAAAATCCTGGAAATGTTTTAAAGTTTTTTTTTTATTATTGTTATTTTTCTCCAATACACATGACTCTTCTCTAATACAATGTAACACATGTATTTATTTGAGAAAACTGACAAATCAAAGAACAACTTTTTCCATATTCCAAAACACCACTAAAAGTTTCCTGGAATGTCCTAAAAATTCCAAAGAAAAGGGAAGATTTTAACAAGGTCTCTATGACATTTAATTCCTGCTAAACAGGAAAAAATTCTAACTTCAGTTGTGATAACATCTGGAATACTTAAGTGCTGCATACGAAACCTAAGACTACAATAAACTACAACAAAAATTCAATAAAGAGTATATGAAATGCATTTATTTTGTAAAAGTAGATGCTCCCAAAACCAAATTCTTTTCTTCTGTCAATCAAAAAAATGTGTATTCTTATAAAGTTGTTAACTTAAAAATAGTTAATCCTTTGTGACAAGGAAACACAGCTGACAGCTCTAGGAATCCAGACATTTAAATTTCTTTATTACCTATTACGCTTACAATCACAGGAAAACATACTAAGTGCTACTTACTTTGACAAGCGTTTCAGGAGATACTTCTTCATCTGGGACCCAAAGTTTTGTTGTCTTTTTTCCTGGAAGCTAAAACAAATTTTACATTTTGTTACACTACTGTTACTCTTCAGTGAAACCTGCTGTAATCTCCTCTTTCCTTTTTGCTTCTGAAAACAATACAGCAGCACTCACTAGCTAGCTTTATGCCTTATGTATTTTATAGACGTAACCACTACAGAAGTGAAATAGTGTTCTTACCTCACTGTTTAAATATCAGGAAATCTATCACTAGTACAAGGGGTTTTGTTGTTGCTGTTATTACCTGAAAACTATTGCTTTAGAATGTAATAGACACTGCTTTGAAAATAATTTTCATTTTCCATATCCAGTAGATTGGAACCTCACATGCATAGTTGTAGACAGTAAATCTCTCCCTCAACACGGCTGACAACGCACAAGTTATTTTCTCACTGTAATCATTCAGTTCTCAGTTCTCACTCAAATTTCTCAAATTGTAATCAATACAGAAGTCTCAGAATTAAGATTAACAGTCCTACATTTAAACAGTGTATTTTAGTTTCAAATGCATCATAGTATAGTGGTTTAACTTTGGCTGGCTGCCAGGTGCCCACCCAGTCGCTCTCTCACTTCCCCGCCTCAGCAGGACAGGGGGAGAAAATTTCATGAAACAGCTCACGGGTTGAGACAGGGACGGAGAGATTGCTCATCAGTTACCGTCATGAGCAAAACAGACATGGCTTGGGGAAGATTAATTGAATTTATTGCCAGTTAAAATCAGATTAGGGCACTGAGAACTAAAAGTAAACTAAAAACACCTTTCCCCCTAACCCTGCTTCTTCCCAGGCTCAACTTTTGATTTCAATTCTTCTACCCCCTTGCCCCTACCCCAACAGAGCAGCACAGGGAGAAAGTGAATGGGGGTTGTGGTCAGTTCATAACGCTTCATCTCTGCTGCTCCTTCCAGAAAGCTTGCCCCTTAAACACAACACACATACTTCCTAAAACAAAAAAAAATCACATCTTGCTCACTTAAGACAAAAGACTGAGTAAAGTCAGTAACAATACTCTTACTTTTAACAAAAGGCAAGACATGAGTGATCAAATGCTGTGCTATACAGCTTATCATTTTTGTATGGATTACCAAATTAGCAATTCCTCCTTTCCTGTACTGTGGGTTTTCAGTTGGGTCACACAGTACATGCAGAAATGGAAGGAGAAACTTATACAAAAAGTAGAACCAACAAGGTACATATTTTCACAACTATTTCATGAGTATCCTAGTACAGCAGAAGGGAAATCTTTGAATAAGATTTTAAAAGTACTTACCCTATCACTCATTAACAAATCTTTAACAATGAAAGTGGCAACCAAAGATTTCAAAGGAGCAGCAAATTGATCAGGTGCTAGCATGGCTATATGGCCAATAGTAACCAACGGTGTAATGAGATGCTCAAAATTGCTTGGATCCAGACTTTTATGCAGTGGCTAGAATACAAGCAACAAATTCGGATATTACTCATATGATCTGTGTCTTATTTGGGTTGGGGGTAGCGGAAGAGGGGGAGACATTTCTATTTCAGAAATATAATTTTGAAAGAACTATTGATTATTTAGATTTAAAGACACATTCACCAACCCTGCAACAGGTCTCCTATGAATTGAAAGTAAAATCAAGAAAAAAAAAGACAAAATGTTAATCATATCCGGGTAGTTCAAAAAGCAGTAGCTCAAGCAGGACCATTTGGGAAACAATGGATTACAAAACATATTTTCCTGTTAAAGAGGTGGGCATACTACTTCTCAAGATGGAAATTTCAGTAGTGGACTGATTCACCCTCAGAGATAAAAGACTGACGGGCACTAATTATAACGGACATTTGCAACTATTACTATGAAACCTATTTAAATAAATTCTACCATAATTCATTTTTTTTGTAACTTCTGTAACCATTTGAATACTTTGGGCCAGTCCCAATGGGCTGAGGATTGGAGTATGGGTTCCCTTTCCAAGAATGGTACATAGCTCTATTAGACTGTCCAATACTTTGTTTTACTCTAAAGTCTATTAAAATATGTAACCCTAAACATGATCATAGAATGGTTTGGGTTGGAAGCGACCTTAAAGATCATCTAGCTCCAACCCCCCAGCCACGGGCAGGGACACCTTCCTCTAGGTCAGGTTGCACAAAGCCCCATCCAACCCGGCCTTGAACATTTCCAGGGATGGGGCATCCACAACTTCCCTGGGTAACCTGTTCCAGTATCATGATGGATCATGTGACACTAAAAAACACCTTCTACTACCATTTTTGAGGTCAAATTGTATGGGAACAAAGGGAGAGGGGAAAAATATCTTCTCTAAGTCCGACACAGCCAACTTGCCATCGAAATTGACACTGTAATCCTTAATTTACATATGCACTATAAAAGATTAATAAGAAGTAACTTAAATATTTTCATTTTACCTCAAATATCTGTGCAAACTGTGTTTCTTTGCTGGAAAATATTGCATGGATGCAGTGAATAGCATACTTGGCTTGACGAGGAGGTCCTTTTTTAGCTTTATGATGCAACACTGGAAGCAAAGCACTTGGAAAAAAGGAAGAAAAGAAAAGGTAAGTACCTTTTCAAAAATTGGAAACTTTCCAAAATATCAAACTAACAAAAAATACATACATAGAACACAACACCTCTGCAAAAATGCTAATTCTCCTGATTATGGTTATTTTTTCAAAGAAATGAGAAAAGGGTTATTTACATGGCTTGCAAGTAAAAAATTTCATGTGGCAAAACAAACATTTTATCTGCACAGGCTACTAAAATGCTCTTTTCAAAATATTCTTGTCTACACATCCCTACTCTGTGGATATCAAATTGCAAAGAACGTTTTTACACTGCTACATACTTAATTTAGAAAAAAGTGTGATTCCAAAGGGCAATTATACAAATTATAGTAGTATCAGTGACATATCAGCTAACACTTTTTTGCATGTATTTATTTCACTTCTATTCTTCAAAACGTTACTGCATTTTCAAGTCACGCAAATCTCTGTCCTGTTTTATCTGAACTAATACTTTCTTCTAAAAGAATGCAGTATAACACTATACTCTGCAAAAGAAAGAATAAGAACTTCTAAAATCCCATGTAACGAAAAACACTACTCAGAATAGGATACAATAAGATAATAATACTTACAATAAGATACAGATAGAATAAGAACTTACGATCTTATATGAGGAAAATCTTCTTCAATTTTGCTTCCTGTGTTTTTGAAAATTTGTAATGCAGCTTCTGCCACTTTTTCATCATCCATTTTCAAGCAAGCCAGGAGAGACTCAAAAGTTTCAGCTGAATGAAATGAGATAGGGTGTGTAAACGAAAGTACCTGCCAAAAAAAAAAAAAAAGAAAGCCACGTTAATGTTTTTTTAAAGGTCCACTTAGATAGAACACTCCTTCAACAGTTGCTTTTTGCTGCCATCTTGGAATATTTGTAAGGCACTAGCTATTTTTATCATGATCCATATCTCTCTTTTTTCTTTTTTTTAAAAGCATCTCAAACCTCTCTGTCTTTTTACATGATCTCATCAGTTTTACCCGATTTCGAAGTCCTGTGAGCCTTCTTTCAAATATATAGTCTTTTATGACATGATTAATTCTTACTCAAATTATTTTTTGTGCTACCAGCTTTTTGCACTTCTATCTAAACATGGACATCTGGCTAGAGAATCAAATGCTCTCAGATGAAGCTACCAGGCCCTTAGCTGATCTAAGATGTTCTGAATACTTTGATATGGGAGTCCTACAGATTTTGAGGCCTCTGAAATCAACCCACAGTTGGACTACTCCCAATACCATCATATAACTGAGGTCATACAATCACACCTTTCTGTGCAAGTACAGGATAAGCTTATGCTACAGAGTCTCTCTTAAAGACATTATAGTTAAAAAATATTAAGTGAAAGAAAAAGATCTATGTAGTTGCATTTTAAAAGTTTCACGCCTTTAACAGTATTTGTAAGTGACACAGTGATCAGCCCTTTTCCTCCTAGGAAAAAGAGAGGACAGAGTAAGAAATTCTGTATAACATCCCCAGAAACATATCTTGATAGGGCTTGTTCTGTTAATTGAGTCTCAGAAAAGATTACATACAGTAGGACTAGATAAGACCCCAATTTATGTGGAACTCAGGAGAAGCACAGTATTGTACTGATATACAAGTACAGTTCTAGAGGCAGTACTGACTGTATTTACAAACCACTGAATTCACACCATAGCAATCAAAATTCAGCTGCTCATGTCACACATACAACTACTTCTGACTTCTAGAAAAGCTTCTAAATGATTTCTAAAATAACCTTACATACATGTCATGTAACAATGCGCATAGAGAACCAAAATCAAACCAGTATTCTTCCAGATAGTCATCAAAATGCTTATGACTAAAGATATTGAGTGCTAATTACAAATTTATTAACAAAGTTACTTTAGAAAGTTTTCACATGCTTACTGACCACCATGAGTACACTTGCCTTAAGCAATTCAAGACCTGCTCTGATTGCTTGGTCAGTAGGTACACCCTCATCTTCATCATCAGCTGTTCCATCTATAGACTTGTTTACTTGCTTGATAAGGGCACTGAAGAGGAAAACAAAAACATGGCCTTCTGTTTACTGCAATACGTATAAAACATAAGCCTATTATAAAATAAATCCAAGTCAACTACATACACAATCTGATTGTCCTCATTTCCCATTAAGCATTAAGTTAAAAAACATTTAACCATCATGAACTAAGCAGTATATACACATTACTCTGGAAGGATGACCAAAATAAGAAAAAAAATTGAACATTAAAAGTAACAAATTCAGATACGAACTATGATAAGGTTACTACATCCTATGGATTCTTAATAATTGATGGAAAATAACCATTAATAATGTTTAGTCTAGCAATAAATAAAATAAGCATTAAACAGCTGTGCTGGAAGTTGATGAGAAATTTAACTGACTTATCTTCTGCATATTTCACCTTGATGGTAATGCTTGTTTTTTCTTACACTGTACCCTAGGAAGGGAAATGGTGATTATCCAAATGATCCTATTAGTAAGTGCTGTAGGCAGCTTCCCTGTCAAGGACTGAACAATGTTCAGAATACTGCTTCAGTAAATTCTGTAAGGGATATTTATAATCACTGGGAGCAATCCAAGAGAGAGACCTATTCAGACTTTCAATTTTTTTCTACTCCTCGTTGGACAAAAATAACCATCTATAGAAAAACAAAACAGTCTGACAGTCTCAAAAATGAAGAAGAAATTTAGTGAAAATTTACAAAGATGGAAGACCACCAATTCTGTGGCAAAACTAAAAATACCTGCTTTTTTAGTTTTTTTTTTTTTCCTTGTTTACTGTATGGGGGTCAGTCAATAGGTACATGGTGATACAAGTATCAAAACTTAGCACCACATCTGAATATTACTTTAAATGAACATTTTATATTGCTTCTGTGAATATTTAAAAAAAATGCACTTTCAAATTTGAAAGTAAAAATCTAGCTACGCACTGTACTTAATCCAAGATCAAAAGAAAAAAATGTGTTAAGAACATTTCTGAAACAGATTTTAAATGAAATCTCAATGGCTCCATTACATTATATATGTGACAGGTAGAAACTGAAAAGCTCAAGTACTTAAAGTCAGTTACTACAGTTGGAATTAACAGATAAGAATTTACCAGTATTTAGAACTAGTTGTCTCTAAAATACCACCACATACTGCAAATACAGATGTCAAATAATTATTTCAGTAATTACTTTTTCCCTCCCATAATTTCATTGGCTTACTCCTGCTTAAAGACTTGATGCCCCATTACCACAATTTTTACTTCCTCAGTTAAATTACTCAGTTTATGTCACTATGAGTTAATATTCTAGGTGGAAATCTTTATTAAAGTTTTTGAATAGCCATAGACAGAAATTCCTTTTAAAATAAGTCATTCACTTGCAAACCAAACTTCCTCCATCAGCAACAGATCCATTTTTACTGACAGTTTATCCCAGCTGTGCAGAATGACAAATCAATTGTTTGTGTGGCTAAACTCTGAATGAGGAGACAAAACCTCCTAAGCTAGAAGAAACAGAAGAAAATATTGCAGGTCACTAGGCCTTAAAAACTCCCCTCCCACCCTCAATCCATTGCTGCTTGTGCTTAAAGGCAAAATTAGAAACCCTGATTTCAGACTCTAATCTACAGCCAACAACACACACAAAATTACCTGATAGATTCAGTATCAATGTGCACAGGAGCAATTCTCTCAAGAAGAAACTTTATCATTTCCAGGAAAGGATTTGTTGGTTGTTTTGGGTTGCCCAACTTCTTTGTAATTTCCCTCTGCAATGTAAGTTTCAATTAAGTTTATAATCAATTTAGTTCCTAAAATATTCACATATTTTAAGATCTATTCTTACCACACATCCCTCAGCCTGTTTGCATGAACACGTTGGGCTAACAAGCATTTCTAACTGACTTCTTATTTTTTCATCGTCTTCTAGAACTTGTGTGAATTTCTTCATGAAATCTTGAGCTTTCCCCGGATCGGGAAGGTTTCCTTTAAGTAAGCAAAAGAAATTTACTTATTTTAGTAAATATCAGGACAGTAAGTTACACAATTTTGAAGCATCATACCAACAAAGTTTCTGTGTGTTTAAGTTAACCAAGAAGGGAGGGGGGAAAAAAAAAAAGCAACAAAAGATCTTAACGTGCAGATGTATCTATGAGGACATCAACTTTTAAAAATTTCTATGCCCATAGACCTCCACTGGCTGTTGCTTTCCTCTCTCTTCACACTTGTTTTCCTTTACACTTCCTATGCTCACCTCATATTGAGTGAGTGTATTCGGTCCTGTTAATAATATTAACAGCTGAAGTTGATCGCAGAATCTCTACAAACAACAATGCAAAGCCTGTATTCCACAAAAAACATACTTGGTATATAGATAATCTGATACAACAAGTGTGAAAAACATCAAAAGGCTATTTTTGCTAAATTACTCCTTCTCCAAACCTAAACTTTACAACAGCTTGGAATATTTTAATAAACCCTATAAAAAGCATTTCTTCAGGTACGTATTAATCTTATATTTACATTTCATATTTTAACAAGACAATTTATTGACTAAGTATACTACTTTAGATGTTACATGTTTTTGGTATATTAGGTGTTAAGCAAAGTTGACATAGAAAATGGTATGTAACCACAGGATCATTAGTTCAAAACAAGTTCTACTAAATATTTGTTTCACCATTTTTTTTTTTGATTTTTTGAAAATGAAACATAGAACTAACAGAATCAGAACAATTACAAAGTGATCAGATCTTATAGTATAAATAAAGAAAAAAGGGTTTGGGACACGGCCAACCAAGCAGTAGGATTCAGTTTTTCCTCCACACTGGCCTTAAGCAGTATCTTTTTTGCGAAGAACAGTTTGCATTTTTTAAAAAAGCTTGTTTAAAACCAAAATTTCAAAATTGTAAAGGAAGTTTTTCTCTTTCTCACTGGTTCTAATGCTAATTGGTAAACCAGGCTGGGGGAACAAGAAGCATTGCCTTTTTTTTTTTGGCTAAGAGTTTAGGTTACACAGAAGTTCTTCAGTCTCCAAAGTGCCTTCCCACTACTGAAACCCAAATTCTTTTGCATTCTCCCAATACTTACAATATTGACACCTCAAAAACAGGTAAGCCAATAAATAATTTAGTAGATTAGTTAACATAAATTAATAAAATAAATGCTAAAAGACACACTAACACCTAAGATCGTCTACATTTTAAATTAATCTACAATGGTTAGAAACATAGCCAAAATGTCAAGTCATAAGCTTCGTGACTGGAGACTTTTTACCATAAGTAATTTTTGCTTAGAGTTGTCTTAATTTTTCAAAGCATATGTTACATCATGTTTATCTTGATTTGCTACAGAACTTACCCATTACAAAGCTTCTTTGTTATAAGCTTATCTCAAATGACTTTTAAAGCAAGAAAGAAATATGTATCAACCATAATTTTTAGACAGTGCAAACACTTCAACTGACTTACTTGTTATTACCATCACTTTCGAGAATATAGCTTTACTGCTGGCATCTGTCTGCAAGTCACAAAAAGAAAAATATATAATGCAAAATTATTATTTAATACATTTCCACGTGAATACTGAATAAGCAAAATTCCATAATGATGTATTATTAACAAATCAGTTCCTATTATTTTGCTAACACATCAGCATGTTAGAAGCCAGAACACCACAGATAGCTACACACACTGGATAGCTACAGGAAGTAAAAGATAGAGAATGTTACTGTAGGCATGATCTTTCTCATGTTCTTATGTAAGCTTTTTTTTTTTTTTTTAATTACTTCTTAATCTACTATATAACCTATGAAAAGGACAGATGGGTTATTTCTGCAACTGTTTTCCACCTAAAGCCTCTTTGTTTTTAAACATAAAACGAACAGCAAACATCACATTCACTTTATTTTCCTGCTCAGATATTGATTCTAAGTAGTCTTCATGGTAGTTTCCATGTTATTGTAAAGAATGGAGCAAGCCAATATACTGCTGCCCCTGTCCAGCTGTACAAGGAAGACAGAGGATAGCAGTGCAATTGTGAAAGTATTAACTGGGGACGATGACAACAATAAAACATGAAAATATAACTGCATTTCAGGATATCTGTGAAGCTTAGATTTCGGTGGAACTGTTGCTGATACAAAATCATTCAACACCTCCTCACAACTGAAATAAGGTACACAAAACAAAAGCAGACTCATCTCTTTTTTTTTTTACTATTATTTTTTCCCTTCTATCAGTGATTCTTCTGGTACAGGGTTTCAAATTCCACATGCAAAGTCCACCTTAACAATCAGTTCTATTTGGCACACAGAGTAAACAGAAAATAAAAAAATACTTCAAATTACACAGCTATATAAAACTACATAGCAAGTACATTTTCTTTATGAGAATATATTTCTAGTGACTACTTAGTGTTTCTACAACGTATCACCTACTACTGAAGGTAGACAAACTAGTTTCCAAGACACTTTCCTCAGTTTTAGCTGTAATCCACAGTATTCTATAGACTAGGAATTTTTATGGAATTACGCTGAAGTTTGAAAAACAAGGGAATTATCTGTAAAAAAATGTAAAGAAAATCCTCAACTGTACAGTGAAGATAACAGTAATTATCTTTAGAAAAGTGTTCTAAGGTGAATGAAAGTAAAAACAAAGTGAAATATTTCACTGCTGTGTAGTAAGTATTGTTAAACAGCTCTGAAATCTTCACAAGGAGGATGAAAATTGGAACCTTCATGAAAATTCAAGCTTGTAGCAATGGACCCAAAGGCATACCGACCTATCAGCTTCCAAACCATAAAGCAAACTGCTCTTTCGCCCAGTGACTTCTGAAAGAGCAGCCTTGGTGACATAGCTTACAAAGTCTGCAAAACTTCATAAATATATGCAAGTAGAATCAACTAGAAGCTACAACTACAAAATTATAGTCCTCTGAGAAAAAATTTAAATGAGAACACAGCCACCTTTTAAGAGCTTTCACTGAAAAGCATTTAATTTTAAAAAGAACAGTGCTTCGCCACCACTACTGCTAGAACTGTCTTTTAGAGAACTCCCCTTAAAACAGACAAAATTGATAACAGATAAGACTAAAAAATATGAACAGGAAAACAAAGACAAACTCAGAAAGGAGGCTCAGCTTAGAAGACATATATTCTTCACACCAAAGTACTTAACATGAGGCAAAGACCTATGGTGGGCCTTTTCATCAGGTTCTTGTCACGAAACAACCATTAAGCAGTAGTGTGGCACTAACATTTTCTTAAAGTCTTGAGACTATTACGGAGCAGAGTGGAAAACCTTCAAGACAGAGGTCAAAGTCTTGTTCAGACGTACCTAATTTCTTTTTTCTTAGTGAAATCTGCATATAGATTTCAAATAAGGTTCAAAGAAGCCATATCAGCTTTGGAGATAACAGTTACTATTGCAATAACTTTGGCTAAGACAGGAAACTGTGTATTTCCAGGAGGAGTATTCCTTTAACTTTTCAGAGTAAATTTCTGTTCTGCAGTTGACTAGGTACTACAAAAGAAACGATAACTTTGAGTTTCAACATCATTGCAAAAAAAAAAGAAAAAAAAAAGAAAATTAATCAGGCAATTTGTAGAAACTTGCAACATTTGAGAATAGCGCCAGTCTTGGAAAGATTGGAATATAACAAAAATACAGCATGAGATTAAGATAAGCAGTGTTTTCAGTGCACACCATCTCTGCCTTGTGACATGGACACCTAGCACCTCATTCCAGCCATTAAAGATTTCTACAGAACTTTCACTCACTTTTTAGCATTGGAAGAATGCTATGATTTTCAGGGCTTTTCACTGTCAGGGCTGAACAGGCATGTTCAGACAAGAAATGGGGAGGTGAGGGGTAAAAAAAAAAACAAACCAAAACCTATCTGGTTTACAGATTTCAAATAATGTCACCTGACACAGAATCTCTATATTTGCTACTCCAGCAACTCAGAAAAACAACAACAACAACAACAAATGTATTGTGGAGTTCCTTTGACTGGTTTGGTCTTCAGTCTTCCCGTACTGGCTACGTCTTCTAATACTAGCTGAAGCTCTCATCCGAACATGAAACAACCTGAGTCAGAAGGATTCTAACTTCCAGTAGTATAACTCCACTGAATAATGACAGCTTGAAGATGATTAAGAAACATTTTAGAAGACCTACTGTGTGTCACTTTATCTACATGATCTTGCATTCACAATATGGAAGCATCAGAACAGCAGCACATCTGCAGCAAATGAAGCTTATACTTCTAATACAGACCAAACAGCATTCAGCCAGTTTTCCACATGTGAACAAGCGGGTTTATGTCTTTCATTTAACTGTATACCATTGCTGTATGAGAAAATAAGAAGAGTTGTGATTTATGCTTTTGTTCTTCAGAGAAGTATCTCAGCTTAAAGGCAGGTTTGATGTCTGTTCTGTCTCAGATTAGGATAAATTATGATCAACAGAAATGGAAAGTTTCCTAACACACTTTCAATCTCCTTGATAGTGCTTGTTAGGCAATGCTGCTTGCCCTGGGGACAGCCTAAAGCAGGGAAAAAAAGGGAAAAAACCTGAAAGGGAGGAAGGGAAGGGGGAACCCTGAAGAATATCACTAAATGTCAAAATGATTTACCAAGATGGGGAAAAAAAACAGTGGACTGGAAAATTCAATGATCTATAACCACAGAATAATTTAGGTTGGAAGGGACAACTGTAGGTCACCTGGTTGAACCATCTACTCAAAGCTGTGCCAACTTAGATTTGGTTTTGCTCCAGGCCTCATCTAGTTGAGTTTTAAGTATTTACCAGGATGAAGATTTCACAGCTTCTCTGGACAACCTGTTCCTATATTTGATCATCCTTAATGACACTTTTTTTTCCTTCTTACTATCTACTCAAGATTTCCTTGTGGCAACTTTGTACACTGCTTCTTGTCCTATCCCTGTTCATCTCAGAGCTCTTACAATACCTACCTACACTTGCCACAAGGACAACACCTACAGGAGAAAAATCAACAATCGAGCTACTGTGGTCTAATTTCTACCCTTACTAATCAAGTGAAAATGCATGTGATAACATTATGTTATCTTTAAAAGGTTACTAGTTCATTTCAGTTTCCTGAAATAAAACAAAGTTTCTAGACTTCTGAATAATTTCAATTGAAAAAAAAAAAGTGGGGGCGGGAGAAGCATCACAGAAAGAAAAGGTTTCATAAAAAGAGCTGAGTATCTGTATTGGACATAAGTGGTAAGGTTTGGGTTGGAAAGGGCAGCAGGACTGACCTGTGCAGGAGGAGGAGAGGGACTGCCCAGTGCCAGTCAACAGCTGGTTCCAGCCAGCTCCACACCCAACAAAACCAACCCACCTGCCAAAACTTTAACCAGCCAGAGGAGCCTGACTCCTCTGCGGAAATATGCGGAAACATATTTAGGAAAGGGTGGTAGCTGCTAGGGGCGATGAGAGACACCAGGGCAGAAAGAACAGCAGAGCAGAAGGGAGAGATGCCAGAGAGGAGACACCTGAACAGGGGCAGGAGAGACACGAGAGCAGGACAGGTTAAGAGCCTGAGCAGGGGTGGAGAGGAGACACAAGGAGAAGGTATGACTCTAGAGGGGCTGCAGCAAGTGGATGCAGCCATGCCAGAGCAGTGGGGTAAGAAATGAGGAGCAGCAAAAGAAAAGGTACCACTACATTGTGAACACAGTGTGCAGCAAGGGGACTGGAGACCAAAAACTGGGGAAGAGAAGTGTCTGATGGGGAGCTGAAGGGTGTTTCTCTAAGTGTTTATTTGTTCGCTTTTATTTCTCAATATCGGAATCAATAATTACAAGTTTATGTTAATCGACAACAAACTACATTACATAATATTTCCTCACTCAACACTGTCGTTGCCCACAACAGCACCTCAGACTGTCACAAGCTGCCTGAATTCACGCATGCAGTCCTGTTACTCAGAAAACACTCAAGTGTAGAGAATCAGTACTTAATCGCGAAAGACACGATGAAAGCCACATGGACAAATGCAAACATGTCAACAGAATACTCCATTTTCAATGTGATGCTTATGCTGGCATTTATTAAAATTACACACTTAATTCTAAGACATATTGGACATTTTACAACTAGAAAAGCACTTTCATTAAATCTCCCTGAAAAAGAAAGGGAAAAGTTGAAATTTCACTTTCAACTGAAATGTTGAAAATATCAAGAAACTAACTCAAGGTTCAGATGATGCATAAATGTATTTAAATTACACCAAAAATATAAAAAAGTAGATTAAAATTATTTCAATAGTCAATGAAACATGATAAAGTATTATTGCATTAGCAATTACTGCACTTAGAATTCAATACAACATTATAGCATGTTTTAAATGCACTAAGTCAAAATTATGAATTTCACTGCAATCAGCTTGAATATAACTACAACAGGACTGAAACAGTAAGATTTTGATAGAACTTCTATCTGCAAGACAGCAGCATTTCCAAGCAGACGTTAGATAATCCAACTACATTTGTAAAAACACAGTTACCCTCTCATCTGGCTGACGTAATTTCAGCAAACGGATAACTCAGTCACAAAACTGCATTAAATTTACCTGTGGTATTTGAGTACATACATGTATAGAACATAAAGACCTAAATATATGAATATGAGCACAGCAACACTATAATATACACTATTACTGTTAAAAAAAAAGCACCAACAGATCAAACCTTTAGCACTAAAGTCAAGTTATACTTACATTTACTTATATTCCAAATCATACATAGGATTTCATCTTTTTTTTTTTCTCAAATGTGAATGGACATATGGATATAACTAAAACAAATCTAAATTTTACTTTATGAGAATATCCTAAATCCTCTAGAAATGTTTATTTTTTCCTACTGGGCAAATTTCTAAACAAAGAATTCAGCTGTAGTCTGTCATCTCCAACACAACATTTAAGAAGTTTCCAAGAGGGAAGAGAAACAAGCAACCTATTAGGATAAAATACTCTAATTTTTCAGATGTTACTAACTGACATAAGAAGTCAGGATGCTTGGGTGTTTTTTTCTTAATTACTCAAGCTGGTAGTCAAAAATAATATACTGCTTTTTCTCTCTTTTGAGAACCAGAACAATCCTGGCAAGATGTAACTCGTGAACACTGGGAGCAAATATTTTAGTATCAAATGGCTGGCAAAATCTTTAAAAAAAAATTCTTGAAAATACCTACCTTTTCACTCTTACTGACAAAACGTATACACACTTCTTACTGCAAGTGTAGTAAATGGAATCAAAATATTTTCTGTCATTAAAAAATAAGCTTGAGATGGAACAACGGAACTAATGGATTTAAAAGTAGTTTAATGTTTTAAGTAATACTGCATATTCACTGTGGAATAAAGACAAATAGAACTTACTTTTGGTTGCTTTATTAGGTCAACTAAATCCTTTACTTGATGTCGTAGCAGATTCTGACATTTCCACATTTCATTCAATGCTCTAAGAAAAAAAAAAAAGGAGAGGAGACAAAAGCAAGAGAGGAGAGGAGAGAGTTGTCAAAGTCTTCTATTCAATAAATAACAACTGTCCAAAAAGAGCCTTTACATTCTTCTAAACATCAGACTCAGGAATGTGCTTGTCACCTGAAATTTCATTGCTGTGTGAGCAAACTAAATGTTTCCTAATGGAATGATATGGAAAATTTAATTGATCGTATTATACTGGAACAAAACGTGATTTTGAAACAGGTTTTATTTCAGATGCTTAACTACGCTGCCTTTAAAAGAAGTTGGAAGTAACTGATATCTGTCTTATAAAGAACTCATTTGTACAAGCCTGAAACCATTCTTCTAAAAACATTCCAAGAAGTCAGCTAAAACAGGTACTTAAGATTTTTATCATCAAAACAGTGTTTCTCTTGCACAGAAAGCAGCTACTAGATGAACAAATTGTGAAAAGCAGACATGATTAGACTTGTTTAGAGAGTCGACAAAACCAAAAATTAGCACACTTTCCAGGACAAATAAGCCATCTTAAAAAAAGAATAAATAAATCACAGTTTCGTTTTTAAAATTTCTAGAATCCAGAAGTAAAAGTCAGTCCTATTTAACTAACCGAATACACTAAAACTTTACATACTGCTGCATATGAAAACTATAGAATTCAGGAGTTATTTGTTGCCTGAAATAACAAGTACTGAAAAAATCCCATTCTGCATTTTGTTTATATATACCAAAAAATACTAGAACAGTAACTGTTTTTATTTTTAATACACCATTCTTAATTTTAGTGTGTTACACCATTGTAATATCTTCAGGCACGTTATACAAGAATGCAGGGGATTCATTCATTTGAATGCTGTGGGTGTTTTTTCAGCCAATCTATGATAAACAGTCTACCATATGAGAAAGAATACATTCAATTTTCGAGTGACGGGGTACTACTAAATGAAAAACAAAGTAAGTAAATTCCATCAAACAGTGAACATTACAGCAGCAAAACTGTCACTATTCAAATTCATGTGTGTGCACTAATTTTAAGTTGGAGAAGGCAAGTAATTGACTTCTGCAAACATAATTGTAAGTAAAACACATATTGAAGGAGAAGAGACAAGCAAGTAATTCCTTCCCACTCTTAAGTCATCCTGGCTGCTAAAATGAGGAGTGTATTAATTCCAGAGTTGTCAGATACGATCTAGAGCTAGTCGATGCTACTAATCTATGCTATCTCTTTCTAGACATAAAAGGACTAACACGCATTCAAGCTTCTTGCCAGTTCTTTGGCACTACTACTTTTTTTTTTTTTTAGCTGTTTATGGTTAAAAGGTACCACACCTTGTTAAAAAACACCCTATTAGTTTTTTCAAACTCTCACTCGAAGAACATACAGTATTGCTACATTCAATTTACTAATAGCTGGTGAACTACTTTTGTCCACTGGCTTAGCTACTCATAACAATTTAGAACTAATTTACAATAACAACGGTATTAAAAATTATTTTGCAAGAAGTCAAAAATAGCACATACTTCACAGCATTTGAATCCAGTGTTGCATAAAGGTAATACAAACATTTCATTCGTTCATTTGTTTCCAAGTTGTGAGGGACCATGTACTGAGCAAAGATGCGTTCAACAAGTAATCTGAAAGACAGCATTAAGGAACTGTTAAGCAAGAAAGTGGTCTTAAATTGTTAAAATGTTCATTCAGCAATTCTCAGACTTACCTAGAGATCAGTTGGGTCATACAAAGACGTACTTATTAAAAAAAATCTAAAGGTCAAGTCACTTAACTTCCACTACAACTCAGCATAAACTAAACAGAAAGATATCATTATGGAAGACACAACGTTAATGTTAGCAGTAGGACATTTAGGAGATGACATTATCAAAATCAGATGTATTAATCTAGATAGAAACCAAACGATTTTAGAGAAGGATGTCTCTTAATAATCAGCCCAAAGGATTTGTATTGTAGTCAGTTCTTGAACTGATCCCATACAAGGGGTATAAAACGGGGGGAAAAAATCATCTTCATTATTACGTGTTATTATGAAGCCCAGAAGGAGAATTCAGATACTAGCCAGAAGGAACTGGCTTTTCTCCCCACTCCTCCCTGGCCCCTTCCTGAAGGGCTGAAATTATCCCATTTCTGTTGCTTCCATAGTAAAAATGCAGGTACATTCACACGGAAATTAATGAAAGCTTCTGCTATGACATGGAAGTTCCTTATTTAGAAACAGGAGGAGAAAAAGGCTTGGGTCTGCCAGTTATGTAGGAAAGACTGAAGAAAAACAAAAGGAAAACCACATCCATGTTGCAATCATGTATATTTAAGATGGAAACGATAATAAAATCTTTATCCTTATGCATAAGCTTAAGTTACTAGAGTCTTCCAATGGGATCAAACGGTCAAAACCCAAATCCAGATAGTTTAAAGAGATCTTGAAGTTTACGAAAACTGTGAATGAATGAGATTGGACTCGATAATCCAGACAGTTCCTTCCACTTCCATGGTACCGAGAAATAATTGCTTATTTTACAGATGACTTCTTGAAGGTGTAAAATTCTGAAAAGAATTCTGTGCATTTACAATGTCATTTGTATTTGATCATGCTTGTGAAGACCAAAGATACATCACCAAAGCCAACACGACCACACTGATTAGTCAAGGCAGACTAGTTCCCAAACCAGTTCCTAATGTGCAACTGTTTTTCAATATCAACAACAAAATATGGGTCTACAGCTGGGATGACAGAGGCATTGCTTTCACCACAAATTCAGGCCAAGACTCTTAATTCATGGCTGTTGTCATACAGAAAAAGTAACTTTCTACAGAGTGAGATGCCTTAACCATTGTCACTGTATTTACTAATTGGACTCGCAAGTTGAAAGCAAGTTTGTTAAAGCAATTTTACTAACTGAATTTTAACATAAAAATCAGCAAGTTAGTGAAACATAAACAAAAATCTCCTTTACTAAAGCAGTGAAGTACAGGTTAGAATATTTCAAAATTTTCAGCCTCTTACAATCACTTTTGGCCCTAAACAAGCAGAAAAAAACAACACAGAACAAAATTTGGTTGCAGCCATATAAGATTATGCACTTGATCAAAACATACAGAATTATCAAGTTGTCTTCTTGTCAACACTTAAGCTCAAAGGAAAAACAAATCTCAGTAATAAGGTACCACAGAATGCTCAGCTGTCAAAAGGCTGACTCACCGGTCATCAATACTGTTTTGATAATATATATGCAGAAGTTTATCTTTGATCCATGATATCTGTTTTGCAGCTTCTTTTCCTGCTTCCGACTGTAACGAGTATTTCTTGTATATCTGTGCAAGTCCCATCATAGCTTCTTTCCTCACTCTCCACTTGAGAAAAAGAAATAGTACCACAGTTTAGCAGTTCAAAACTCAAACCTGAAAAGACTGAGGGACTTCCTGGTAGATATTTCCTATTCTTCCCCAAAATAAATGTTTAATTTAAAAAAAAAAAAAAGTTTAATGGAGTTAAAAGCGCACTATTTTCTCATTAAGACAAACACCGCATTATATCTATTATGCTACACATTTCAACACCGGTAACTACTATGCAAGTACGCCTCTTGAATTTAGAACTGTTACAAATTCAAGCCAACACCCTTTCTCACAGATCTAGTTTGAATACTTGAGATTGTATTATGTCTGCAGCAGAGGAAAGCATGTCACCAAATGAAAAACCAGCTGATAATATTAAGTTTGCCTTTAAAAGCCTTGCTTACCATGCTTTAACATATGCAGCAAATATCATAAGTTTTGCCAAATAACAAGACATAGCTAAACTAAATTTCAAGGCTATTCAAATTTGAAAGCTACTACTCTCACTTGCAGTTTTCCAATGATCTAATTAAAGAGTAGGCAATCTGGCCACCTCTGATGGTGGAACAATTTGCATCAGTAAGCTACCACACATTTTGAAACCTGCTCTCAAAATCTCTGATGAAAAATGTTAGAATGTCTTACAAAGGTCTCTTTTTATTCAAAAATTACTATGAAAACTAGACAATTGGAGCAACATAGTTGTGCTTCAGCATATAGTATTCTTTTGATCATACTACCTTAAATAATAATACAGCACAATGAAAAATGATGCATTCCAGTCAGGGGCAAAAGATGCCTCATTAAATACACTGCTTCAAAAATTTTTGGATTATACGAGTTTCATTAGTCATTTTAAAATTAGTTCAGCATTTTTAAGATGCGCTGCTTTTAAGAAAGAGAAAGCCAATTACAGTAAGATACAAGAGTAGAGAAGTATAATGCATAGCCACTATTAGTACTAATTATGTCTTACCCGCTTGTCCAGTGTTCGTTCTCTGACAAAATTAAGCAGGTGATCATTGACAAGCAGAAGATCTTTTTTAGCAGCAGTAACTATGGATACTATAACATCATGTCTTATCGCCTCTTCAGGATCATGTGACCTTACTTTAAGATACTCTGGGGGGAAA
>VXAL01013748.1:73491-86062 GCA_013399475.1 Chauna torquata | reverse complement strand
CCAGCCAGAAGGCAGTAACGTGAGGGATAAAGGCGAATGGAAACGAGTCTCTGCACAGGGCTCCTTCTCATCTATCTTGCCTTCCCAGATGCCCTTACACATCAGATATAAGATTGAAATTGGAAGGACAGGGTCATGATGAGGTGGATGATCATCCATGCCAGAGGAATCACTGAGGTCATGCCAGTCCATCCCTCAAATCATGACCAATTCCTTGAAGAAAAAAACATCAGGCTACTGTCACAGGTGACTCCCTTCTGAGGGGAACAGAGGGCCCAACCTGCTGACCAGACCCATCTTTAGGGAAGTTTGTTGCCTCCCTGGGACTTGGGTTAAGGACGTTACCAAGAAACTTCCCAGGCCAATCCTCGCATGAGTGTCTATTCTTGCTTTTTCACATGGGTAGCGATGAAGTCGCATGAAGAAGTCCAAGGGCAATCAAAAGAGACTTCAGGGCCTCAGGAAGATTGGTAAAGGGATCAAGAGCACAGGTAGTACTCTCCTCCATCATTCCAGTTGTAGGGAAGGATATTGAAAGAAATAGATGGACCCAGTTTATCAATACCTGGCTTATCAATACCATGGACAACATGGCTGAGAGCTTATGGATAAGGATTAGGGGAAAAGCTAACAAAGTGGATGTCTTTGTGGGAGTCTCCTATAGATCATCCAGCCAGGATGATGACACTGATGTAGTATTCTATACGGAATTAGGAGAAATCTCTAGATCAGCTGCTCTTGTCTGTATGGGCGACTTTAACTTCCCAGATATTCACTGTGACTATCACACAGCAGATACAAACAGGTCCAGGAAATTCCTGAAGTATGTGCAGTTAACTTTTTGATACAGGTACTAAGGGGGCTGAGTAGAAAAGGTGGCCTCCTAGACATGTTGTTTGTAAACAGATGGTCTTGTGGGTGAAGTGACAGTTAGTGCCTGTCTACTACCCTGGACTTCAGGAGAGCAGACTTCAGGCTGTTCAAGGAACCAGTTGTCCCCTGGGAATTTGCTTTTGAGGGTATTGGGGTCCATAAATGCTGGTCACTTTTCAAGAGGCAACTTTTAAAAGCACAGGAACAGGCAATTCCAATGTGTCGGAAATCAAGCAAGCAGGGGAAAAGGCTGGCTTGGCTGAACATGGATCTCCTCCAGGAACTTAGGCAGAAAAAGAAAGTATATGGACTTCGGAAGCAAGGTCAGGCAAACCAAGAAGACTGCAGAGATGCTGTTAGTCACTGCATGGAGAAAATTCATACAGTCAGAGTTCAACTGGAGTTGAAGCTGGCCAATACTGTGGTAGATAACCAAAAAGGCTTTTTTTCAAGTATGTTAACAACAAAAGAAGACTAAGGAAAGCACTGGTCACCTCACAAAAAGGGATGAAAATAAAGCAGAGACATGTAATACCTTCTTTGCCTTCAACACCAACAATGGGCACTGGGACCTATGGAGCCCTGGGTTGGAGGACTGTGACTAAGGGAGTGATAAGCTCCCAAATAGCATTGAACCTGTATGGCATTTGCTGCACATAAGTCTATGGGGCCTAGTGGTATTCATCCCAGGATACTGAAAGAGATGGCTGATGTTACTATGAGACCTCTCTGAGTTATTTATCAATCGTCCTGGGAATCTGGAGAGGTCCCAGCTGACGGGAAGCTAGCAAGTATTTTTCCAATTTTCAAGAAGAGCAAGAAAGAGGACCCTGGTAATTATAGGCCTGTCAGTCCTATCTTGGTGCCTGATTAAATTATGGAGAAAATTAATTCTGGGAGTTATTGAAAAGCACTTGAAAGACAACGCAGTGATCAGTTAAAACTGACGTGGGTTCATGAAGGGAATGCCTTACTACTATCCTTTCATGACAAGATTCCCCACCCAATGGACTAAGGGAAGGCAGTGAATGTTTTTTCTTTTCTGTTGTGTTTTTTTTCTTGCGGGGGGGGTAGAGGAAGACTTGGCAAAGCTCTCAATACTGTCTCTGAAAGTATCCTTCTGAACAAAGTGTCCTGTATACAGCTGGACATGTGCACAATATGATGGGTGAACAATTGGCTGAAGGGTCGGCCTCAAAAACTTGTAGCAAATTGAGCAACATCAGGCTTGCAGCCAGGCACTAGTGGTATTCCCCTGGGCTCAATTTTAGGGCCAGTTCCCTTCAGTGTTTTCTTAATGACCTGGACACAGGAGTTGAGTACACACTAAGTTTGAGGATGATACAAAATCAGGAGGAGCTGTGGCTTCCCTTGATGGTAGAGAGGCCCTACAGATAGGTTAGAGTGCTGGGCAACCACCAACCATACAACATTTAACAAGAGCAAACACCTGATTCTGCACCTGGGACCACATGATCATGGATGTACATATAGGTTATGGGACAAGTGGCTGGAATGGAACCAGAGAGGGATGAAGGGGTGTTGGTTGATAGTAAGCTCAACATGAGTCAACAATGTGCCCTGGTGGCCAAAAGGGCCAACAGCATCCTGGGGTGCATCAAGAACAATATAGCTAACCAGTCAAAAGAAGTGATTGTCCCACTATATCCAGCATTGGTGCAGCTTCACCTTGAGGTAGTGTGTGCAGTTTTGGGCTCCACAATACAGTGAAGACAAAAATATTAGAATGTGTCCAAAGGACAGCAACAAAGATGGTGAAAGGACCAGAGGGCATGACTTACGAGGAGTGGCTGAGGATACTGTGTTTGTTCAGCTTAGAGAAGAAGAGACTGAGGGGTGAACCCACTGTTGTCTACAACTTTCTCATGAGGGGTAGGAGAGAGGGAGGTGCTGATCTCTTCTCTCTGGTGACAGGATGTAAGGGAATGACTCAAAGCTGCATTCGGGGAAGTTCAGGGTAGGTATTAAGAAAAGGTTCTTCACTGAGAGTGTGGTCAGGCACTGGAACAGGCTCCCCAGGGAAGCGGTCATGACACCAAGCCTGTCAGTGTTCAAAGAGTGTTTGGACAACGCTCCTAGATGTATGGTTTAACTCTTAAGTTGCCCTGTATGGAGTTATAAATTGGACTCGATCCTCATGAGTCCCTTCCAACTCGAGATATTCTGTGATTCTTACCACATGAGGACAGAGGAGCTTTTTCTTTGCATAATCTATAAATGTGTGGTGGATTGACCCTGGCCAACAGCCAAATACCCACCACACCTCTCACTTTCCCTTATCCTACATGGAGAGGGAATGGGGAGAAAATGGAAGGTGAGAAGACTCAAGGATTGAGACAGTGATGGTTTAATAAGGAAAGAAAAAGCTGTGTGCACAAGTAAAGCAAAGAGGAATTTATTCACTACTTTCCCTTGGCAGGCAGATATCCAGCTTATTCCTGGAAAGCAGGGCCTCTGCATGCAAAACTTACAGAACAGCTCCTTCTACTCCAACCAAAGATGTTACTGGCTGATATCACTTCATGGTGGCAAGCACCAGCCTGCTAAGGACATAGCCAAAGAGCTCCAGAAATGAATGACATTAAGACAAGAGGAGGGTGGTTGGTGCAACACTGAAGACTCTGGCACCCACTGTTCTTGGCAGAAAGTGTAGTGAAAAAACCTCCCAGCAGTGCCAAACACAAGAAAATTGCAGGGGGCAGGAGCGGGAATCATAGGAGGAATGTGTGCAGAGACCCAAAAAAAAGGGAGGCAGCACATAAATAGTTCTCCATCAGCATCCATCTCTTTTTATATTCAGTATTTCGAGTTGCTCCAACAGAGGACATCATAGTGGTGGCGTACATCTCAGTCTCAGTAACATTACAAATTTACGATGAACAAGCATCTTACTTTGGGTGGAGGAAGTACAGCTGGAAAGTCTCCCCTCACATGTAAACACACTCATCCCATTCAGGGAACAAGATTCTTCTGTAATTGCATCACTCCAGAACCTGATCAACTGTCTCCCTGATGTACCTCAAGTAAAAGGCACGAAGGATGGAAGAACTAGAGCATATTCCTCTTTAAGCCCTCAATAATACGAAGCAAAATATGTATGCCGTTAAAACATACGCATGTACTTTCCCAAAGTCCATCCCTCAAAGTCTTTAACCATATTATCATACTTCCAGAAATTCCTGTCTTCTCTTGTTTAGCTAATAATTTCCCACCTTGTTGTCAAATGATGTCCCAAAGTTTGAAAAACTTATTTATTTATTTATTCTAAGTTGTCAGTAATCAAGTTCTGTAGAATCTGCCTTTGGTAAGCCCATGTCACATCATTCTTTCCTTATCTGGATGACTAATTACTCTTCCCAATCTCTTGTAAAAACCTATGCTCTGAGCTTATCTCCACTGTGATATATATGTATATGATCTTCAGGCTTCACATGACAGAACCAGCATATTTAAAAAAGAAAAAGCTTAGCATCTGTAAAAAAATCAGCCATTTATTATTTATTACTAGTAAAAATAATTTTTAGACAAGTCAAAAGAACTTACAAAGAACAGCTCTTTGATAAAAATGGCTCAAACTGCAAAAACAAACAAAAGTACTTTAAGAAACTGATTTATTTCTTTTCAAATTAAGTTTCATTGAAATGATCAAAAATACTGGGTTCTGTTCAAATTCATCCAGAACTTGTCAAGTTTTTACCAGAAAATATTTTTTAAAGCATCCCACTGACTGGAACACTTGATGTCTAGTTCAGAGGAAGTCTACAGTGAGGCTACTCCATCTGACCAAAATTTTTCTAAATCACCACTTCTGAAGCCAATTATAAAGCAAATGCACTCCCCTCTCCCATATTTCATTAGGGACTGCCAAACATTTTTCTCCTTTACCATCCATTTGATCCAAGGCTTCATCAAGCTACAAGGGATACTGCTGTCCAGTCTCTTTTAATTCAAACCAGCACATTAGCTGCCTTCCACCGTAAGGCACTCTGAGTTATACTGAAATCACACTCTTCTCAACACACTAACATGCAATTTACCTGGACCTGAATTCAGAGTGCTTGACACTAGCTGCCACTGTTTAGTATAAATCCACAAGTGTTAGACCGGAAGGTACTTAATCATCACTGGCAGGTCTGCATAAAGAAGGAACTTTGCTGATCTCAGACAAACCGACTATATTTTATTAATATTTCAGAACATTCATCTTAAAAATACCCTTTTCACCACACGATGACCTCTCAACTCATTTAAAACAAGATTATCCTATTCCATGTAAGAGCTTTATGTTTTTGGAGTTTTTTTTTTACGCTCTAAAAGACGGGTTAAGTTACTTTTGACAACGAATAGGACAAAATATTAATTGTCCTTTTAACTTAAGACAACAAAAAAAAAAGAGAGATACTTGAAGCAACAAAATGATTCATATAGTAGCTGTACCACACACAGGGAAGATCCACAAACAGTGCTGGAGTTAAACAAGAGATCAAGGAATAAGTAAGAGCAGTGAGAATGTAGCTATTAAAATTTACATCTCTTGGAAACATTTTAACACTGGATATTACAAATGATAGAAGTATCAATCACATTACCCTTAGGGTTTTAGGCCTCAAGAAAAAACTAGATCAAGGACTGAGGAGATGAAAAGCAACAAAATACATGTTTATGATCTAAGAAGAACAGACTAAAAGAGCAGAAATACAGACCTGAAAAAATGTTTTGTAAATTAAGAAGTATGAAGAAATCCGGAAAAGTCTGAGAAGCAAAATCACCCAGTTGAAGGAACAGAACAGAAGAAGCTCCTTGGAGGGTTAAAACAAAAAAAGACAACAACGGGTGGCTACCAAACTTACTGATTCCAATGGTAAAATGGGATACAAACAAGAAGCATGTATTGAAATACTGCAATATGTGAGTCAATGAAGGAACTAAGTATGGCACATCAGGAGCACAAAGATGATTCAAGAAGCTGCAGTTTTAAATGGACGTAAAGACGGAAAGATGACTGCAATTATGGCTATGAAAAAAAGAGCGTAGCACCAGTTAAGATTAAATCTCTTAAGTAACAGTTTCAGCTGCAGAAATAGTGTTTTTATTGGAATGTGAACAATAATTGTTCTCCATCTCTAAGAACAGGCATTAAAAAGGCGTACTTTAAGACAGACAGCAAGAAGTAAACTGAGCCCTACTTCCTTCAGAAATGTGAATGGAAAGATATGTGGCTAGCTCCTGCTGGAAAGACGAGGCAGTTAGCCCACCTTTGGAAGTGCTTTCCTTTTCTTTCTGGTAGAGCAGAGAAAGCAGCAGTGGGAAGGGGGTCTGGACAGGAATTAGTCCCCCTCAGGGTGAGGAGGGAGGATTGCAGACATCTTCCTCCATGAGCAGGACTCTCCCAGTGTCCTACGGCAGCCTAGGGAGCAGAACAACTTGGGTTTCCACAACTCCCCTCAGCAAGCCTCTGAGGCCAGGGCTTTGCTTTCCAGGCTCAGAGGGCTCCTCCACGGCCCTGGCGAGGAAGTTCTGGTTTCCCTTGCTTCCTCCCCTGTTAGGGCTGCCATTTGGTCCTCAGCAAGGGAAGCAGTGGCAAAGGTGACCACATGGATGTGATGTGGCTCTTCCCACATGAGTAATGATGCCTTCTCCCATTTTCTTTACAGAAGGAGCCTCCCAAAACCTTCCGCCATATCAAATTCCAGGTGCAGAGCAACTGGGGAAACCCGGAATACACCTACATCTATCGAGTGCAGCTTCATGGGCAGAGAGGAAAGCCGAAAGAGTTTCTTAAGCAAGAATAATTAAATGTAAAAGATGTGGCAGCTCAGGTTCTTGTGCTTCAGCCAACCTTGAGGTTGATACCTGAAGCAGTGTACTGAGTTTATGTGACAAGGTTTTGGTAGTGGGGGGCTGCAGGGATGACTCCATGATCCCAATGGCTGTGATCATTAAAATCACAGCTATGTTTTCACCAAGAAGAAAGAAACCCAAGGTTCCTTAGGTGCTGTGGGGTTTTGGAGCATGCATATTCCAAATTACAGTCTGACTGTAAGTCTATCCAGTGAATCAGTGAACCACGTCTGTGTGGCTAAGTTTTGGTGGGGGCAGGGGGGGCGGCGAGGGGGGCTTCTGTGAGAAAAGTCCAGAAGCTGCCCCATGTTAGAGAGACAAGAGACAGTTTAGGTGTAGAGCTTAGTGACATGGTTTAATGGTGGACTTGGCAGTGCTAGGTTAATGGTTGGACTGGATGATCTTGGAGGTCTTTTTCCAACCTAAATGATTCTGTGATATATCCACCAAAAACAACTCCTACAACAATGTAGTGTGACTGTCCAGGAAATATTAGTGAAACAAATAATAGGCATGAACAAGCTGCAAAAGTAATAAATATCACATTGAGAAGCGGTCACAGGTTCTACAAACCTAAAACCTCTCCTCAATAATTAAAATACATACAAATTTAGAAGTTGCCCACTGCACACTAGCCCCTAAGTTTAGTAAGAAATCACTTTCAAACTTAGTAATAAAAAAATTAATCAAATTCCCCCCTTCATAGAAACCTTGTAGAATGACAAAATGAATAAAAGTAGAGCAGAAAAAAGGGACTATCAGCTGTTATACTGAGTTTCTCCAAGTGATGGAGATGCTCTGAAATGGTAGAAAGTCAAAAAGAAAAATACCTGTTAAAATAGATACAGTGCAAACACAACCTATTTTTCAGACAGAAGAAATAAGCTTGAAAAATCATAGAGGTCATTGTAGAATTATGTCTTGAATTCATTGCTATGTTTCCACCTGTGACAGACTTCGTATTTGAAGAAAATAGTCACTGCATCAGTTTCCATTAGCATGGAGCCCAACTTATCCCTTCCAGACTTCACTGTTCTGAACAGATGGAGTTTCTCTGTACAGCTAGCAGCACAAAGTACTTTCAACATATTAAAGCCCTTCACAATAAATACTACAGTAAACCAACAAACAAATCAGATTAGATTCTCAAGTCATCAAAAAAAAGTCGTTGTTTGAAAAATACAAGCCTAAAAAACATAAGCACACGTGCACTGTAGGTTAATACATTTGAAGTTAAATTACTCTTAAGTGCTTTTATGAGTTTTCTTTTAAACAATGCAGAGAAGATGCATTTTACATATAAATATTAGTTTCATATGCCAAATAATTTGTGATGAACTTGTCAGTACAAAATCATACTAATAGTGAAAAGTACACACGTCTGAAATAGATGGAAAGTGTAAGAAATGCTTACCTTAAGTTTGAATTCAAGCTGGGGTAGAACAGAAAGCAAGAGGTGACTATCAATATTGTATAATTCCAGAATCAAGTCAAACACATGCTCTGACAGGTCACTAATTGATGTTTTCCCAAGCATGAGAACCTGATTGAAGAACTAGGAAGTAAAACAGAGTATACATCAATAACGAGTATATATACACTTTACTAAATCCTAAGCCTGTCTACCACTAAATCTACCTTGCAACATTACAGTTAAAAAAAAAGGGGGGGGGGGGGCGGGGGGAATCAAGACTTTGTAGTAGAATTCTTAAATATACAATTCTGTTTTGTATTCAGAATTACACAAAGGAAAAACACATCAACAGTAATGTTTACATTTACTACAGTAAGGCTACAAATAATTCAAGCAACACAGCTTTACATGGGTCCCAGTGCATCAGAACTTTTTATAATATGACTATATTTACAGTTATTTCACTATTGAGAATAATCACTTAACATTCTAAATTTTAGTCAAAACAAAGCTGAAACAACTGGCTAGCTGATAGGTTAAAAAGTTGTAAGTAAATATGTAGTAATTACTTACTACAGTTAACAGTTAGTAAATGACTACTCCAGAATTTATACTTACAAGCAGCTAACACAGTAATATGCAATACATAACTGTAAAGCAATTATTATTTCTTAATAAACTCGATGGGTTTGAGGGAAACTTCATACATATCAAATACTAATTCCACACTACATTCAGCTGTATCTTCTCATAACAGATGGGTAAGAAGCAACTAAACAAACAGGAGTTTTCTACTCCTATTTGTAGTGGGGAGGACAAAATTTCAAAAACTTGTATTCTCTTTGGGTTAAAACAGTACAAGCATGGCTAAACAATGTGGCTATACAAATTATATTATTTCTACCTGCCAGCAAGGTGACAGAATACATTTAATTGGCACTTCAGTTTCTTTTCACAAACATGAGATAGGTTACCATCACTACCCTCTGTACCTGACAAGGTTAATCATTATCAGTAAAGAAACTAAAAACATGAAGACAACCACTTTCTAGGTTATGAAGCGAATCCTAACAAGTGATGCAATTAAAAAAAGAAAAAAAGAAAAAGAAAAAAGTCAGCAGTTTCTAGTGATATTGACTAAGTAAAAAGTGATAGGTGTATTTCATTAGAAGTTAAGACTCTCTACCATCATGTAAAAAAGTCTTCCTTTCCTGGAAGCAGAATTGCCTGGCGTGTATATATTCCTGGTTAGACAACTAACTCCTACTGTGTCTTTAATATATTTTAAGAAAGAAAATAACATTCAAAACAAAGAAACCAGACAGCATATTTCCTACTTGTGAGAAACCAAGAACAGAAGAATGCATGTGCACATTTTCCATAGGAGGAAGATTCTTATTGTACAGACTTCCTCAAGACCACAAAATGTCACCCAGTTTGTCATCTAACCTTGCAGCTGAGCGAAATTAAAAACACATTCCCACACAATCCCTTCCCAAACAGCAGGTTTGAGTAACAGGTTTGGAGTGAGAGTTTTCACTAAAGATACTTCTTAAATCTTAGAAGGTAACCACTTCCCAAGTACCACAGGTGTTACAAGTCAGAAAGCAACAAAAAGCATTGAAGATTTTCCATTGTTTTCAAGCTATTGAGGTTTTGGGTAGCTGCCACAAGACATGCTAAATCCTTACCTACTTTTAAAAAAGCATAATTTCTTTTCCTGTTGCGCAACTTAATTCAGAGCATACTTATGCCTGACCTTTTCTTTCTCTCATCCCTCTTCCCCTGCAATGCCTCTGATGTCTTTTACTACACTTCACTTTGCTATACTCCTCAATCCACTCGTCAGTTTTCCTCCTTGCTATCTATTCTTAGATTCTGTTTCCTCCTCTTTTCCTGTGACAACAGCATTGAAGTTCTGCTCTGTCTTTACTTCTCTTGGCTTCTAGATAGCCTAATCTCCTCACAAAAAAAAAAAAGCTTTGCCACAAGAACAACGTGTTTATATATTTTTAATCAGAACAATACATATAAGTACATTTGGTCTTCTGGTCACGTTAAGGATTAAAGAGCCATGTCCCCCAAGACAGCAGAAAGTAAACTATCCACTCCATTTTAGAAAACAAAATTGTTAAGGGCTTACTAGTTTCTATATGGTAAAGAAATACACTCAAAGGAAGAGTACTTCCTTAATATAACAATTATCTCAAAGAACAACTGAGAATTTCTAAAGTTACCCAGTTCTAATTGACTATTGCAATTCATTCTTTCTATAATACAGCTTAGCGTTCGAAAATTTATTCATTTCCGTATCTGCTTGTAGTCTTCACTTACATTAGTAATGTATGGTTCAATTGCTTGTGCTGTCCTCTTCAGTAAAGCCTTTGCCAGATCATACGCTTGCTTGTTTAAATTCTGAAAAATAAAACAAAAATTTTAAGCGCATGCATTAACCTTAAAAATAAACATGAGAGTTTATATTTACCAAGCATTGGTAAATGCATTAAAGAAAGAGCCTCTTCTCTTTATACTTTCAGTAATAAAAATAATACAGTCAAATCAAAACAAGTCAAAGCTTTGAAAACTTCACTGGTGATATTGAGAAAACTTTCCTGCAATTCACAGCTTACTTTTCAGTTGCTCTTCTAAGCCTGACACTCAACAATGTCAGTTCCCGCATTTTACTGCTGCTCTTTATCAGCTTTGCCAAAAAACAGAAAAGCAATATGAGGCAACATCGAGGCATTTACAGTCAACACAAACGCAAGACTCTGAACAGGACTGTGATGTAAAGTAGAATTCTGCCTTTGCATCAAGCAGCCACCTGTAAACCATCATAGTCTCTCTATAGTACCTCCCAGGGGTACCCGGTATTTTGGACTGAGACAGAAGAAGAAATAAAGAACTTTAACCCATGAATGTGAAGAAAAACTAACAAAACTTAACAAATTTAAAAACTAAAACAAAAAACACAGACATTCCTACCCCTCCGTTTCTTTACTTAGGTTATTCCTCTGACATCATTTCCTTCCTGTCCCAACACACAGGGGGTGCTATGTTCTTCCTCCAATTTTTATATCACTTTCTTTTTTTTCAAAAATTTTCAGAACAAAATGCAACCCAGCCTTTGACACCCACTCTAGACTTCACTGACACACAAAAGTACTTGATACCAAAAATATATATATAATCTTTTAGTAGCTAAAAGTCTCTGTAAAAAACACAATCCTTCCCATTTTGATGTCTCTGCAATTTAGAATAATGAAAAAAATCAGCATATTCCATTTACAAGAAAATAGTTTAAAAGAGTACTTTTGTTATGTACCTCACCTAAAAGGAGAAAAACTTTTTTTTTTAGCATAATGAAAAGCAAACACAAAAAGCATTGTCACACCCTCACACCCACACTGAACTGAGCATCTACATTGCCTGTATATGCTTAGCCTGTGTAGCTATCTGAGTGAAAAAGATTTTGCAAAGAGATGGATAGTATCATAACAGTAATTCCAAAAACTGTATAGAAATACAGGCTTCAAGACAGCAGTGGGAAAAGATTAACAGTTTCTGTTAATATAAAACAAAAGCAGTCTTTGACTTGCCTACTGACAGAATTAAATTAAGTGACTGAAGTCAAAAGACTATGAATATCATTATTATACTCAGAGCCACTACAGAAGGTGAATAAAAACCCCAGTTCTGGAAAGGATTTTCTGTAAGCATTCTGGTTTCTAACACAATGCTAAAAAAAAAAAAAAAAAAAAAAAAAACCAAANAAAAAAAAAAAACACACAACCACCCACACAATACAACCTAGCTTTTGCAGAAACAAATCAGCTACTGGAAAACTGAAACATCCACCACAGAACATTAGGAACAGAAGAGAGATGAAATTAAAATCATGCTGTAACAGAAGCAGATTAGTAATCAATTACCCTCTGCTATTAAAACATATTTTGCTTGCTTAATATTTTTATCATTCTACAAAGCCACCTGCCATTGTCACAGTCTAGAAACAAGTCACAGTATTTTCAAGCACAGCAGTTAAATGGTAACAAAAAGAAAGCCAGAACTTATCAGTTACTGCAATTTAAGCTAGTAACTACTTTGAGACAGGTTAAAAAAAGTTCTAAAATGACTGATCAGCACCCGTAGAACAAGTTGCTTCACTTTACCAAGACTGACCTCAAAATGAGACATCTCAGAAGTTTCTGAACATTAAAAATGAATAGCTTCATTTCAGCCCCCCCCCAATTTAAGAGCACTTTTGAGTATTTTTTCCCCAAAGAAAAATAATCATTGTCTTAATTTTCATCCTTGTAATTTCTTTTTCTTCCCATATCTAAACACGACATGAGAGTCAACACTGGCAGTGTTTTTACAAAGTTGTATAGCTGTTCCATGTTCCAGAAAAAAGAATAACAA
>VXAL01013748.1:49950-60453 GCA_013399475.1 Chauna torquata | reverse complement strand
TTTTTTTTTTTTTTTTTGACACATACCAGTGATTAAAACACCTTCCCCCCAAGAAAATTAGAGCTAGGCTCTAGGCTTTCCCCACACTGAGGACTTAAGTTAAAAGTTCTCACATCCCAGAAGAGCAGTCCTTCTCCAGTTATGCTTTTACCCTATGCATGGCATTTTCCACCCCTACTGTCAAAGATCCTTCAGCACTCAGTGAAATATTTAAGATTTATACTGAGGATAACACGTAAGAGAGGGGAACCTCAAATTCTGATCCCTTCTCTCTGTGTAACTTATACATCATGCAAGCGACATGGAAATGTATGAAGTAAGAGTAAAAACTTAAGACTGATGTTTTCCCCTCTCAAGAAATTAACCTTTTCAACACTTCCTTTTTCCCTCTTCACCTTAGGTGCTACACATACAAAAGAAGATTCTTAAAGCTGCAGTATGGATATGGTATTAAATACTGGGTAAAAATAGTGCCAAGATATAACCCAAGAGGAAGCATTCTTCCTCTTACCTCTTTGTCTTAAGTTGGAGGGAACTCTTCAACATTTGTATCAGAGCTTGTCCTGCAACCACAAAAGCTGTGTTCAGCGCAAACTGGTTTGCAATAATCTACCTCAATAGCCCTGGGCAAAGGTCTGTCGTTTGTCCTGTCTTTGTTTCTCAAAATGTGTTTAGAAATCTGCATTAAGAGACTGAATTCTGAAATCTGCACAGATTACAGAACTGAATGGTGACAGAGAAAGTTCATAGTCTCTTCAGAGCTCTATCCAAGTACCAGTGGCATGCTTACACCATAAGGTCAGTAACGTAAACCTTCCATTATTATATAAAATAAAATTTAAAACTTAGTAGCATTTGACAGATCAAATTCTGTATGGAGGGATAATATAATCTGTTAGCCCAACTCAGAAAAAAAAAATTAAGCCTAGCAAGCAAAAGAAAACATACAATCAAAACTGAATTGGAAGCCTTAAAACCAGACTTAAACATAATCCAGTAGAGAAAGCTAATGTTTGTCTGAAGTTGGAGATGCTGTAATCAATAAGTAAGATAACTAGATTATGTGTAATCACAAGTGCAACAATTTAGAATTAAGAAGATACAGCTAAAAAATCCCCAGGTCTCTCTCCAGTATGTCAGCACGAACTACAATTGCAACCGTGCTGTTCACCCTACCTATGCAACACTTTCAGTGTAACCACTAGATCAGAAACTGGGTGATTTCTCCCACTGTAATAGATACACCTTCCACCACAACCACCTTTTTAACCCTACCATGGGGGGGATGAGGGTGCGTGTATCTGTAATACACTTGTAAGTCAAGGAGACAAAAAAAATACAAGTTGTTCAGTGCTATTTTCCCCTGCAAGATTTTCTGCATGAGTTAGTTAATCAGTCTAGATTCAGAATGTGTAAAGGAAGTTGTTTGATTTTTAAGTCATAAAGTTAGACTTATACAAAAAAAGTTTAAAAACAACAACAAAAAACAACCTAAAATGAAACGTCCTGAAACAAATGGGGCAGATCTGTACTGCCTTTTCAAAGCTGGCATTTCTCAATCAACCATCTCCATCTAGTGGGATCAGCAATGTTTGTAATTGCAGAATTTTCCAATTCACATCAGAAATAATTATTCTCTACAGAGAAATATTTTTCTTTGTTTCAGTAGAGCTCTTATCTATAAAAATCCACTAACCATCTCTTGGTAGTTTAACTGGAAACAGCAAAGACGTCTTCCTGAGTGAAGGAATTAGCTATCTTGCAAGAGATTACAGTAAAAGCTATAGACATATGACTATTTCTAAAGTAACAGCAATACCCAATGATAGTTCAACAAAATACTTATTTTCAATACAAATCCAAATCCCTATGAGTTGTTGAAAGATGTAATATACATCATTTTATCTGATGAGCATTAGACCTGATAGAACACCGTTATCTGAGAATCAACAAAGCCTGGGATGGCTTAGGAAATAAATGTAAGAAAAAAAGTTATAACCAATTATATTAATCATCCAGTTTAACAACTTGGTATGGAAAAACAGATTAATCCAATTTACCTTTAGTTTATCTGGTGAAGTATATGGAGCTTCAGGGGCATAAATTCTGAAAATATCAGCAAGACAACAAGCTACCAGCAAACGTACATCTTTATCAGGATGCTTAAGGAAAAAGTCTGAAGCAAGGTGTAAAGCAAGATTTAGATAAAGCTCCTTCTCTTCTTCAGAGTCCTGGTCCATATCCATGAAAGTTTTCACAACCATCTATAAAGAAAGAAAAAAAGACCTCAATACACAAAATGAAGCACTGTGTTTGTGCAACATCTATCAAAGCAATGCAAGTAGTACTTGTTTGAATAAAGGTAGTAAACCAGCGCCTAATTTTTCATGGTACAAGAAGGAGGAACTAGTCAAGTTCTCTGTCAATTGTCCTAACACAGTCTCAGTACAATTAATGAAAGCCTGGCAGTAGTCCTTCACATATCTTTTAGAGAAAACCATATCATCAAGTTGACCAGAAGTCAAAAATATAGAAGCATTCACTGAAAAATTTAGAGAACAGCAAAACTTAATTCAAAAGGTGGATTTTTCCCTAAAGTATTTAGGGTTCCAATTTATTTTTCTCCTTTATTCTCTTTCAGTTTCAGGTTGTTTTCTGCTACTGCTTCTGAAGACATGTTTATCCCCTGTGCAACCCACAAACAGAAACAGAGTGCACAATTTCAGCAGAAGCATATACAAGTCTGTTACATCCCAGCAGCATGTGTGATGTCCAGCAGGATTAAAATGTTAATTAGTATTATTAGGGTCAAGTGGGCTATATGGAAGAAGGGGGAAATAAATAAATAAATATTTGCAACACCAACTGTTTTACACTGTAAATAGAACAAAAGCAGAAATAGCAGGAAAAATCATGACTAATAACTGCTACCTGGTGAGAATTCTTACATTTAGAAACTATTAATAAAATAAATAAAATCTATTTGGAGGGGAAAAAAAACTATTGACAAAACAATAATTACATTTTTCTCCACGTTGCTTTTTGAACCACAAAGAGAGTTATTTCAAGTTATTAACTCATTCAAGTTATCAGAATGGCAATAAAGACTTAGGCACAGAAGATTAGTAATTTACGCAAACACAATTTCATTTGAGAGAAAAATGAAGTCCTTCCAAGTCAGACACAAGATGAACCATTTGAGGTACACTGCTGCCCTTACAGACTGTTAAACTAATTTAAAAAACAGCAAAGACTTGTGTTCATTTATATGGGAAGTAGTTAGATTTACATAATTAACAAGGTAATAAGTAAATATTTAGGTGTCACAAGAGTTCTTGCAACAAGCATAGATTTTGTCTACTCTAGAAATAAACCTTGAGTTTCTCTTCCCTGACAACATGAAATTACATACAGGACAGAACAACAAAATTAGTCATCTTGTCTCCAAAGCAGATGTGTCACAGTGCTTAAGGAAAAACAAAAAGAAACAAGCTAGCTCTCCTAGCACACTTTTTTAGATTCTTGCTAAGCATTAGGTTAGAGAAATCCTGAGTCTGAAATTGTAGCCAGACCGCCATGATTAATACTCCTGGAGCTTCATCTTCCAAATGTGGCCCATATTTCTTAACCCATTCAATTTTTCTGGCTCCTACATTCTCCTACAGTAATAAACTTCACAATTTAATTTCATATAACTTATGGAAAAGTATGTTATTAGACTGCTGGTCTAGAATTAATATATTTCATGACATGATCCCTTAGCTCTTGTGTATTAAGAAAAATTGTGGAAAAAACGCTCTCCTCACACTATTCACCATTTCCAAAATGTTTATCGCCTTCTTTAGTGCTAGCCCCTAGCTCTGAGCATGTATTTTCTTTCTCCTCTCCAAATCCACTATAACTTGAAGCTGGCATTGATCAGAAATGCATACAACTTGCAAGGTAAGGTATGCTAATATATAAATTCACCATGCATATTTTCATTTTATTCTCAGACTTCCCAATAATTTGTATTTATATAAATGGATTGTCTTTACTTAAAAAATAGCAAACTATCTGCTTGTACAAGTTACAAGACCCACAGAAAAGTGCTTCTTCCCTAATACTTTGTGAATTCAGCAGTCAGGGAAATGAGGAGGCTAATCGTTCACTTATTTGTAAACTCCTTATAAGCTTTTCCAGCTCTTAGAATATGTAAGGTCCCTCTCCCAGATTTGTTGCCTCCTGTTTCCCAGGGCAAGCCCAAGTGGCAGGGCTTCCTCTAGGCACAAAACTAACAAGCCTGCCTTTGTGAGCATACATGGGTAGATAAAGAACTGTAGCAACGTAATTATCCCCCAAATCTCTCCATCCTTCCTGCAGAGTTAGGCCAAAAAAAACTGTTCAAGAAATTCAGGAGACTTAAATACATAGTATAATCAAAGACTTTACTTTTTTTATGACAGAGGCTAAAATAATGAGAATGAATTGGTGTTATAATCAACCTTGCGAGGAGCACAAATGCCTAAAAGGAATACAGATGCATGAGAATACATTTTTTTTTTCCCAAAACTAAGACTCTCCTCTTCATGTTTTCCAGTATTCTCATCTAAGCACTGACTTACTGTAGGAGCTGAAAAAAAATTCAAGAAAGTATTTGAGATTATATTAATTTATTACCACTTGTAATTGTAATTTTTTTTTAAAAAAAAAAAACAACTCATTTAAACATTTCTGTACAAGCCACTTCAAGAAAGTGGTCAAACAGAAGGCACAACAGCCAACAAGTTCCTTCTTCCAAGCATAGAAAAGGTTTTATTGTAAAGCCAAAAGAAGAAAAAATATATATATCCTTTCAGATAAGAAATACAGTAATAGGATCATTGAATGCTGTATACAAGAAACTTCAGTCTGCAACCAGCAGCATGCTTACTAACCTTTAGCCTTCTCACCATCTCTTCTTTAGATATTTTATCAGAGATTTCTTTGACTCCTGGAGGATATGTGATTTTTCCATCGTTGGCTCTCGTCTTTGAATGAGCCATGATTTCACAATTTTAAAGCTGTGGGGAAAAAAAAAAAAATAAGAAGTCAATGTTGTTTAGCTAGTTTATGTTTACCTTCTCTGTCCTGCTTTCACAAGCAACTACATAAATTTGAAGGGTCAAAAATCCCACCAGAAATATACAAAAACCATACAAACAAAGAAAAAACTTGACAAAATATATATTTTGTTTGTTTTTTAGTAATCAGTATTGTGGATGGCAGCAATGGTTTTGATATTCAGGTATACTGTCCTACAGTACAATAAAGCTTCCAAGAAGTACACACCTGGAAAACCAAAAATCTTCATTCCTGAATGTATTTGATCATCACACTTAGAGATGCAACCAAGAAGTTCTATCTCATCGTATAAATTGTTATCACCACTTGTTAACAATAAACTCTAGCCAGCTTAGATTCTTATACTGTCTGAAAACAGGCCTCTGAAGTGGACTTTTATGTTTTCCGAGCAATTGAATAGAGCAGAATTTCCCCAGAAGTCTAAATAGTGCTTTTGAAATGTTACGCATCACTAATTTTAATTTGGCAATACTGTACTTTTGATAAGTTTTATCCCACCCTAAACACAGTGAGAACAACCCAGATGAGCAGCAGATAAGAGAACACAGTAGGTAGAGGAACAAACAGGCCAACTGGAAGTCTTTCGTCTATGCCATACACCCCAGTTTTTAAACAAATAAGTGCAGATGTGCAGCATCTTCTTCCTAAACTCCAACTATAGAAACCACACAACTACTCAGTTTCTCAGTCCCTTTAAACCGATGCAAGTGTAGGCTGCCAACCTAGTCCACCCTAAGCTATGCAAACTTCTGCTGTAGAAGAGGAGGAGGAGGAGGAGGAGGAGGATGTGCATTACTCTTCTATTCTTCTATTTACAAAACTGAAAGCTCCACTTACATAAGGCAATTAATACAAAACAGACAACAGTGAATAAAACTAGATGGCACGTGTTGGGATAATTAAGATTTTAGAAAAACACTATAAAAGAGGTGTCAAGAATGCAAAAGAAAATAAAAGAAAAAAAAACTTCTCCACTGCCTTGCCTCCCCCCCACCCCCATTTTATTAGTCTGAAACACTTCCAGCGTTCACCTTCCTGAACCGTAAACTCCAAGTCAGGCATTTTCTAACCTACTGACCTCCTATATAAAGAGCTATATAAAAGTTAGAACTTCTCAGAAATGCAAAAGAAAGAAGATCAACCAGAATCCGCCAGGAGAGATGGAGTAGAAACACGTTCCATAACAGGACAGCATAGCCTGCCATCACTGAGACTTACTCACCTAAACCAAGTTCATTCTACACCAAAGAAATATTGGAATGTGAAATATACTCACCCACCCATCCCCAAAAATATCACAACGCATTTTGTATCCTTCAGTTCACATCTCATGATGACAATGAAAATTATAGATTTTGCTTAACCTTCACTAATCTTTTTCAAAAAAAGTTAACACTGATATTTAAATATTTTTGTAAAGCATGCATACAGTACAACGTATCTTTATTTTAGGAAATGGGGAGAAATGAGTACATAATGAGAACATAATCAGACAAGTTCACCAGCAAGTTAACAGCTTTTAAGAAATATTTGTGAGACTAAGTCTGAAAATGACAACTCTAAATTATATAATAATTATCCACTTTTTGTTACTGAAACAAGGTCATTTATTAAGGCTGAAACTAAAGCTAACAATTCAAATTTCTTTTAAAATTGTCAGTTCAAACATCAGCATACATTATTTGGCTATAATCATCAGAAACAAAGACAAGTGTCATTTAGTATAAATGGTCTTTAAAAATTCACCATGAGATTTTTTTTCATCATTCACTTGTACATCCTTCGATGAAGCTAGGGAGTTCACTTCGCACATCATCTATTACATATGCCACATGCAACTGTGTCACTTCTCTTTTCAACATACAACTAAAGTCACTCAACAGGCATGATATGCGATGCAGTTCAACAGCTATTCAGCAGCCAAAGCTATCTGTCACCTTCTCTGTACCTACATACACACGGCAGTTGAACTGAGTGCTACCTACTTGCAGTTGTAGTAAAAACAGATACTGAGAAAGTTGGGGGAGGAATAAGACTCAGTGAAGCAACTTTTTCTATTACTCCCCGGAAAATATGAAACCACCTCAATCCCTATTAATTTCTTAATACACTCTCATTACAATAAATCTAGAACTTCTCAAAAACGCACAGATGATGTAACCAGACTCACTCTTCTTGCTGTTTGATGTAAATCCTCCATTATAGCTTCCAGACGGGATGATGCTATATATCATACATACATTCATTTTAACAGCTCACGACAGCAGAAGGGAGTCTTGCTCTCCTCCCTCTGACAATGCTTCAAGAGCATCCAATGCTTTGCTGGACCAATCAAACTCACCAACTCAGAAAAATAAGCCTAATTCGTTTTGAAAAGCATGTGACAAGCATCAGAGCCAATTCAAGGGAAGGAACAGGAATTAAAGGAACTAGGGATCAAAACTCCCCTTCCAGTGGCAGACAGCTGTCAGACAAGATCAGCTGCACCTGAAACTTGATTAGAATATGGTAATATAGTCCCATTTAGAGGGACTATTATGAAATTTGATATTTCATATATTTCATTATTATGAAATAATTTGAATACAAACTTGTACATTATGGTCATAGTTGAACCGTTCAGCTGACGTGTCCTACTGACAATGCAAACAAGCTTCTAAGCCTGACTGGCAACCAAGGTCCAGGTTTGAAATTGAACACTTGTATTGGGTTTACATGACCAGGTTTCAGCAGCTGGGGGCTGCAGGGGTGGCCTCTGTGAGAAGAGAAAAAAATGTGAGAGAGAGCCCTACAGACACCAAGGTCAGTGAAGGAGGAGGGCAGGAGGTGCTCCAGGTGCTGGAGCAGAAGTTCCCCTGCAGCCCGTGGTGAGGCCCATGGTGGAGCAGGCTGTCCCCCTGCAGCCCATGGGGTACCACATGGAGCAGATCTCCACGTGCAGCCCGTGGAGGAGCCCACGGAGGAGCAGGTGGATGTGGCCTGAAGGAGGCTGCAGCCCATGGAGAGCCCCCGCAGGAGGCATGGGATTGGAAAGTAAAGAGTCAAGAAAGGAGTGAAGTTGAGCCTGAAAGAAGGGGGTATGGGGGGAGGAAGGTGTTTTTAAGTTATGTCTTTGTTTCTCACCGTCCTGCTCTATTTTTAATTGGCAATAAATTAAATTCATCTTCCCTGAGTTGAGTCTGGTTTGCCTGTGACGGCAATTGGTGAGTGATCTCCCTATCTTTATCTCAATCCATAAGGGTTTTTTCCCCCCTTATTTTCTCCTTGTTCTGCTGAGGAGGGGGAGCAAGAGAGCAGTGTGCTGGGCAGACAGCCAAAGTCAACCCACTACAACATCCCACACTATCTAGGAAGTGATTACTTGAAAGATTTTTCCCCCTCATGAAATACAAGTTTAACTGGAAATAATCAAAATGAACCATTCCGTTTAGTCAGGAGGAATGCTCATCAGGCTTTTTTAATCAAAAAACACTGACTGATTTACCCTGTCCATTGAATTGACTCTCAAAATTAACAAATCCAGGACCTAGACCACCGCAGGGCAGTAGAGCCTTCTGGAGCACCACAGTCTTCATCAGGTTGGAGCTACATTTCCCCTGCAAGCTTGAGATCCAGAAAATACATTACAAGTTGCAGGAGTTGGATTTTTGGTAGGAACACGCTTAGGTAGGTACTGGGCCAGAGATAAGTTTCTTTTATGCTTCATTTCGCATCTAAAGTAAATATAAAGCTTGACAAGTCTACAGTTACATAAGGTACACAACATATCCCTCTCAAAAGTATAGGGAACACTAAATAGGATTCCATTTTCCACAAAATTAATACATCACAAAAGACCATAAAGTAACTTTAAAAGATTCAATGAAATAGACTATTACTTAGGCTGTAACAGAGAAAGAATAATAAACCTTTTAAACTTCCTGCATAATTCAAATTTGTGGCTCTCTTCTGAATGTTTTTTCAGGATTAATGTTAAGCTTTACTGAAAATTTTTCATTTCAAAGAAATAGTAAAAATAAAACTTATTATTCAGCATGAGAAAATTCAGTGCTAAAACTACCCCCTTATGAAGCAGTTGTCACTTGAACCGTTATCTAAATAAAAGTGAATAAGCTTGTAACATCCCACTGCTAGAAACTGCTGTTCTTCTGGACTGCCAGTATAGCTGTGCATACCCAACTCTGTCAAAAATAATCTGTGTTGAATACTTAATAGGATCTAGGATTTTTCTGGTTGTTTTTAACCTGATTCTATCCGAATGAAAGTCTTAGTGATTTCACATACCAATTATGCCAGCTGTTTCAGTTAACCTCTGTCAGGGAAAAGGAAGACTGTGACAGCTAAGAACTGCAGATTCATCTGCATCTAGAACATGTTTAAGCATAAAAACCCAAAAGCCCATGAGGTGATAACCACTGATTCAATTTCAAAAAGTTTTTGGTTTTTGTGGTTTTTTTTTCAGTTTGTTTTTAAAGATCTAATATATTCCAAAAGAAGACAGTGTAAGACGACAAACATTTTGAAAGAAGACAAGAAAATCTCCTTGAGATTCAACATAACAGATTCAGCTGACAGGTTTGTTTCGTTTGTTTTTAATAACTGAAGCTTTAAAAGTTATATGCAATGTTTTCAGAAATCCACTATTATTCCACATATACAAGCACAAGGCAAAGAAAAAGGGGCATGGAACAGAGTGCTCACACTGACACCTTTTTTTTAAGGCCAGACAACACTTGGGAGCCGGAGATCCTTTGCAGCGGCCAGAATGTGAGCTTATCCTAACTGATCAGTAAGATTTGTGCCGTTTCTGCTGTTATATGACAACAACAACAACAAAAAAAAGCAGATAAATATATTTGCTGAAGTTTCTTTTTATATAATAAACAAATGTTAAACCTAATACGTAAGAATAAAAATTATGATTCAATCAGGCTTTGGATATGGTACGCATTATTATAAGCTAAGTCAAGTCTTGGAAAACTACAATGAAAAACATATTCTAAACAAATCTAGTGTTTAAAATACAAGTTACATTCGTTGTACAGAAGGAGATGGTACAGGAGTTAAGATGTCTGGACACTGCTTCCTTCAACACAGAAGCATCATTGCAACTATAACTTGGAAGACTTGAAATCAGGAACCAAGAGCAAGTCCATATGAGCATGCAGGAAAATGGATACGTACAAAAAGGCTGACAAGTTAAAAAGTGAACTTCCCGAGGGGAGGGAGGATGGAAGAAACAAGTACAAGAAAAGAAACGGAGAAAAGAAAGATGACAAAATACATATCATTGTACAAAGAGTAACAGGAAAATTAAAGTATGGAATAAGCAACAAAAATGGAAGTTGCACTTAACGGACATTAAAACAGGATGGATTAAAGTCATCCAATTCCGGGGGG
>VXAL01013748.1:33867-49933 GCA_013399475.1 Chauna torquata | reverse complement strand
GGGGGGGAGTTAAATCAAAAGATCACGAAATGCAAAATTATAAAAAACAGCCAGAGCATGGATACAGAACAATTAATTACTCTAAACAGAATTAATTAGTAACAGGTGACTGCCAAAATTCGGTCAAATTCAAATCATTAAAATACAAATACATAGTTCTGTATGTAATTAGTAGGACCCAACAGTTATCCAGTTCCAGATGAGCAAGTCTACTGGCTATGACATTAAATATTAAAAGGTTCAATATTCAGATGGCTTCTATATAGTATTTAGTTCTTTATCAAGTCTAATTACACATACTCTACTTGTTCGACAGTATAAAATACAGATTACACACATGAAAATAAAACTTGGATTGACATCTTGCATATTAAGTACTTACGCTATTTATTTAATAGGTCTATAAATATCATTACAGAATGTTAAGTCAATGATCTAAAATGAGGACTTAAACCACACTTTATTTAATTGTGTTTTGTTTGGATGACAGTTCACACTGCCTATGGTGATTTAATTAACTGTGCTAATCATTAAATAAACTATGCCTTAACATACAGTAAGTCACGTATCAGCACTACTTTTTCTGAGATGTGTGTGTCTAAATCTTGATCCCTCAAGTATTTTTGTACAAATCTTTTCAAAGAGATGAAGCAAGCTTTAGCATATCAATTCTTACATTCCTTACACATCTGTATACTACCTCATTATTCCTTCTTAAAATCCAGAACCCAAACCAAAGGCATGAAGTTTGATAAAAGGTCACCAACTTTACATTCTTATTTTCATAACTTTCACTGAACTTATATATGGTTATCTCTTGAGACCAGCATTTTAAAATTACATATATGAAATTTAAGAAAGCTTACATAAGTTTGACCTATACAAATGCTGACACAATTCTATGTTTGCAAGACATTTTACAACAAACTGTTGGGAATAACACTATCTTCACATTCACAGAACTATTATAAGCTTAAGTGAATTTCACAAATTGCTGGCATGGAAGAAAGTTGCAATATGTAGAGCTTTAAACACATGTATTTACATACTGCATCACTCCAACAAGAAGAAAGTGTAGCCAAGAAAGGATTTGCAAATATTCACCAACCTGTTCTCCACAATCTAATAGTACGGCCAGTGGCCTCTCGCTGCCATAGGCCATTCTGTCAACAAGACAAAAACAGTTCAGAAGTCAGTCCCAAGAACATTTTCTCTAAATCGTCTCAGGGAATATTGCGAGAAGTCAAAACATTTTCATCTCATAAGCTATAACACAGAGTTCACTCCAAAGTTCTGTTGCGCTGTTAGCATGCTGTTTGTCATTTCTTTTTACTATTTCTGCTTTTGTACCCTCTGTAGGTAACATCCTTGTATGAACAAAGAAGTCACTACAAATACTTTAAAAGCACCAGCTTTGTTCCAGCAATATGGCATGTGTGAAGAAATGGTCAAGATGTAATTTGCACAGAAGATACAAGGTATTCTGAAGAGATTAATCTGCAAGATGCACAAGTGGAAGAGGCAGACATATTTCTACTTTCTAATTCGTATTAATAAAACATAAGTTTAATGACTTAAGCAATTTACAGAAAATTTTTACATCCTGTTAAATTCCTGCCACGTAGAGCTGATTGAAACAATTGATCAGGGTGAGAAGTGACTTAGGTGTTAGACACTTTCATTATGTAAGTGCCACTAAATTAAATCTATTTCCATAATAAATCTACTACTAAGGAGTTATAACTGCTATAAAAAGCTACTTTAAGCTGAAACTTGACAGTTACTTTTCATCTGTTGAGTATAATAGAAAACTTTAGCATTGAACCAAGTACGCTCAAGTATATCCCCTTAAGTTTTCATACTGGTTCAGATAGAATGTCTCAACAAATACATTCCCTTCTCTTTTAGAAATATGCTATTTCATTTACTTATCCATCATTACATCAAGATACTAGTATTATTTACAGTACCAAGAAAGAGTTAGCTTCTGATTTCTGCAAGGCAGCACTATACATAGTAAGGACTGATACAGGAATAATTTACAGAAACCACTAATTAAAGTTCTTCTGGAATGAAGAACCACATTGTAAGGCAAAAGTAACACTCTCAAACAGGAAAATGATATGAAAAGTACTGTGTTGCACTACAGAAGTCTCATTACTGGCAATCCTTTGACAGTTATACATGTCTGTTTAAACTAGGCAACACTGCGTTTTTCAACCTTACATTAGAAAATACAGGGAAGAACGTTAAGTTTCTTTATCCACAAAATGTTTACCTAATAAGTTAATACTGGAAAGATGTGCACGTAATAACTGCAAGAAGGGGAACTTCCATAAAGTACAGAGGATTTGCAGGATTCAAGAAAAGAACTGATGCATAAGAATAAAGAATGAAACACTGACTTTGGTACCAAGGCTTGTCTTAATATGCATGCTAAAAACCTGCAAACAACTTATACAGAATATAGTACTCACTCCATCTTGCAACCAATTGGGAAATGATCACAGGTAACTCCCTAGTTTTACAGATAAGATTTTTCAACCTTCATTAGATAAAGCCTCCTAAAGATAAAGACTTCCAAAAATTAAGTACACAGTATTCAATACTGATTTATCTCAGCATAAAGCTCTCTCCAGTGTTGTTGCAGACACTTGAAGCTTCCAAAGGATACAAAAAATGAGCCAACTTGTAAATTTCAGCATTTGAGACATAATTAAAAGCAAAATGTGACTTTTTTTTTTAAGGCCACTTAGGAAACAGTATTTTCACTGACATACAAACAGGTTTAAAAAAATAAACATAAAAATAGAGAAACTACAAAACATAATTCACTACTGGAACAACCAAGAACCTAAGGAAAAACAAAATTGTCCTCTAATTGTGGGATCTCAGCTTTCATACTTTTACCCAAGACCGAGTAAATGAATTGTAGGTATTATGATTACAATTCCTTATTTCTGTGCATGGTTGTAGGAAAAGAAATAAGGCCGTATAAATTGGAAAACTACAGCAAAGGATTCTAACAGAGAAAATGCAAAAATATAGCTAAACAAAAGAATACTTATTAACATAAAAAGTGTGTAATTATTTGTTTCACAAAGTGTAAAAGAGCATAGGCCAATAGAACATGCTTGTAAAATAGACCATCTGCAATATACTCATCAGTTAGCCAAATACAAGGGAAAACATTGCATCTCATTGCTTGTTAGATGGTCATATTATGCAAGCCTACTAAACAAAAGGTTAAAAAAGACAAGTGTGTAACAAGCTGACTCTGACCAGTCTGTTCCCTTAAACATTTAATGCAAAGTACGTGACATTACAATGAAACAACAGTGCAATTACAAAAATGGTAGCAGTGCGAAATGAGTACAAAAAAACATTCAAATTGGCTTGAACTTAAGTTTGGTTGGACAGGAGCATAGCAGTTTTTGCCTAATACACAAGCTTAAAACTTCCAGTGCTGTAGACAATTCATTTTGCTCTAGAAAAATACAATTCCTCAAAGGAAAATGGAAAAAAAGAATAGATAGAAGGAACTGCAAATAAGTAGGATGTATTACACTCAAGAAATCAGGAAGGTAGTTCTCACTTAAGCCAGCTTGGATGTAGAGGATTTTGTGAAAAAGTAACACTTTTCCAGTGGGGACGAGAAGCAGGGAGAAAGGCAGGTGCAGAGAAGAGGGGTAAGTTTCATCAAGTCTGAGAGAAGGACATTAAGTTTTTGACAATGAACTTTTCACCTTAACCTTCAAATGATGAAAACTTCTCATATACTAAAGGCCACCTCACTTAATGAACTTAATGAGGAAAGGCTGCTAACACTTCTTAAGTTTTCTTGATAGTCTGTATTAATGTGTGTGTACACATATATACATGCACACACACTTATGTATTTTTAGTCACTTCAGCTTTGACAAACTTGAAATACTGAGATGATATATCCCATGTAAAGGGTTTTTAGTTGACTCTTAAACAGTTCAATCACATCCAAGAATGAATCCAAGACAAAAAAATAAATCCATTATATCACAAATCTGACAGAGCTGTCTAAAAAAAAATGCTAGTTTCCCTACCCTCTAGAACAGAAGCATGAATTCAGGGCAACAGTACTCTATCATAGCAAAGCACATGCTTTGGCCCCCAAGAAAGCTTGCCAAAGCCTCTGAAAAGCTGCATGACATACATATTCTCTAAATTCATATTTTAATAATAAAACCTACGGAATTGTCTTTATTGATTATGTCCATGCCTTGACAATCTCTACTTCAGGATGATTTGAGTAGAGTTTAGGAAAGAATGCAGTCAAAAAAGTAGCTGGTGTCTACAATAAGAGCATGGTCTAAGCAAGACTAAAATGAAAAGTGTATATATTAACCTAACTAAAGAAATCAGGCCTCTTGCATCCTTCTTCCTAATGTGATGACTGAAATAAGAAAAATGAACTCACCTACTCATACAGAAGGCTCAAACTAATCAGTACTGAACTGAAGTGAGAGTGTTTGCATAAAACACTTTTTGGAAATAGTGATGGGATTTGAGAATAAAGCATGGTGATTTAATTATTGCAAAAGACATTCAGGGGGAATTATGCAAGACCATAAAGCTCACTAGAGTCCATTGTGTCTACCACCGGTGAATGAAGACTCATTTCACACACACCTCATCTTGACATAACAGCTTTACTTGTAGATTTATTTCTGCTGCTATATAAATGCAACCTGTCAAACATCCATCCAAATATCAACTATCATTCCTGGTATCTAGCAGCTTAAGGTGTCATAATACTGATTTGGAACAAGTATTATTCCAGGGGCTGCTGAGAGCAACATCTTAAGTAACTACGGAAAAATCAAAGCCATCTTGGTTACACAGAAGCCACAGATTTCAGAAGGGGGGATTCAGTTAATATATTCATTTTATAATATATATACTCATTTTTCAATTCACCTAGCTTCTTTAGGGGAATGCCTTTGAGATACCCTGCCTTTCTGGTGCTGATGAGAAATCTGACACATCGATGCTTCAAACATATTTGGACATACCTGCAATCCTGTTTACATCCCCAGAAAAACAGACTAATTCAGCGAATTCTCAGTATCAGTGGAAACCAGAAGCAAAAACGTTCTGAACACCGTCAGGCATTTCACACATAGTGAACCAACAGCATACAGATCAGCGGCAGGATAGGTAATTCTGCTTCCATTCTACCACACGAAACTACCACACGCCAACTTTACCCATACAGGTAGTTTTCAGAAAGGTAAGAAACGTTCACAACATCCTATCTGTACTTCTGAGCTCTACAGTACTGAAGAAAAGCAGTGATATTTGTCCATATGAGCCTCTTCGTGAACTAACATTGCACCTGGGAATAGCACTCTCAGAGGGAAACTTGGAACAAAAAACTTCTGCTCTTCTGTCAAAAAAGCCACATGCACACATTTGGATGACCAAAACTACCTTGTGTCACACTTGCTCAGGATGTAGGCTACTCGCCAACCTATACGCATATGACAAAATTTAAGTTTGGTAAACAATATCCCATAAGCAAGTAATCACACGAGATACGATTTTGTCAGCACTCAGAGACAATGAGTGGCTGTATTTAACAAAGAGATAAGCAGTACATAAATAAATCCTCTATTTTGCAAGGGACAAACTGAAAACAGAAGTGACTTGATTTGAAGGTTTATACAAGTCCAACATGGTGGTCATATGCAAAAATCCATGCCAAAGGCACAACGCAATCTAGAATTTTAGACTGTTTTTTCCCTTATTTGAGTGCAAGAAAAGTTTTCATATTAGTAAGTGATTTCAAACAATCACTTTCTAAACGTTATAAGAAGTAATCATAGCCCTCAGGAAATGGGAGTTACACCACAAAGACTGGGAAGTATAGAAATAAAGTCATAATGAGCCAAACCAAGATAGCCATCGTAACAAAAATCAAAATTGCACTTTAATAGCTAAAAATGAGAAAAAGTACTATTGTATAGTAATGATTAGGTTTCAAGATGATATTGAAATAGCCTAAAAAGTCAGCTGAGTACCCATTTTCAAAGAAATGACAGGTAAAACATCACTCTCCTGGCAACTGGTAACAGCTTTGTTCAATCAGACATTACTGCATCTATGCTAAGAACTCTACATTTTCAAACCAAAGCAAATACACAGACACTATCTTAAAATTCATGAACCAATGTGGCATGCAAAGCTCTCTAAAGGTATTTAAAAATTAAGGTGTAGTATACCATCAAATTAATTAACAGGTACTGCCTTTATTTTCCTGTAATAACGCAGAGTGGAAAATCAATACTGCCAGTGCAACTGCACTAGTTTGATATCAGCAATATTTTTCAGAGTTTAGAAAAAAATCTGCATTCTAAAGGAAGAATTTTAAATACTGGGATAAACATAACTTAGAAGGACATCATATTATTCTGGGATAGTGTTTGATGAGTCTGTGATAAAACAATTTGCATTCTTTCTTACACGTAAAATCATTTATTATGGGAATACTAAATTGGAAAGCATAGTTAATACAGAGATAGATCAGATTTTCTTTCAGTAAAACACTGAAAGAGTTCGTAAAGATATTTCTGTTTCTCTGCAAGGACAGCATTTGAACCCCCAGACAATATATATGCTACAAGCCTCAAAGAAAATCAACTGGGGGGAACGGATGGAGACAGGGGGGCTGTCCAAGCACAGAAAAATCACCACCAGTACTATGCAACCACAACACTATGTCTAACATAGATTTTAAAGTACTGGTACAAACTTGCTTGGAATACTACGTACAGCTACCAGCACCTATAGTTGAGATAATTCAAGCTGGAAAAAGCACCAATAAAGTCTTCTACACTGGGAGAGCATACCAAAAGAGGAGACAAGAAGAGACAGTCAAAGGGATGAGCAGAAGAGAGGCAGAAAACATTGTGAATACCAGAAACACTGGAAGATCTCCCCCCCAAAAACCAACTACAACACAATAGCTGAAAGATAAACAGAAATAGTTGAGAACTTAGAAAAACTGATCATTAGAAAAAGACTTTAGTTTTTTTTTAATTAACCTTCTGGAACCACTTTCCAATTGACAATCGAACCAAAATACCCAAATCAAATATAGCAGAACTCCATCAGTATACAAGGGAGACAAGTACCTTGCTGTTCTAGGCTATGCGAACATGTATTTGAAAAAGCAAGCCTTTCACTGTGCAAAATACTTCTTTTACCAGAACTACTAAACACATTGAAAGAAAATTCTTAAACTGGCACTCCAAAAACAAGTGAAGAACTGATAACAAGCCTAAGTATCAAATCAATATCTCACAGTACCATTAGTCTACAGCCATAGTTTTGGCACAGTCCTCCTTTAGAGTGGAAACTTCTTTAAGATTTAGTAGGGCAACAATGGTTTCCCTCCTCTAGCACTTGGAAAGGAATGGGGTTGGGGCGAAGGAGTATTATTTTCCTTCACATTAATATTAATTTCAAAACAGCATAACAAGAAGTGCTATGACAGCCTCAGATATTTTGCATTACTGAGGTATATTATTTTAGAAGGCTAACATTTGTAGCATTTATACATAAGAGGAGAAAAGAAAACATGCAAGAGTGGCATTGATGCCACTGGGAAAATAAGTGGAACATGACAGAAAGCAGAAGACAACTACAACAGGCAGACATTACGAACAAATCAAATTTAATCACTGCACTGCCCCTTGGGAGGAAACAGCACTTGGTATCATTTTAGTATCTGTTTGGCAAAAAAATGCCTTATAGAGCCTTACCATTAAAGGTGTAACTTACAAAAATGTTAACAATACTAGCATGCTACCACAGAGGCAAAACAACGTTTTATAAAATGTTGCAGATGGACAACAAATAGAAAATTGCTTTGGTATCAAGTCACAGCTTGTATATACAAATCAGGCTCCCTCCCATTCCAAACTTAGTATATAATGATTAAAAAAATTAATCAAAATGCCTAGCACCCTATTAGAACTGGTTCAACCACAACTACTGAAGAACAAACTAAAAGCAAAAAATGCTAGTGGGATAGTTTGAATTGTGAGACCGAAAAGAAAGCATGGGTATTCCACTGCGAAGTCAGATGTGCTAAGTAACACTGCATCCACTCCTATTCAGTATGAATTATGAACAAACATTTATATTGGGCATGCACACTGAAATCTTAGTACCAAAAATCACATTCAGCTGGGTGTCTTACAAACAGAAGTTGTCTAATCAGACGGATTGTATCAGTTCAGCTTCCCCCGCCCCAGATAACCAGAACATTATTTACTTTTCACAGAACTTCGACATGACAGCAAACTATAGACTGAAAAAATAATTGTGGCTCTGAGGACAGCGGAAGAACCCATAATTTGGTATACAAAATACCACTGAAATAAAGAATTACTTCAGTCTGGTGAACTAAGTGCACTAGTGAAGGGTTACTAAGACCAAAGGACTAGAAGAAACTTCCAAGTTGCAGAGTCCAGTCATCTGCTATCATACATTAACATATCAGTAAGATCACAAAAAAAAAAAGAACCTGAAGACTTCTGATGTTTCAACCTGCAAAGTCTAGCTTACCTTTGACATTTATCTCTATGCTCAGCCAACAAGTAATTCTCCTTACCAATAATCTATTCATTCATGTAATTTCTTTTAATACAGGTATTCATCCCTACGGGTTTGTGTTTTCACAGAATCAGAAAACGGCTGAGGCTGGAAGGGACCTCTGGAGGTCGCCTGGCCCAACCCCTGCTCAAGCAGGGACACCCAGAGCAGGCTGCCCAGGGCCATGTCCAGGCGGCTTTTGAAGGTCTCCAAGCAGGGAGACCCCACAGCCTCTCTGGGCAACCTGTGCGTGTGCTCCCTCACCCGCACAGCACAGAAGTGCTGCCTGGTGTTCAGAGGGAGCCTCCTGTGTGCCAGTTTGTGCCCATGGCCTCCTGTCCTGGCACTGGGCACCACTGAGAAGAGCCTGGCTCCAGCCTCTTTTCTACCACCCTCCCTTCAGGGATTTACACACATTGATACATCTTAATCCTGGCTTTGGTACAAACCGGAATGTATGTACTATTACCGCTATTCCAGCCTTCTTGATAGCAAGTTCTTAAACTCTGTAGTTTCTGTTCTCCTTTTTGAAATTAATCCTTAATATTTACTTATCCTTCTGTTGCAGCTCATCACTTGCATACTCACTGCACAGACACTGGATCACTTCCTTACCATAACCCACCCAAGAAGGACAAAAATCTACCCAGAAGAGAAACCTAAAATATATCAGCATTAACACACACACACACACAGAGAAGGAAAAAAAAAAAAAGCCACAACCCACACACGCAAAAAAAAACCAAACCAAGAAACACACACTGATGGATTATGCTCTATAAATGGAAATAGTTAAGACAGAACAATACCTACAGGTGATTACAGCAGATAACTCAGTAGAAACTAATCTTCACATGTTATTAAAAGGAAGTTTTTTGTAACAAAGGAATAAGCTTTAAAGTATTGATAAATAGACACAGGTGCTTACACTGTCTGTGACTACGAGCATACAATCAAGGTATGACAGCTCAGAAAGTTTCCACCTATTTCTTAAGGTACAAGAACCGCTCATGCACATTCGAGGTTCCTCTCTCCCCATTCCCCATTACTTACCCTCAAGTTAGAAGGTTAACATAGTCAAGCATTGAGACTAGCAAACGTTTCTGGTAAATCCTGTTGACAACGGAATCCATCCCTAATCCACCTGTCTGCTCATCAGCCAGATATTACTGTTTCTTTAGCAGAAAAAGCTGGAGTTCTCCGCACCTCATCCAGATTCTCAGCTCAAAGACTTAAGATAGCCTGTTCTTAAGACCAAAAACTCAGTTTAATATGGAAACAGCTGAGGTATGGACACATTTACTTTTACTAACTCTGCTTCAGAGACCAACAAGCTGTTTCAGACAAATGGAGTAGAAAGCTTAGGGGTCATAAGGAAGGCATTCAAAGCTACCTTTGAGAACCAAAGTTGAGAATCAAAGTTGATGGGAGGTGAAAAAAAACAGTAACAAAAAGAACATTCACATACCACAGTTTAGGAACCTCCAGGCTTGAAGTCTAAGAGTTGTCAAACAAGGTAAGAGAGGAAGTAGGATTTACTTGGACAATGAAGGACTAATCAGAAGCCTGATCAGGACAAACTAGACAGAGAAGTCATTAGAGAGAAACCTGAGCAGAAAGATCAGCTGTATGGGAGGAAAAAAAAGAATACACATCCCATAGAACTCAACCCTTTCCAGTACAAAGTGGAGTCATCATATGTTACATTGCTCTTCTACCAACAGTTAGTATTTGCAAGAATCCACTGAAAAGCACTCATATCTCATCCCAGTTAACACTGGTTAACAGAGTATAACATTAGTGCTAATAGCATTTCATTAATTTAATTAGTAGTAGCTACATGTAGCTAAAGGTTACAACCTAATGACTCATAAGAGCACATCCATACAATAAATTTGTTTACTAAGTTTGCTTAGAAAGGAACAACAAAAGGTTGATAATAGAACAGTACATCTGCAAAATCAGTTACTGAGAGTTAGGAAACATCAGAATCAAGTATTAAAAAGAATACATACAAAGGAGCTGATTTACCCGATCCCTCACTGTCTTCTTCCACCACAGGACTTCTTTCCCAGCCAAAGCAAAGAAGCTGCTCAATTTTGCTCCTTGTCATTTAATCTGTGTCCCATACTATACGCTATTTAAACCATGCTCTGAAGAGACTCAATTTCCTACAGGGCTTCTGTATAGGAAGGACCGATCAATGTAGTATGTTAGCGTGCCATAAACGTTAATTTATTTTCACAACACTTTAATGAAATAGGTATTGTTCCCATTTTATAGATGTCTAACCTGAGTAACAGGCTGAAACTTAAGAACTGCCCACCAATTTTGCCTGCACAGTTAGAGAAATTCAGGGCACAACTTTCAAAGTACGCTATATTATCCAGCACTATGTCTGAAGCTAGAGCTTCTGTTGAGAACATACAGAAGTAGTCAGGGTCTAGAGACCACCTCCCAGGAAACCAAAATACTACTAACGAGCACTAGTGAAAAGTTTGGTTTAAACAGACTTATCTGGCATCACAAGAAGCTGACAGAAAGAAAGAATTCCAGTTGTCCAAAATGACATTCAATCACCCAAATCATTACATATGCTTTCCCTTCCCGCAGTCAGTCCCCTGTCAATTCATTTCCAGCTTTTGGAAAATACATCAGCCAATTTTTATATGCAGCTCAAATTCCTAAACATAGTAAGTTGAAAAATACATATATAAATCATAACTAAAGACTACCATAACACGCACTTTTAAGGACAAAGATGAATTAAAACTGTTTCCTATTTTTAAAAGAAATTGCAACTTGAATATCGTTATAATATTCCTGTGTGTAATATAAAAGACAAAGGGGGCAATGACCCATTAAGAAATAAAAAGTTGCTTTACAGATGGTCATATATAACACTGTATGAATAGCCTGATGGAGAGTTTACTACACGCAACATCTGTAACTTGGGGAAGACATTCAAAATGTTTTGAGCTCTCAAAGCACACTCATTAAAAACAAGCAGTTTCAGAAAACTGTATATGCATGAAAATCTCCATTCTTAATTCCCTCAATTACAATTATGCTTCAGAGAACTATGAACTGCATAATCTAAGCCAAGCAAAATGAAGGGAAATGCATCTCTTACTTGGTATCTCTCTGGAAAACTCTCGCAAATCTTCTGAAAGTATATAATTGGATTAATTCATTCTTTCTTCCATTTCCAAAAACCAGGAGAGCAAAATGTTATGGCATTATTCCAACTAGTTCATGTCCCCAACAGGAAGTAAACTTTATTATATACAGTGAATTAGGTGTCCATGATTTGTCTGTCTCCCACAGACCTTTGACAAGCTATGGATGGCAAACGGAGAGTCCACAGACATTGTCCTACACACAAACTTTCACAAACTAATGCTACGAAAGCTGTAGTCTCTTCCACACGCTTTGTTTCTATGTACAAGTAATAAACAACTACACACAATGCTTCATACTGAACTGCCGAACAAAACAATTACCCAGGACAGTACCACACCTAACGGTAAACCACCCAGCACCTCTGCACGTTTTCCCCATGAAAACTTTCAAATCTGAAGTAGTTAAATGCAGAAAAAATCCTTAGAGGATTATAAAAAATTTCCATAATGTAATCTTCTGCCCACTTTTCCTAACTCATCTCAATTCCTTTTTTCTTGTTAAGAACACAAACCTAATATATGTACTGCCAAAAAAGATTTCCCAGAAATCTGATTGTCTTCACTGAAACTCTACAACCAAGTAACAAAGCAGTACTAACAGAAGCAAACAGCCAAACTCAAGATGGCTCAGAGATTAAACACAGAAAGTTTTGATGTAATTATTTAAAAAAAAAAAAGTCTTCCTTGAGAGTAATATGTTTGCACTCCGCATGGACAACAGTTTTCTTCCCAATAAACAATTTTTTTTTTTTTCCCTCCCAAGACTTTCAGAATCCTGATCCTTGATGTCAATTTGAGCTACAATGTGGATATATACTGAGGATGCCTCAGAAAGAACCAGAGGCTGCTATGAAAGAAGCTGTAGACAACTAATGTGTATATTTATACAAAAGCTGGAAAACCTCACTCAGCAGTCACTAAGTGATTAATAATTATGCTTCAGCTGAATCTAGTCCTCTTTTATAAGAGCTATGAAATGTAGTTTAGGTGACTACACAATGGAAGCAGTTAAGACTAACATTTTTTTACTCCTAACTTTGTGTCTTTTTTATCCATTTAAAAATATGGAAGTGAAGCATCTAATTCTGGCAGAAGTAGCATCCACCAGAATTCCTAATTAAGTCAGAGAAAAAGTACACAAAGTTAGGATTGTCTGGAATCGATCTCTGAAGAACGGTATAAACTAGAAAACCCCAGATGGGGTCCTGATCCCTGGTTACGGTACTACCATATAAATGGTGACAGACACAAGATGATTAGTACAAACATATCCATCTGTTCCCAATGAGGTATGGCTTGCTTTCCCCCCCTCCACCCCCACCCCGCAACATATTAATACCAAATTTGTCATCAGCTGAAATAACAGAGCTGAAGATCAGGCAGTATAAAACAAGGAGAATGCTGCAGAATGTTTTCCAATGCTTGGGACAAAATGTGAAAGAGTAAATTCCACTGGTGGGGACAAAGCAATGGAGGTCTTCACCCTCAGAATCTACCTCAAGGACTATATGAGGACTTCCTCACACTTCATAAAAGGTTGAGAAGCAGTATATGCAGAGGCTGACATTAATAACCTATAAAAAGAGTGGAGGGATTAACTTCGTTTTTAAGAATCAAAGTGTTAGCATATTAGTTGCATTTCATTGCATTGTTTCAAGTTAGATGTGTCATGGTAATTATTCGCATGACTAGCATTTCATTTTTATTGTGGAATCCAAGAAGTGTTCCAGGTTTTTAAATAAACCACTAACCTGCTAAAATAAACTTTATTTTCATTTATACACTGCACTTCTGATATATTTTACTTGAGGAAAAAAAAAATCAAGTTTTCTAAGAGACTACTAAGATCTCACCAATGGAAGAGCAATACGTATGTTATGTTGTTTACGTACAGGCAGTCTTAACTTTTAGATGTTCAAATTCTGATGGCAAAGTTTTTGTGTTTTTTTTGTTTTGTTTTTTAAAGCATGTATTTTGCAGTTCTTTAAAAGCCCGCACAAGATTCCTTGCAGGATCCATCAACAGTGTTCAAATAGTTCAGAGAATACTGCAAATCTGGGTAAATCGATACAACACTTCCCCACCAAGGATGGCGTCACTAACACAGCCCTTTAAGACAGCAACGGGCTTCCTCAGTTTTCCCTTATGAGCTAGTTCCAAAACTGACCGAGAGCCTCCAACATTCTCTCAGTCTTTCCAAGAATTACTTCAGGTTGCAATACTGACATTTTATGCTATGAGTGAAAACACCATTACTTGAGGAAACTTGTTAAAAGCATGATAAACTATCCTACCACTTGTCAGCACCAGACACCACAACTACTGTTCGGTTCTAATAAAAGGAACTTGTCTAAAGGAAAGGAAAGAAAAAAAAAGACTATATCAAGAAAGAGGAAGGTATGAATTTGGGCTAAGTAACATTAAAGGAAAAGGATATTAGAAAGCAACTGGTAGGGAAAAATAATTAGTTCTATTTGTATCATATTCTCCCCCATTTCACATGCTTTTACTGTTGTTCCATGTTTTCTTATTTATTGCTCCCCTGAAAATTATCCATGTTCAACAAGTAGCCTGTGTCACCTCCTCCAAACTCAGGGCTAACGAAAAAGCATTTACTCCAAAAACTTTTAAATGAAGACCCCTTACTAAAAGACTCCTACACATGCCCATACAACCTTATACTGTTCTGTATGAATACGAACTGGGCAACTGAAGAAAATTAGAGCAGAAAGAAAAGCATAACCTGAGAGCCTGGTAGAGAGCAATGTATCCCAAAAGAAAAAGCATCTCTTTTGATCCACAGGAGGTAACACAACCTCCTGCTCTAGAGTAAAAAAGAAACGGATAACGCCCAAAGTCACATCCATATTTCATTACAATACTTTTCCAAACACTAGCAGTGACTGTTGGGTTTTTTTTTGTATTTTTAATTACAGCTTAATAATGATTAGCTTACTTGCTCAATTTAAGTCCATAAGTAAGCTTGCTAGATACAGTCGAAAGCCCATATTTGTATGGCGCACAACAATTCAGCAGTATACAGATGTTATGGACATATGATTTTCCATTTTATTGTGATTTACTTACTTGTTTCATCTAAAATCTATACAGTTCATCCAGCCTGTACAGTAGGTAGTAAAGAGAATGCAAGAAAACCACAGGTAATTAATACTGTATAAGTACTTTTAAAAAATAAAATAAAATCACCCCCCCACCTCACAGTAATATAGTACAACCTTGCTTCAAACACGGACACAAGCCATCACACAAGAACTAAACAACTTTGTCCAGTAGCTCATGCTTTCAAATGCAGGTGCTGCGCATGATGTACACACCTCAGTTAAACTGTCTTTACCTGAGCATGTATCACTCCCTGCTTTCTTTTAGGATAATCTGAGCATAACATAAATCCAGCTCTTTTTTTGTCTTTTTGCATGAGTACATATAGTATCTAGAGCCTAGCTAGATTACGTTCAAGAGGTACCAAACACAATTTCATCAACTAAAACCAAAACTACTCCAATAGTTTGAAAGGGAAAAACCTGAAGGAATGCATGTTGTCTCATCGTCTTCCTAAAATGTGACTTGACACCCGCTTTCAGCTATAAAGCCACTCAAATTTTAAAGACTCCTATTGCATTCCCAGAAAAGAGAAATCAATTACAGCCACAGCACCTACCCATTGAGCACAAAACAAAGACCAACATGAAAATACTTCAGCAGTTGTGTTAAATCAGAAAACAACATCTAACAAAATAATCACCGCTCTCAGTAAGCATTCATGCAGGAAGCAAACAGAGAAGTCAGAATAAGGCTTGCACGACAAAATGCAGCTCTGGAGGAGCTGGTCTGCTGCAGTTTAATTTTCCAGGATTGTTCACCATCATTAATTGTTGATTTGTTTTGAAAAACAGATAGTGATTTATTTGCAGCGGGATGAAGTTACAGACCTAGATTCCTGACCAGAGGCTCTCAATATAAACAATACATATCCTATAAATTAACCATTCTCCATCTGGCAATTCAGATGTAAAATTCATAGTTTTTCGTCTAACAGGCAGCGCCAACCCCCCCCCCTTCCCTCCCGACTGCTTTCTAATAGAGCCTGATGCAAAGGGGGGAGGGAAAAGGAGAGGGGGGAAAAAAAAAAAGCCATCGTGAAAGAAACGGGCTCGCAGCAAGTGAGGACCCACCGAACCGAGGTCCCTGCCGGCCGCCACCTCCCCGCGGCTGAGGATCACCGCCAAGCG
>VXAL01013748.1:15908-33101 GCA_013399475.1 Chauna torquata | reverse complement strand
GGCGGCCCGCCGCGCCCCGGCCCCACGCTGCCCTCGGGGCCGCCGGCGGCAGCCGCCACGCACCGCTTCCAGGCGAGGGGAGCGCGGAGGTCGCGACCCCTCCCCGTGCGTGCTTCCGCTCCGGGGGGCGGCCGAAGGCAGCCCTCGCTTTCCAGCCGGGGAAGCCCGCCACTAACCCTGCCTCCCCGGAAGGCGGTCAGCAGTCGCATGCCGCTGCGTGAATCCCGGCTAAAAGCGTGAAACTAGGTCTAGGGAAGCCACCCCGAGATTTCCAGGCTAGCGGACCCCCTGCTTCAGCAATCCGAGCCGCATAAACTGCAGCACCTACAGAAATCGGAGACCGTGAACAGGAGATAAAGCAAACGGCCCGAATGGAGAGAGAACTCCGCAAGCTGTTGACAGACGAGCTATGGGCGGTTATTTGCTGTTCGCTGTGTACTGTGCAAATTACTGAAATAAGTATTTCCCCCAGAACAACACGAACTATAAAAGGATAAGTGTAAAACCGTAAGCAATAAAGTTGCTTAACTGTGGAGAAAGACCAGAAAAAGTAGCAGAAATTGCTCATCAAACCCTTTGGTTTTGCTTCAGTGAGTGCAAGAGTTTCAGGGGCACCCTTACAGGAAAGTGTGAACAGAAAAGTGATGCAATTTATTGTCACTGCTGCATATAAAATGCTACGTGTATGAATGACACACAAGGAGAAAATAGAAATGCTTAAAGTGTTAAGATTTCAAAAACATGACGGTTGTACTCAGCAGATCTGATGAAATGTACTCAGGGCTTTGTCTGTGGAGGGATATAAATGTTTAAAGAGTATGTTAGCCAAGATGTTTTAACTAGTATTTTATATCTTTAAATAAGTTCCCTCAAGCGTTCTGAACTTGCCAGCACGTCATAACCAGCTTTCCTTATTTTCATTCAAGTTTTAAGCTAAGTTAAACAGCCGCATCACCTAATGAAGGCTGCTACGTAAGTCCTATCAGGATAAGTTGCCTCAACTATTACATAAAAATCAGTTTTCAGGCCACGAAACTACCCTCGTTTACATTTCTGGGTGAATTGCGTTTGTGCCACTCTTCCTGAAAACATCAGTGCTACTGCGCAGGCATAAAAGAGAGGAATAGTGTGTCTGACAATTTTGTATTAGTTATTATTATTGGGAAGGATCCTGTGTTGGCAGTCAAGGATGTAATTTTTTCATGCAAGTTGAACAAGTTCCAGCAGTCGCCCCACTGCCACCTTTCTGGGCTTACGGAGATGTACAAAAACGCCTTTTTGGTGTGCAGAGCACTTGCCCGTGTGTGTGGTGATAGCAGAAAAGTGAACTTTTCATGCAGCTATTGAAATCGCAAAACCACGTGTTCAGCTGTGGAAGTAACTACTGTGTTGCCATGCTTTGTTTGCAAATATTTTGCTCCCTTTTATTGATGGAGCAGGTTTCGGCAGCACTTAACGCTTCCCCGCTCCTGTCAGGACGCCTGGGGCTACGAATGCTTCGAGAAGTAAGACGAGGTGCTGCGTAACGGAGGCCTCTCCCCAGCGGCGGGCTGGCCTTCATCTCGAGCCTGCACTTGGACTCCTCAGAATTTCAGGAATCAGCCTTCTGGAGGTAACGCTTCTCTCCTCCCTCTTCCCACCCCCTTAGCTTTGAGATTGCCAGAGCTGGGGTTTCTCACGTTGCCGGCGTTGCGTTGCGGTCCGGGCTGGGCGCCCGGAGCCCAACGGCAGTAGCGCGCTCAGCCCTCAGGAGGGAGCCCGTCCGGCACCGCTTCTCCGCCGACCCCGAGTCGCTCGCTCGCAAGCGTTCCCCCCGCCGTCCCCAGCCGTTCTGCCGTACCCGTGGCCGATTCGCGCGGAGGGAGGTGAAAGTGGCCCCCGGCCCGGTGGCGGTCGCGGGCGGCCGTTGGGCGGCCGCGCCGTGAGGAGGCGCCGCGAGGCCGAGGTTCGGCGGCTCGGGCGGCAGGAGGCAGCGTGGAGCTGCCGCTCCCCGAGCGCCGGAGAAATCCCGTAGGAAGACCGTCTTCCACGCTCCGCTGGTCACGTAGCCGGATGTGTTGCACAGGGGTTCCTTCACGAAGTGCTTTTGGAAAGTGTTAAGGACCTAAAGGAGGGAAAAACCCAGTCCCCTTCTGATGCAGTCCTAAAAGAAAACAGCTACGCCGTGCAACCTGCATGAGCGCTGGGTATGTTCCTGAGAGTGGACTCCATGTCTCCCACAAGAAATGACACATCTCAGAGGGATGACTGTAAGCAGGCTTGTTTTTACTAGCTTCGCCACCACCTAAATGTGCAGACAAAAGTAAGGATAAATGTGTGATGTTACTTAACAGAAACTTGAGAAAGATTCAAAATATGTGCACAAAGTAAATGTTTTGCTTTATGCAGTATGACATACAGAGAAAGCCAGCACCACACAGTTCTGAACACCAGATCTTGTACACAGAATGCGCATGCGCGCGCATGTGTGTAAGACATTGTTCACATCTCAGTGTTCAAGGGACAATGGTAGTCATCCCAGTCAAAGACTATCCTACACAGCAGTATTCTCCTCACAGCTGTCTGTCTGTAAAAACATGGTGTGAAAATAGCAGAGTACAGTGACAAGGGCTGCTCTGTACCTTAGTTACAGAAATACACATGAAAATACCTTCTGAGTCAGACCAATAGTCCATCTTACCTTGTATGTGGTAACCATCAGTTGCGCCATGATCAGCAACATAGTTTTCCCAGAGTGAGACCCATACCTTGCATGTCCACTTGCAATTGACCCTTGCTCTGGGTCAAAAACCTTATTTCTGCATTCACCGCAAGCAGGGCCTTCCTCAATTGTAAAATTTGGTTGCATGTCTCTCAGCCTTGTCTTCTCAAAATCAGAATCCAAACCCCTTTGATTTCCCCTTGTAAGACAGCCAATCTATCCCCTTGGATGATTTTAGTCATCTGTCACAATACCTTCTTTAAATTTATTGTGTCTTTGCAGACCAGACTGCACGCTGTACTCACTTCAGATAGGAATACATCCAAGTTTCTCACAGAGTAGCATACTGCCTTCTGCCTTGCTCTCAGTACTCTTCCTAATGATGCTTGTTGGGTTTTATTTTGTTGGTTTTTGTTGTTGTTGTTTCTTGGTGGATTGTTTTCTGCTGCTGCAGTTTGAGCCAAAGATTTCAGAAAGCTGTCAACAGTGACTTCAAGACTTCTCATGAGTTTAGACTTCCAGGGTTGACAGATAACCTTATATTTTACTTTACAGTAATCTACTTCAAAGCCTATCTGCAATCTTTTTACCCATCCAGTTTTGTGAGGCCTTCTGGACTTCTTGCCACCAGCACAGTATTTGATTACCCAAAAGAGTTTAACACCATGCAAGTATCATTCGGCATGCACTCCCTTTTCCTGGGTCATGGAAGAAGATACTGAATAAAACAGCATCTTAAAACAGCTTCAGTAAACCAAAACATTTCTGCAGGACAGCATTGCTGATGCTTCTCTCCCCTCAGAAGCAACATTAAACTCTACTTGTTTCCATCCTTTAACCAGACATTCAAGGTAGAATAGGACACTTGCTCCAATTCCACGGCAATTTTGTTTAATAGCTTTCAGTGAGAAACCTTCACAAATGCTTTTTGAAAATCCAGTACGTCCCCTGGTTTGCCTTGTCCGCATGCTTCCTGACTCACAAATCTGCTGGAAGTCTGTGATGTTGCCAGTATCTCCCTTCACAGAAACTATGCTGGCTCTTTCCCAAGACATGTCCCTGCTTTTGATAGCAATAAGTTGTTAATTGTTTTATCAACTTCCCTATCCACAGATTAACATTATGTGGCTTCAGAGTAACTGCTGAGCAAATCCCTCCATACAGTCATCACCAGAGTCTGACAAATGGCTAGCACAAATAACAAAGAATTTGAACAGAAGCCAACTGATGTGGTTTTGATTTGTATCTAAACTACAAGTTAAATTTCTAACACTGAAGGGGGCTTTTTTTTCCTTTTTCACCAGGTTTATCTGAACTCCTTTTCTTAATGTAGCAGATGCGTGAAAAGGATACTTTTGTTTCTGGCATAGGCACAGCCACCTTTCCCTTCTGTTTATTTCTCTTATGATTTTGACTCTTCAACAATTGCATCAAACAATATTTTACAAGAAAAACAGTTCAAATGAAATATATGTCATTTCTGTACTAAGTCCTTCACACAGATAGGGTTTTTGCCATGTAGGAGGGAGAGTTGATGCCTGTATACAACTTCTACTTGCAGGTGTAGTGATTTGTTTCAGAGAAAGAAAAAAATAGCTCATTTATTGGTTTGGTTCTTGAACTAAATGCTTTATATTATTATGAACATGAGGTACTTTGCAACTAATTTTAGTATCTCATATGTCTCAAGTAATTTGCAAGGAAGCCACGTGGAAACAGTGACTTAAAATGACTGGAATTTGAGACTTTTACTGTCTCTATGTGTTCTGTTTCCAACACTGTCTCCTTGTAAACAAAAATCAAAAAGCTGAATAAGACAGCGATGATCAGAAGGTATTTTCTTTAATAAATGCGCAGTACTAATTCCAAAGTAGCATTTTAATAATAGTGCTAACTAGTCTGACTATCAAAAATATCTGTGTCTGTCTTGTGGTTGTTTTCCAGTAAAAAGACAAGAGTCAGTAATTCATATGTGATAGTTCATGGAAAGAAAAAAACAGAAAAAAACGAATTATTAGAGGTGATACTATGTTACTTTTCAGGGTGAGGACAGCAGGAAGCCTTTCGCCTTTCACTCCATCTACTTACTCATCTGCTCTCTTCATGTAATAGCAGTTAACAGGTACAGTGGGACACTATTAAGATTAAATGACCCACCAAAGTAAGTCTTTCTATTAAAACAAAAACTATTACCCCCTCCTAAAACATGCAAAAACATACAAGAAAAACGCTCCTCAAGAAGGAAATCATGCCATCTCAAGTCAGCTGTAGATGTATCTTTATCACTGACTTCTCTTCTTCCAATCAGACCCTAAAGAGGTCAGTGAGAGAGGTCATCCAGTGCCTTGGAGACATGTCTGGAAAGAGAGCAATAAAATGTTTCACGTTACAGTACACACAAGTGGAAAACATTTAGATTGTTAATGTTCCCAACACAATCTGTCTCTTTACTTCCAAGTTAGAAATTGGTTGTGCTTTATTTCAGTACCAACCAGTGCATCTTTTATGCTTTATGTAAACAAATCTAACTACCTTGCTGTCTGATAGAACAAGTTAGAGAGCATTAATACACAAACCTTTAAGGCTTCTAATACCAATTTGGTGTGTTTTTGTTGTCGTTTGTTTGTTTTCCACTCCAATGTGGCTTAATAGCTGTTTTGTTGCTAAATGTGATGTAATCTTCTTGCTGCCTATTCCAGCTATTTGCACAGCGCACACCTACAACTAATAAAACCACTGGCAGCTAGTATCTAAAAAGCCGTAGTAGTGAGGAAGAGAAATATTCTTCTCTTAATGCCTTGTTGACAAGTATGACAGTAGTATTTTGGGAGTCTGGACCAGCAGTCTTTCTTTCCCTGTTGATTAGCTCAGTTTGTCAGTGAGTGAATTAAATTAGTTTCTCCTCCGAGTTACTTTTAATTGATTTAAATACTTTCCATACTTAATTGAGATGTAGGATGGGAGGTGGGAGAGGAGAGTCCGTAACCTAAATATTCTTAAGCAATGCTGTTAGTATGACAAAATGGGGAAAATATTCAAGAAGTGCTTTTAGTGTAAGTCGTATCTGAAAGGTGAGAATCTCAGTTGTTAAACTTCAAGAATTCAAATAAAAGTATTTTCAAGTAACAACTGAGTAGTTAAAATGAACACGTATTCTGCAAAACAGTGGGGATGTCAACATCATCATAAATAACTGTTGTACTACATTTCTATAGTATTTCACCATTTGTTTTCCTCCCACATGACTGATTCGTATATTAAGATTAAATACTTAACTATATTCTGCTGTGTAAAAAGCTGGTTATTTTTCAGTTGCTCTGCTTGATGCTACCTTTTTTTCCTACTCACACTTTTTCCTTTTACCATTCCATTGTCTGCCCTCAATTTAGAGCTACCTCCTTTAACATCCCATTGAATTTAAGTCTACTGAAGGCATTACACTCTGTCTCCTCCAATTTTTATTTAAATTTGAGCTGCTATTTAGATATTCTTGCAGACGAAGCAGTGCCTGGACCTTCATCTTGAATGTGTCTTCCCAGAAACTCCTCTTGCTCTACTTTGAAATATATGAATTGTTCAGAATCATGTTATCTTGGTCTGCTTTCCTCCAGTATTTCACAAGCTATAAGTTCAGCTTTGCCACAGGTGAGCAGTTGTTATATTTTCCAAAACACTCTACTCTAAAGCAAAGGTTAAATCTTACAGTTCTTTTAGTTCTGTTTTGCTATAGTGCTTGAGACCTGACTCACAGAACAGGTCCTTTACTGTCAAGAAAAATCTATTTATCATGCAGATTTCAGCTTTAAAAAAGCACAAAAACACATTAAATCAAAGATTTTAAGAACCTCCAAAATAAACTAATGAGGTGTTCCTTTCATTTTCTCCCCACTATTTTTTTTTTTTAATCTCCAGAAGGGCTCATCCTATCCTAGAAGGGAACCAAATAAAAATATTTAAATGACAAACTATTTATATCATAGCGAAAAGAAATATTAGTCCATCCATGGCTTAAATATCACTTACTAGAATATATTACATACATCAAAAAATATTCTATCTCCCATAAACAGCAAGTAAACATAGAGGCCTTTATCAAAACTGTAAAACAGAATTCCTAAGTTAATTCTCAAGTTGAAATTTGAAAATAAAAATAACTTTATTTTTGGAAATTAATAAGACAAAAACTGTTCCTGAATTTTTATTGAACTTTGAACTGACATTTACGTATCAGTATACCTCTGCCATATAAGTGTTTCGGAAAACCATTTGGCAAGTTGGTTGGTTGAGTAAGCCAGTTCCCTTAACGTTCACCAGAATCTCTCTCCAGATATAGTTTGATTTAAATTCAGAGAATCATGCAAGACTATTTCCTAAATCATCTTGAAGCCTTACCTTTTCTAAAAAGATGCAGTGAAGTATAGAGTGGCAAGAAATACTAAGACACAAGGTCTTTTAGAAAGAGGCATGATTAAATGTCTGTAACTAGTCCTCTTGAACTCCAATGCATGCCCTATTAAGATATGATTAGAAAAACAGTGTTACGAGAAGAAAGAGGACTCCGCTAAGTCTGGTAACAAGATCATGGCAAAAGATCTAAATGACTGAGCTATCATTCTGTATTAACCCTTAACTGTAAAAACTAATCTCAAGTAGTGCCTTCTGGGTATTTCTCTTGATTTTTTTCCCTGTTATTACAGGTGGAGTCTGATTGTTCTATCTTATAATTGCCTAATCTTTTTTTTTTATTAAAAGGCAAAATATAGACATTTATTATTCTGTCAACATTTAATTTTCATGCCAGCTACCTTCTTCATGCTGAATTATTTTGGGAAGTTTTATCTAAAATGTTTCTAGAAACAAATTCAAGGGAAATCTTTCCTTACAGAAAAGTATAATGTTTTTCATTAAAAATATCTAGTGCTCTCTGATGGAACAGTGAACTTTACTCACTTCCCTTATGCATACAAACTGTGATGCTATCTATAATGTTCAAATCAACTCAAACTTACAAGACTTGGAAAACCTGATTATATAAAGTGGAAAATTTTCCTTTCACTCTTCTGCTAGATCAATTAAAGATAACATTTCATCAACTAATACTAAGGTGATGGCATAAATGCCAAGGAGCACAAGAACAGATAATTTTCCATAACTTGTTACGCATGCAATAGTAGAATAGTTTAGTTGGAAGGGACCTTCAAAGCACATCTAGTCCAGCTGCCTGCCTTCTTCAGGGCTATCCAGAAGTTAAAGCACATTATTGAGTGCACTGTCCAAATGCCTCTTGAACACTGACAGGCACGGGGCATCAACCGCCTCTCTAGAAAGCCTGTTCCAGTGTTTGACCATCCTCACTACTATATTTCTCATATATTTAATTCTGCAAGAAGTTTCCACCAAAATCATACATGACTTTTATATGTTACAGAAAGCATGATTTGGGTGACATATAGTAGAAGTTATTCATGGTACATGGTAGAGTTCTAAGCAAACTTATAAATTCAATTTTTTTTTTTAATATTTATAAAATTCAGACTCCTCTGCACACAAAGAAAAAACATGATCTGTTAATGCTTCTTTGTAAATATTTTCACCAGTACAGTGTTTAGCCCCTTGGACACTACTTTTACCTACCCTATCAGCCTCTCCTGTTGATATTTCTGATGGAACATCTTTAATAATCTAGTGCAGCCTGAGAATTCTCAGAGAATTGTAGCTTTGCCTGATGTAGGTACAACATCTCCTCATATGGGATCTGTAGCAGCTGTAATAATATCATCAGGGAAAGCATATTTTATTACCCTCAGTGAGGTTGAAAAAATGACATTAGGGTATTGTCAGTTGTAATGTGGCTTATTTAATTAGATACACAAGTACTGGGAGAATTCCCCAAATGAAATACATTTGAGACAATTACTAGATACACAATATGAAGTGCTTGAGAGCTTTGATCTCCAGACACTACTTTCAAAAGGTACAAGGACACTCTTACTCTATGTAAATGGTTAACTTGGACGCTTCATGACTTAGCTTGTGTAGGGAAGCCCATAATTATTAATTTAGATGGAAAATAGCTTTTTCCTTAGGATTAAATAATCAATAGCATTACTATTAGAAAAGAATTCTCTAAGAAATCAAGGATCTTGGTAGCAAAATATTTTTGAATATTATTAAGGACTACCCTTATTATTTTTAAATAATCTCCTAAAAAAGGGTAGAATAATAAAGCAGTATAGCTCTTTGTATTTCCAAAAATACTTGTGTTAGAAATATTTCACCTACCTGCAATAACATTCTCCTTTATATATCCTGCACCTATATGTTTTTCTCAGTAGCAAAGGTCAGTTCTTTATGATATTTCCTATTTTCCTTCCTAAAAGAACTCCTCATGGTAGAAAGATCAGATCTTTTGGAATTTCCTTTATTTCAAAATAGCTTTAGAATTTGTCTTTTTGACTTACTTTTTTTTCGTTAAAACCTGGTACAAAACTCAGGCCCTAATGCCACAGGCAAAACCATGTCTAAACATAGGACTGGTCCTGTTTTCCAGAGGAATTTACACTTTTTTTACCAGTCTGGAATGGTGTGAAAAGGTTATGCCACCCTTGCTCCTTAGAAGAAGCTGCACACAGATTTCCCAGCTCTGGCAGTGATGTAGGCAGCATCTACATAACTACTGCAGCGCCGTTAAGTACAAATCAGTACAGAAAGGCATTTGATGCTAAGATTTTGGCATTCATATCATACACATTTCAGTAGCTTTTAAATGGGACTAGCACTAATCTCGTCCCATGGATTCAACACACATTAGCAGTTGAAGTGCACTCTGAAGACTTTATTTCCCTGCAAGAGACCCAGAACTATGCGACTGCTCCACAGTGCAAGCCAAAGCATGATAAATAGGAAGAATCAGGAGGTTCACTTCAAAAGCCGACTTCTGATCTTAATTAAAATGCTACCAAAGATGCATCTGTACCTTCTAACAAAACAAGGCTATCACCTGTCACAGGAACAGAGGCTGATTTTGATCCAAAGGGTAATTGGAAGGAATGCCTGGCATGGATTTTAACAATCACTCTTTTTTTATTTTACCATGTATAGCAAATAAACTAATTTCAGATAATTTATCCCTGCCAAATGTAAAATTTAAAATATGAATATTTTTCTCAGGTGATCTGAAAGCATAAATGTAGCCGATACTTAAAGTGGGCATATCACTTACAAGAGTTGTTGTGGGCAGTGATGAAAACTGGGAAATTACTGTTGAAAGACCTTCTTAGGAAAAACATGGTTTGCATTGCATAACACTGCAAGATTTGAAAAACAGAATGTAGCCACATCATGGAAAAATATAATCTAGATATGCTGCAGGAAAAAGTTGCAAGCTCATGTAAGAGGTGTAATACATGTCTTGGAAGCTTGTGCAGCTCTTACACTGGGGACAGTCCTCATCAGAATTTTATGATCTTGCTAAAATCTTTGTTACTCATACACAAAAATCACAAGACCACTTAAAGCAAGATAAAAGTTCTGATCCTGAAAACTCTACAGAAGAAAATATTTTATCCTTAAGGTAATAGTCAGAGTACGTTTATTTAGCACAGGGATACATGTAGCCAATTACAATAAATGTTCTTCCATGAGGTTAAAGCCAAGAAAATAATGCTCTACTCAAATTAATGTTGACAGACCTAACTTCTTGACAGAATATAGCCTCGTAGTTTATTTCGTTATTAAAAAGAAGAAAAAAAGGCCATCAAACAACTTTAGGAAAGTACACCACAGAAACCAGTCAAAATATGGTGTGGGTATAGCAGAGGGTCGAGCAGGAGGGTGGAAAACCAAAACAGAGGACACAGGAACAAAGGCTGCCAAACGGAGCTTGTGACCTACGTTTGTGGTAGCTAAGACTTTTTTCTTTCACAAAGAATAAAACACCAAATGTTTTAATATAGATTTAGAGAAACAAACTTGCCTATTTTGCTGCAGTGCAGCCAGCAGCACCCAAAGTTGGGAAACTACTAAGATATCCCCCACACTCACTGGCCTGACTGCATGCAAGCCCAACACCTACCCGCACAGAGGAGAAAAAAATATTTTTTTTTTTTTAAAAAAAGAAGAAATAGCCCAAAGTCTACTGCCCGATGTTGGCTTTGGGAATTCTCCCCCAAGATAGGTACAGAGTTTGCTTCATTGTGCCGGCACATGGCGGCCGGCTCCGGGGAAGGCAGCCCGCGACCCCCTCCTCTTCCCCTCACGCCGAGCACCGCACGCGCGCGAACTCGCAGCCTGTCCGCGGCGCCTCCTCCCCCCGCACCGGCCACCCGCTGAGCGACGACTCCTCCCCAGTCTCCCTCGCGCCAAGGGGGGATTCTGGGAGTTGTAGTCCTGCACCCGGCTGGGCGGAACTACAAGTCCCATAACAAGCCGGGGTGAAGGGGTAGAGGGAGGCGGCGCCATTTTGAGAGCGAGGGATTGCCCCCGCTCCCCTCCCCCACCGCCGGCCGCGGGTGCGCTGCTCGCCGAGGCGGCGGAAGGCGGGCGGGCGCCCGTGCCTTGAGGTTGGTCTCCTCGCTCGCATGCTTCTGCGGCTTCTGCTCGGCGGGGCCGAACCGGGCAGGCTCCTCGCCCCACTGCTGATGCCCGGCAGAAGGGGAGCGGGGCCGAGCGCTTAGGCCGCCGCGGCCGGGCGGGGAGCGGGGTTAGTGCGGGAGAGGCGGGCGTCGGCGCGCAGGAGCCGGCTGCTGATGTGGGACCGGCGCCGCGCTGAGGGAAGCGTGGGGTGGGGAGGGAGGGAGCGGCTGACACACGTACCCCCACCACACCGAGAGCTGGGGCTGGCGGGTCCCGGCAGCCGCGCCTTCGCCACTCCCGCTCCCAGCAGCGGCCCCGGCGCAGCCGGCCCAGTGCGGTAGCTGCGCCTGCTTGCCCGGCTCCGTGTTAGGGACGCTGGCCCTCATGCTCTGCCTCCTCCGTACCCAGAAAGAGGTGGTCGCACAGGCAGAACCGGGCCTTTCCCTCATCTTTAAGTTCTGCCACATATGCCCTCTTTTTCTATTTGGAAATTTATTGTACACAGGGAGCTCAAGGCCATCACTTGATGGAGATTTCTGGATCTTTGGCAGGTTAGTTAAAATAGTGACTTGGTGTTGCAAGCACCAGCCAAGTGAATCACTTCTGCAGCTCAGGCTCAATGCTTACAACCAGTTTTTTACAGAAATACGACAGACCAGTGCCCATCCCATTCAAGAGACAAGACTGTCACATAGATTTCACTTTCTCGGTACGTACTTGTGCTGTCTTTCCTGTGAGCACAGGTGGAAATGCTTTCGCGTGCAACATCTCTGTCCCAAAGAATAGTCAGAACAAGACTGTTAAAGATTAGCAAGAAAGGATATTCCCGTGTGGGACAGCCACAGAGCTGTATCCGCCATCATTAGAGAAATTCTCATGCAGCAAGTGTTGACATGCTTTCCTTTTTCATTCCACATCAGAATATGTACTCTGCTTAAACTTCATCCCAGAAGACAGATAAGGATAGAAGCTAAAAAAGCAACTTTTTTTTCTTCCACCCACGTTTTTGAGTGGAGGAAAGTAACATTTTTGGGTAGATGAGGGAATAGAGACATATGTCATACTTGCTTTTTAATTTGCAAAAATGAGGAGCTGAGAAGCTGGAAGTATGCGTAAAACAGCGTGTGTATCTTGAGAGGAGGAGAGACTCTGGTACCCAGAGCAGTGTTCCACCAATTCCAAGGAAGAAGGATAACTGCATCATCATGTTTCTCCCCCTTCTGACATTAGTGCTGTTTTCCAATTAGTAAAGTTAAATACAAACAGTAAAATCTCCTTGGCTTAGACTTCTGGGGACTGAGGATGGTAGAACTCTTTTTTTTTTTCTCTTTGTTTATACGGTAGGTGGGAAAGTGTCCAGATTAACACCTTTTCTTGTCAGTTTTGCAAGTGAACACGAGGTGATAAATATTACTTACAGATCTTCCTTTGATATTACCTGCAGATCCTTTTCAGACTGAGGAAAAAAACCCATTTGTTTCTTGTTCAGAATGAGGAGCATGTGACATTTTATTAATATTTACTTCTAGACAGTTGAAATTTTCCATGGTTCACAGCGATAGAATGAACCTTTCATAGAAAAAAAACTTACTGTCTTGTTTAATCCTGCCTTTGTTTTTTTGGAGGGTTTGCTGAATAAACTACTTGGCACTTAATTTATAATGCAATGACTTGCTTTTTATTGTGTTCTATCTAGACCTTTAGAGTGCAAAGGAAAATCTAAATATAACTATTAGATGGATGCGACAATGGCATGACTGCATGTCACACAGGTCAACACTGTCTTGCTATATGATTTTAATTGATCTCATCCTGTCTGTCTGTCTGTCTTTCTGCAACTTACTGGCTCATTCTGATATTGTGATCCATTTGGTGCAACTGCTTTTTCAGTTTATTCTTACAAATACGCAACTGAGTGATTTTGGTACTTATCAAAGGTCTTTAGTTGTTCCAAAACCAGAAACATAACAACAGATTGCAGATTTAATTTTAAGTCTTGTTTAACTAGTACCAAATTATAAATGCCATCCAGCGTCTCTTTGATTGGTGTTAAATGAATTAGCTGAGCCCAGATCCTGCCGCAGAAAATAATCCTTGTGACTGAAGTATTTGCATTTTTGTTGGTCATCTTAGTTGTGATGTCAGGCATTAGTTTGTGCATAGGAATTTGTCACATATTTATCCTATAATAGAGGTTTATAACACTTAGCAGATTAACATAGGTCAGTAGAGAATAGAGGTTATTGATCTGGTTTATTTCTGAAGTATTAAATTCACATGTAGAAAGCATGATTTGTAAGTTAAGATATGAAACATGACTGCTAGATTGGTACAGCACTAACCTTTTTCTGAGGTAAAAATGTGCAATAGTGTGGCAGTTTTGTTTAAACAAGACTTCCAGTAGGTACTGTCTGCTGTTCTTCTCATTGACAACATTTCAGTTGTGACAGTGGAGAGTCTGAAGATGCACATCATAGGCCTGAATAACTTTTTCTTTTTTATACTTTACTTTAAAATTGTTCGTGCTGATAATGTATTAATTTTTTTCTAAGATGCTTCATGCTGAAAGTAGAGTAAGGCTCTTGGAGTGTCAGGATGAAATCACAATTGAACCATGTTCTAAAAAAATGAAGTCAACGGAAGGGGCTTATGAGAAACTCTCTGATGATGGTAATCAAGGCACTCAAGAGGAAGTAGACCCTGCCAGAACATCTAATGGTTTGGTACCAGTGTATGTCTCAGATAACCAAGGGGAGCATGAAGTACAGAAGCAAGAGAAAATACCTACAGGTGTCCTGGGAACACCAAATGAAGTGCTTCCTGAAAAAAGTGTAGAGTGTAGTCAACAAGTTGATTCAGAGATTGTGCAGAATATAAATCCTACATTTGTATCAAAAAATTACACTAAAGTTGAAGAAGAGAAAGGTCCTCTTACTACTAATAATGTCGATGAAGATAATACTAAAAATAGCAGTAAAACATTCTCAGTAAATAGAAATGAATCGGATGAAGAGTTTATTACAAGCAAAGAGTTTATTGGACCAATTTACAAGCCTGCCAAAAGTAACAAACAGGACAAATGTGGGAGTTGGGTTGAATGTAGAAGCGGTGTGGGAGGTCAGAGTGAACTGCATGAAAACAGAACTAAAAGAAAGGAGGCAAAGAAGATGCAAACTGTTTCTTCTGCTGTATCAGAAATGGATGATGAACTGTACCAGTTCTATAAAGAAATTCAGCAGCTGGAAAGTGAAAACTTAAATACCTTTCAGGAAAAAGAAACAGAAACTTCTCAGGAACAATATTCTGCATATAATTGCAGTCAAACATCGCAAGAGGATCATCAGCATTTATGGCTGGGCAGCCCACAACCATTTTATGAGAACAGACAGTGTTTCTCTGGGGAACAGAAAAGTCAGAAAACAGGCAAGGAGCAGCAGTTGGTCATAGAAACAAGTGGTTGGAAAACTGAAAATGCCTTTAATGGACAAATAGATTCTAAATATTGGAACAATTCAGTGCCTGAATTCAGACCTGCCTGGCAGTCAACGGAGTCTTTCATTGTACCTCAGGGGCCTCCTCCTCCTAGACTGAACCATCAGTTGCATTTTCAGATACTTAATCCTTTACCACAAAAAGCAAATGCTTTCCCTTCTCAGAGTGATGACCTTTCTTATGAAAATTACTGTGGTTACCGTGGAAATAATGATATCAACTGTCATGGTCCATTGCCTAATCAAAGTACCAGCTCTGTTGGTCATACTCATACCCATAGTACTCAGGTCTTCAGAAATGGAAATAATGACCAAAATGGACCCCAAAGTAATGGTTTCTGTGAAACCAGAGAAGAATGTTGGAAAGATCCAGAAACGTACAATACAGAAGGAGTGCACAGATTTTCTTCCCTGCAATTACCTGAGGAAAGATTTGGTTGTTCACAGAAATTGCTCCTAATCTTAAGAGGCCTACCTGGTTCAGGGAAATCAACACTTTCTTGGTAAGTAAAGACTTAAAGCTTGGGAAGCTTTTTCAAATCAAAATTTTTAAGAATTTTTAAAAAGTTGATTAGCAAGCACTTGGCAAACTTTGGTGTTTGTAAATTAGGCTATTAAAATGCAGTCATTTTTACTATGTGAGGACATATGACAGTAAATATTGGAATCATATGCTTTGTTTTTTGTCTCCATTAGTAAGAATTTTGATGAACAGAAGCTGTTTTATGTTAATTTTAAAATCTTTATATATATCTTATTCTGAAACTCTCAGGTGCACTGGTTTGTGATGGTCTGCCTCTTTTTTTATTCTTAAATTTCTACATTTAAAAAAATCATTGGTCAAATCTAGCAGCAGTAGTGTATCTGAACCAGAAGTACTTTTTTTATGCTCATGCAGAAATCTTCAAAGACGATACTCTGAAAACATGTAATTTGTTTTCAGTGTATTGATGAAACTGTGCATAATCCCACCAGTTTTTTATACTAAAGTCTGTCAGCTGTGTGAACAACACACACAAGAAGTATCATTTTTCTGTATAGATACTTGTTGAAGTCTCTGACAGGGTTAAAAGCAGGTATGAACTCCAACTTGGATTTTCACTTTTTATTCCCTAGTGTAAAAAGCACATAGGTTGGCATAGAACGCAGGCACTATCTGTAGTAAATGAAACAGGTTTCTCTTGCATACAAAAAAAGAAGTTACTATAGCAGTATTTACTGACTGAGCTTCATCCGGAAACTGTACATCTCAAATGGGATGTCTTTTGTGATTATGTTCTGTTGTATGCTAGTAGTGTATTAAATAGATACAGTGATCGTGTTCTTCCTTGGTTTTTGTATAAAGAGCAACCTTACTGTGTTTTTTTTCCTGATATTTAAGTGACATATTATAGAATAGTATCTATTAGAAATTTCTAACTCACATATTTGTATAATTTTAACTCTAACATTCTCTAGTTACCCATTGCTCTATTTTGCAAACCTACATTTTTGAATCTGCATTTGCATGTGTGGATATTATAACAATTTCTTAAATCTGCGAAAGCAACATAGAAAATTAAAAAAAAAAAACTTGGAAAATACTGCTTCATTCGGTGCAGGAATTGGATAATATCAAATATGAGGCTATTTAATATTTCCATATTTTGTGTGCTGAATGGTCGTTGAATCTTTCTCTAAGTACGTTACTCATTATCTGAAAGATCCTAAGTATCTTCATTTCTTTATGAACATATATTCATGCTTTTTCATATCCTTCTTGTAAGATAAATTAATACATTCATTTAACAGATGGGAAAGTGGACGCTATGAGATCAAGTTGAACCATAGTCACTGAATTTGGGTGCAGAATTTGAACTGTGTGGGACTTGTTTTTCAGTGTATTCAACTATATGCAATTTCATATGTTCAAAGCTTGGTTTCAGTTGTTAATACTTATGAAATCATGTCCCAGGGTCTCAGGTACCAGGGGTGGGCTGAGGGGAGAAAGGAAAAAACAGAATTGCATAGCATCGTAGAGTTCTGCAGTGCAGACCAGGACAGCAAGTACAGTCTTGTGGTGTCGTTAGTACCCAGAAGTATCTTGGCATCTTTAGCACCTCCAGACAAACCTCTATTGCTTGTGCTAGTAAAATTACTGTATAGGAGAAAAGCAGAAAATTGACATCATCTGTGTGGATCAGCAGTAGGAGAGAATGATTTGTATGTGTCTTGTAAGTGGGTTTTCCAGGTGCATAATGACAGCAGAGCGGTAGTGAGACCCCGGGATCTTGAATTCCAGTTTGCATTTTTGTGCAAACTGTGGGTTTGTAAGTACAGGCGCTTTTCCTCCTGCTCCCAAACTTGACACATCTGTCCTTAATCTTCTAGTGAAGTCTAGGTTTTGTTTTGACTCTGTTGTTGAGGTTTAACCCCACAGGCAGCTAC
>VXAL01013747.1:6966-17006 GCA_013399475.1 Chauna torquata | reverse complement strand
GAGTGCTGGGATGGAGGGCTATAGGCTGTTCAGTAGAGATAGGGAGGGCAGGTGAAGTAGAGGTGTTGCGCTGTATGGAAGGCAGAGATTAGACTGTACAGCCATTGCCATTAAGGATGACATGGTAGAGAGCCTCTGGGTGAGGATTATTGAGATGGATAGCAAAGCAGCTGTCATCGTGGGTGTATAGTATTAACCACCCACTCAGGACGATAGCATGGGTGAACTATTCTATAGGCAATTAGGGGAAATCTCAAAATCAGTTGCCATCATCCTTACAAGAGACTTCAGCTTCCCAGATATAAACTGGGAATACCATACTGCTGTGACAAGTAAGTCTAGGCAATTCCTAAAGCATGTTGAAGATAACTTCTTGTCACAAATACTGAGTGAGCCAACTAGGAAAGTTGCCCCTCTAGCTCTATTATTTGAGAATAGGGAAGGCCTTGCAGGTGATATGATGGTAGGTGGCTGTCTTGGCCATAGTGATCATAAATTATTTGAGTTCAACATTTTAAGTATAAGGACAAAAAAGGTCAGCTGAATTGCCACCATGGACTTTAAGAGAGCAAACTTTAAGATTCTCAGGGAGCTAGTTAGCAGAGTTCCCTGGGAATCAGCTCTGGAGGGTTTAGGGGTCCATGAAAGCTGGTTGTTTTTCAAGAACCACCTCCAGCCCAGGAGCAGGCAATCCCATTGTGCCACAAATCAAGCAAGTGGAGCAGAAGACCAGCCTGGCTGAACAGGGAACTCCTCCTGGAAATAAGGCAGAAAAAAGAAAATATATGATCTCTGGAAGCAAGGTCTGGCATCACAGGGAGAGTACAGAGCGGCAGTTCACATCTGCAGGGANGAGAGTACAGAGCGGCAGTTCACATCTGCAGGGACAAAACAAGAAAAGCCAAAGCTCAACTTGAGTTGACACTGGCCAGTATGGTGTCAGACAAAAACGAAGTCTTTTTCAAGTATGTCAACAGCAAGATGAGGTCAAAAGAAAACATTGGCCTGATACTTGGAATGGATGGTCACCTAACAAGTAAGGATGTGGAAAAGGCAGAGGCATTTAATGCCTTTTTTGCTTCAATTTTTAACAGTAATGACAGATCTTGGGCTGCCTAGAGATCCTGGAGTGCCTTCAGAGTTGGAGAACCACAACTGAGGGAGCAGTGGCTTTCCATCTGTGGTCACCAAAATTGTAAGGAAACACTTGTATCACCTGAATGTTCATAAGTCCAGGGGGCCTGATAAGATTCACCCCAGAGTGCTGAAGGAGTTAGTGGAGGTTATAGCTGGACCCTTTTCAATAATTTACTAAAGGTCTTGGGAGTCTGGGGAAGTCTGGAAGCTAACCAATGTTATACCCATCTACAAAAAGGGCACGAGAGAAGATTCAGGAAACTACAGACCTCACAGTTTAACTTCAGTGCCTGGAAAAGTTATGGAGAAGATTATCCTGGGGGTTATTGAAGGGTAGTTAAAGAACAAAGCTGTTATCAGGCATAGTCAATGGGGTTTCATGAAGGGAAAGTCCTGCCATAGTAATTCGATATACTTTTATGATAAGGTCACCCACTTGGTGGATGATGGCAAGGTGGTAGTCTTTCTGCATTATAGTAAGGCCTTTGATACCACCCGTAATAGCATCCTTTGGACAAATTGTCCAACTGTGAGATAAACAGGTTCATGCTATGTTGAGTGAAGAACCATCTGAACGGCAGAGCTCAAAGGGTTGTAGTGAATGGGGATACATCTGGCTGGTGGATGGTCACTAGTGGTGTTCCCCATGGCTCAATTCTAGGGCCAGTCTTGTTCAACATTTTTATCAATGATTTGGATTCAGGAGTGGAATGCGTCCTCAGCAAGTTTGCTGATGATAATAAACTTGGAGGTTCTATTGACTCTGTAGAGGGATGAGAGGCCTTGTAGAGGGATCTAGATAGACAGGAGCATTGGGCAATTCTCAACAACATGAAGTTCAACAAAGGAAGATGTCAGGTTGTTCACCACAGGTACAGCCTGGGAGATGAATGTCTAGAGAACAGCTCAGCAGAAAGGGATCTGGGGGTGCTGGTCAACAGTAGGCTCAACAACAGTGTGCCCTGGCAGCCAAGAGGGCAAAATGCATGTTGGTGTGCATTAAAAACAGTGTAACCAGATGGTCAAAAGAGGTGATTCTCCTATTGTATTTAGTATTGATGTGGCCTCACCTTGAATGTTGTGTACAGTTATGGTCTCCACAGTATAAAAAGGATGTTAAGATACTCGAATGCATTCAGAGAAGGGCAATAAAGCTAGTGAAAGGGCTGGAAGGCATGTCCTATGGAGAGGCTGAGGACACTTGGGTTGTCTAGTCTGCAGAAAAGAAGGCTAAGAGGTGACCTCATTGCTCACTACAACATACTGTAGGGAAGTTGTCATGGTTTTGACTGGGACAGAGTTAATTTTCTTCGTAGAGGCTCACACAATGCTGTGTTTTGGATTTTAGATGAAAATAGTGGTGACGTTTTTTGGTTGTTGCAAAGTAGTGTTTACATAGAGCCAAGGACTTTTTTGCTTCTTGTGCTGCCCTGCCAGCGAGGAGGCTGGGGGTGCACAAGGAGCTGGGAGGAGATATAGCCAGGGCAGGAGATCCAGACTGACCAAAGAGATATTCCACACCATATGGCATCATGCTCAGCAATAAAAGCTGGGGGAAATAAGGAGGAAGGGGGGGACGTTTGGAGTGATGGCATTTGTCTTCCCAAGAAACCATTACGCGTGATGAGCCCTGCTTTCCTGGAACTGGCTGAACACCTGCCTGCCCATGGGAAGTAGCGAATGAATTCCTTGTTTTGTTTTGCTTGTGCGCACGGCTTTTGCTTTACCTCATAAACTGTCTTTATCTCAACCCATGAGTTCTCGCACTTTTACCTTTCTGAATCTCTCCCCATCCCACCTGGGGAGAGTGAGTGAGTGGCTTTGTGGCACTTAGCTGCCTGCCAGGCCTAAACCACAACAGAAGTGGAGATGGGAAACGGAGGGGTAGGTGCCGGTCTTCTTTCTCTGGTAAGCAATTGCAGGATGCATGGGAATAGCACACAAAGCTGCACCAGAAGAGGTTCAGACTGGATATTAGGAAAAATTTCTTTACTGTGAGGGTGGTCAAACACTGGAATAGGCTTCCTAGCAAGGTGTTTGATGCCCCATGCCTGTCAGTGTTCAAGAGGCATTTGGATAATGCCCTCATTAATATGCTTTAACTTTTGGTTAACCCCGAAGAGGTCAGGCAGTTGGACATGATGGTCGTTGAAGGTCCCTGCCAACTGAACTATTTATTCTATTCTATTCTATTCTATTCTATTCTATTGATCAGACACAGCGATGCTCAGCAGGAAGCTCTATCACACTGATCACAGGATTTTCTTCCACCTGTATGGCCTTTTACATGTTTTTTTTTTTTCCATCCTATGTTCTTTCCCTTTGCCACCTTCATTGAATCATCATAGAATCATAGAATGGCCTGGTTTGGAAGGGACCTTAAAGATCATCTAGTTCCAACCCCCTTGACGTGGGGGGGATGCTGCCCACTAGATCAGGTGGCTGAAAGCCCCATCCAGCCTGGTCATGAACACCTCCAGGGAGGGAACATCCATAACTTCTCTGGGCAACCTGTGCCAGTGCATTACTAACCTCTGAGCAAAAAATTTCCTCCTAATATCCAATCTAAATCTCCCCTCTTTTAGTTTAAAGCCGTTCCGCCTTGTCTTATCACTATGTACCCATGTAAAATGTCACTCTCCTTCTTTTTTATAAGCTCCCTTGAAGTAATGAAAGGCCTCAATGAGGTCTTCCTGGAGATTTCTCTTCTCCAGGCTGAACAACCTCAGCTCTCCCAGCCTTTCTTCACAGGAGAGGTGCTCCAGCCCTCTGATCACCTTTGTGGCCCTCCTTTGGACTCTCTCTAAAAGGTCCACATCCTTCTTGTGTTGGGATCCCCAGACCTGGATGCAGTACTCCAAGTGGGACCTCACAAGAGCAGAGAAGGGGGACAATCACCTCCCTTTACCTGCTGCCCACACCTGTGTTGAAGCAGCCCAGGATGCAGTTGGCCTTCTGGGCTGCAAGTGCACACTGCCTGCTCATGTCAAGCTTCTTGTCCACCAGAACCCCCAAGACCTTCTCCACAGGGCTGCTCTCAAGAAGTTCTTCTCCCAGTCTGTACACATGTGCTCATAGTGCCCAGTAAGTTAGTATTGAACTGTCCTTGAAAATTCAGGGAAGAAAGATATTAAAACTTTCATCAGCCATTTGGGGGAAAACAAAACAAAACAAAACAAAACAAAACCAAAAAATCACAGCTGATTTTAGAAATTGATATTAGCAGGTGCATACACAATTTACTGAACAATAACTATATATTGCTTATTCTGATAAAACCTTAAGGTAATATCTAAAACTGGGAGGGGAAGGGGTACAAAAGGAGGAAAGGATGGGCTTGGGAACAGGGAAAGGAGAGGAAGGGCAGACAAAAACTGAAGACAGGCAGTTTCCAGTTCAGCTATCACTTTTCAAACTAGTACAGGTACTCTTTGAAGTCAGTGCAGTCTCCCGTGTCTTTTCTCTGCTGGTGGACAGATGATAGATTTGTCACTGTGCCCTCACACCAACAGCATCCAGCTGGTTCTCTTTCCAAATGACCTCCTAGCTGTGCCTATTTGCTGTGCATTCCTTGTCCCTTGATGTTCCATTTATTCAGTCCTGTCATCTCCTCCTAATGTAAAGCTTGTGCTCTCCTGGCAGGGGAAGTCAACATCAAAAATCTCTTTCTCTAAAGCATGACCGGTTGAATTTGTACTACCTATGCCCTTGCAGATGCTATAAATCCATTTCACTTGTTACTCTCATTTTTAATAATCATGTATGATTTGAATATCATGATTAAGTGTGGAATTCTCTTAAGATTATTTATAACCACAGTAGTCAATAGTTATGTGAAATATTCTGTTGGCTCTTATCACAAAATCTATATAGGTAGCAGAGACAACCGTAATCCCTCACTAACGTGTTTACTATTCAGGTGGCAATACATTCCCATAAACCAGCTCAGACAGGCTTTGTTTCATGCTCTTTTATGCAACCTTCAGAGCAGGATTTTGGGATAAAGCATTCCAGACTATATTCTTTCAAAATCTTTTTTAAGATGTAAAAGTCTGGAATTTTAGTCTGTTGTTTTAGTTGACAATTATTGCATTAGAAGGTACACATAAATACAAATAGAGATGAATTACAGCATAACTTAAAGACTTAATCATGCTAAACTGTGGGTAAGTCAATATAGACTGAAAAAATAGAGTCTGATTCAAATGTTAATATAAAGTGTTTATTTCCATAACCTTAGAGGGCTCTGGTGAAACTGAGAAGTTGAATAAAACCTTGGATAAAACAAAATTAGTACAAGATGTCAATGATACTAGACACAGGATAAGCAAGATAAGGTGATAGGCGCAGAATATTGAGCCAAAGGAAGTATTTAATTTTAAAATGTCCACAAAGGTACAAAGCACAATGTAATGCTACAGAGTAGTGAAGACTATGGATGACAACAACAAAAACATTTTTGAGCAATCATACAGAGAAAAATTAAGGAAACATATATAAATGAGATTTTTTTTTTTTCTGTTAGCATCCCACCTGAAAAAAATATAGCTTCAAAAGCCCAGAGTCTGCTTAATTTCAGTGGTTTTCAAAGGAAACAATAATTATAATATCTAATTTAAAATTCTCCTATTAGTGAAAGAACTAGTATGGTTATATGGAAAAAAAAAAATCAGTGGAATAAACCCCTTTTATTTCCTTTTCCATTTTTTTTTTTTTCCATAGGAAAGTAAAAAGATATATAATTGTTAATGACATATGTTCCTTGTCCTGTATTTTACCTTTATCTTTGAAGAAAAATCGTTTCAGAGCTAATTTGGTCAAAAAATCCGTCTCACTTCTGAATTAGCATAAACACTGTGGAACCAGAATATGACTTTAAGGCTGTGTCTGCATTCCTAAAAAAGATTGTCAGGAGTTGTTCTCTGGTCCTGATCCCAACTGGCATAGAATGACTACTCGACACTGAGCATTATGTTGGTTCTCCTCTGGACCCTTTAGGGACTCCTGTGGCTTTACAGAGAGAGTATAACCTGTGTGTTATGCTCAGTTCTGAGCATCTGAAATGGAGATTACATTTCAGTTCACCAAAATTATGTTTTCATATCATAAAACGGAAGATTATCATTACATGTTCTGGAGCATACCAAAAAGGCACATGGAGGTGTTGAGGGACCAAAGTTTGATGTAAAATGGACTTTTTTTTCCCCTGTTTTATATCTACTCTGTCTTCATGCTAACTTCAGGATTACATTGGGCTTAATTATTGAAATACAAATGTTTCTGTGAATATTCTTTCTCTTTCATTTTTCATGCAATTAAGCTGCTACTTTGGAAGCACATATGAAGCTGAAATTTCCTTGAAGCATTTAGGATACTGTATTTGGTATTCAATTTTCCTGCCATTTTTTTCAAAGTACCCACTGTGTCCTAAACCACTGAGAATCTATCAAATAATTTATCATTATTTTACCATCAAAACACGTTAATGTTGTGTCAATTTGTTGTGCAGAAAACAGACAGCTTCTTCTGACAACCTGTGATCACGTCTGCTGAACATAACAGGAAAACAATGCTGTCTGACATTGGTTCCCATTTAATTGATTTTTGTGAAAGGCGCAGTCCAGTGCTTTTGTACTACATCTCATTTGTCTCTAATTTCTTGGAGAATTTTTTTAAAAAAAAATCGCATCTACTTTATTCTGTTACATTTTCACACTTGTTTTCACGGAGTTTTTTATTCTGAAGTGATCTATTTGAGTAGGCTTTACATAATTTTACAGTGGATATTTCCATTTGGTTTTGTTGCGGAAAAGATACCATATACGTGAAAGTAAAAATGAACAGAATAGTTAGCCAAATTTTGGATGCATATAGAAAACTGTGACTGCATTGGTTTGTGCTTTTCTCTTCTGTGTGGAATTGCTGCTGAAGAACAATAAAAGAAAATAAATAAAAAACTCTATATTAAATAATAATTTATGGTGTAGTTCCAGTGCCATGCTACATCTACCTTTTGTAGTGTCAGAGTATCACACTAAGAGTTCTAGGACAGGTAGGGAGCCAATAAAGTTTCATGGAAAGCAGCGGAAATTCTGTATGAGAAAATATTAGTTGGTGGTTTAGTAGATTGTGTTAAGAGTCTTAAAGCCAGCATAGGTAGCAAAGGCATAATATTGCTCATTGCCTTCCATTCCATTGTTAAGTGCCATTTAAACTTAAAAAAGTGTGAGAAAGAACAGAATTTTCTAAAATACGTGAATATGGGAGTAGAAAAAGAAAATCTGTTTTTCTAGCAGTGTTGTTTTGGTGAGACGGTAGCAGTCTTGCCTTGAAGAAACCATAATTTTTTGCTGTAGGTTTCTTTCACCGAGAGCATATAGCCTTGGAGATTTGGAGATCTGCTCCAGGGAGAAGCCTACCTGTGGTTTTGCATTGAATCTGCCAAGGTCTTTTTCCAGAAAAAGACAGTGATATATTCTATATCTGAAGAACAGGTAGGTATCCAACTATCAGTGCTATGTCAAACCATCAGAGACTTTAACGTCACTGTTTCTACTATTGCAGTCTTCACACCGTTATCACACAGCAACATCTCATACCGCTTTTTAATTGCTCTTCTGATACCATGGTGTTGGAGAAACAAAAAATAGTGTTTTTAAAGCTGTTTATGATTTTGGCATCTTTATATCTTGTATCTCAATCTATTACAAATTTCATACAACTTCTCACAATGTTGGTTATATTAAAAACTAATTTCAAGTTTTCTCAATTGAAAATGTTTTTAATGCTATGTTCTTGACTGGTGAGATATATGTACATTTCATGGTTTCATTGCACTTCTAACAAGTTTATAAATTACTGTAATATATTGCATTTTAAATCATCCTGTTTGCTGAAAACTGCTTTGATTTGCCTCCAAAATAAGATTCAAATTTTAATATCATAAATGTGTTTTGTATTGGTTTCATAATTCTATTTGACATTATTTTAAATGAAGAAAATGCATCTTTCTCTCCTAGGCTACTGCTTTAACTCATTTGCAATATTAATAACAACTTCATTTTCAAGATGCCAGATGTTATCTATAAGAACTTAATATATACTCTTGTTATATACTTAAAAGTATTTCTTTTGAAGTTAAGTAATTTGCTGAAGATCAATAACTTGCAAGTAAACCCTATTCAACGTCCTGTCATCTCTGATCTCTGCCTTTCCTTGTAGTAGACAGTCCTTTCCTGTCACTGGGACACTTCTCATGACAACCTCATAACGAAGTCTTTACTTCTATCACAAATCTTGTTTGAAGCCATAATTCTTCACCCATTTTTTCTGTGGAACTGGTCATCACAGCAATTGGTTACCCAAAATCTATACTGAGTGGGAAAATATTTCTATGACCTGTGATTATTTAATTTATACATCCATATTTATTAATGCTGCTAGGATTATGCAGTGATTAGCACAAAAAAAAGTTTCCACTTCCCAGAATGTCATCTTTGAACTACAGGGAGATGAACTAGGAGATATTTTATTCTCCCTTTGAGTCTATACAGTTATTTTGTAATAGGAATGGAAAATATACTAGGGAAAGTTGGCTAGCCAACCCTACAACAAAAGTCCAGTATTTATAGCTGTCGAAGAGTGTATATAAAAATATTAGGAAATGGATTGCTGTATAAAAATTTTTCAGAATTTTTAATACCTTTCCAAATTGTCTTTAGCTCTTCGGATAATGAGTTCACTTGGAAATTTCAAATATAAAATTTGCCTTTTTTTTTTAGCTTGCAGAGGGCTGATTTCTGGTGTTTGTGAGATCTTCAGAGAGGTATACAGGAGAAGAGTCACTGAATTATGACGGATAGGAACACATAGAGTGCTACTGAAGTAGGTTTCAGGACTTTGTCATACTAATTGGATGCTTTTCATCTTAGATCATTACCTCAAAAACTGATAAGATATGGGGCAGATAAAATCAGGATGATTTATATAAATGAAATATATATCAGAAATGAGTGGAGGAAAGAACAAAAGAGAGGAGGAGAGGAATTAAATCAGTGTATCTTACTTTAAAATGTGAACATCAAAGGCTATAATTGTTTTAGAGTTTTGTCTCACACTAAGGATCTCTTTCAGTTTTTCACTACCATCTTTCTGCAGAAATCAGCTAGGACCTGAGATGACAATTAATAGTTTTATACTTTTTTTTTACTATGTTTAAGTACTGGTGGTGAGAAATCATAAAAGAGAAAGGAATCTGCAAAAATTACTTATAATACTACTGATAAGGTCAGATACTGAATTAAAAGTTCAGCGATCCCAATGGTATCATATGAATTAATAAAACAATGACTAAAAACATGGTTCTAGTGCAGTTATCTGCTAGTGAGATGGGGCAGAAATGATAAGTAAGCTGAGAGATTTGAAGCAGAAAATGTATCTTTACAGCAAACCTATCAAAAGCAAATTCTCATGACACAAGGTTAAAGCTCTTTATGACCAAGGATGTGGTTTGAAATGTCTTGGAGAAAAGTAGTGGTGCATAGTAGGATCAAGAAATTCAGTTCAACAATATGTTTGCATTAGGCCAGTGAATGTGTTGTTATAACACCTCACAGTCTTAGTGGTGCTGGTTCCTCAGTAAAGAAAGGTTACATCAACTTATGTGTAGGTTAAACAGTGTTCTCTACACTTACCAACATTGCAAGAATAAAAGCGAGTGAAATGTGCAGCTTGTTAATGCCACCACATCACTGTGTGTTTACATTTAAAATCAATATTTTCTTTTACATCATACTGTAGGTGACATTTTCTTTGCAGTTAAACCTTTCACTATGGTAGATGTCCTTGTGAATTAATTCTGTGAACAAGTTGGATTTTTTTTTTTTTTTGGAAGCTTTTTTTTT
>VXAL01013746.1:28480-66604 GCA_013399475.1 Chauna torquata | reverse complement strand
GAGCTGGATGGGGTTGCAGATGGATGGGGACTGCCGGATGGGGAGGCACAGCTGGATCGGGAGGCACAGCTGGATGGGGAAACAGCTTGATGAGGGGAACAGATGGATGGGGAACAGCTGGATGGGGCCACAGTTGGATGAGGCCACAGATGGATGAGGGAGGCACGATAGGATGATTGCCACAGCTGGATGGGAGCACAGCTGGGTGGGGTGGTAAAGGAGAGTGGGAATGGCACAGCTGGGTGGGGGCACAGCTGGGTGGGGGCACAGCTGGGTGAGAAGGCACTGCTCGATGAGGAGGCACAGCTGGAGAGGGCTCCTCGTTGCCCCCATGCAAATATCTGGATTGAATGAGATGTTGGTGTGCTCCTAAATTGCCCAAAAATGGGGTTTGCAGGGTGGGGGTCTCCCACCCCAGCCAACAGCTGGATTGCCCCAGCTGTGCAGAGCCTGGCAGCATGCTGAGCCTGCGGTGAGCAGCTGGGCATTGGTGACAGGGTCTCCCCACGGTGCTGGTGAGAGTGACTGAGGCTGCAGTGGGGAGAGGAGCAGAGGAGTCGGCGGCTTCACTACTCATTAACCAGGCCATAAAGCCACCATGCTTCCTGAGCAGGGCGATTAAAATGCAATAAGGAAAGGAGCCCCGGGGGGTGCGGTGGGTATGAAAGAACCGATGCATAAAAAGTCCAAGGATGCTGGTACTGCACAGGATGGTGGGCTGCATGGCATCCTGCACTCAGCCCAGGTTGCCCTCCAAAATGATTCCTTTCCTTCCTTTTTATGGGATTTCACTGGTGGTGGGTGGGAGGGAGGGGACGGCCAGCATCGCCCAGGTGATGGAGCACGATGCAGGGTGCTCCCCAGCACTGCCTCATTGAGTGATGTACCCCCAGAGCTGGCACCCCAGTATGAGCCAGAGGGTTTGGGGCAGGGGCCTTGTGACAGGATAAGGGATGGGGAGACAGAGTGAGGTGCCTGGATCCCACTGGCGCCTGCACGAACACGGACAACGCGGGCTTTCATCGATCCTGGCGCTGCAACACTGCAGGGAGATGGGCTCTGGCAGGAGAAGCCGTGAATATTTGCAACCACAGCCAGGCTGGAGCCATCACCCTGGTCCCGGGGCTGCCCAGGCTGGCAGGGCTGGGCTGGGGATGGCGCGGTGCCCTTGTGAAATTCCCATCTGCCGCGGGGAGCCGGAAACTGGGTGAAAAAGTGTCTGTCTGCAGAGCAGAGCAGAAAACACGCCTTGTGCAAACACGCCCAGCAGCATTCTGTGGAGGCCCAGGGCTTTCCCCTGCACTGCCCTGGTGGGGGAGATGGAGCTGAGGACGGACACAACTCAGTCCTGCGATGAGCTGCCAGCGACAGCACATATCCTGCCTCCCTCTGTGGGGCAGGCTGCGAGCTGGGGAAGAAAAGCCGATGTCCTTCTTGCTCTCTGGTTGTCCCTGCAGGTCCCCAAGGTGAACCTGGCGTGCCCAGCTGTCCCGCCGTGGGGACACCGTAAATAGAGCGAGGAGTCTGAAAAACACAGAAAACCGGCCTCTCCTGGCTGCCCGCCAGCCCCGGCCACCTCGGCAGGGCTGGGTGCTGGCCCTGCCACCCCCCCGCCACATCCAGCCCGGCCCTGTGGCACCTGGGATAAACGGGAGCCAAAAACCCGAGGGCTTGGAGGCTGAGCCGGGATGGGAGAGGGAAATAGGTTTTTTCACCCTGATTTTAGCTGCTCAGTTGGGTAAGCCATTTGCAGACTGCACGCTTGTGGAAGAGATTTTTTTGTTTGCTTGCAAAACCAGAGGGTTCCTGGCTAATCTGGAAGTCGGTCGACAAGTTACATGGGGCTTTTGGCCACGCTTTGGGTAATCAAAAGAAATTTCCTCCTGGAGATGTCATTTCTCATTACAGGCACAGACGCCTCTGGATGGGACCCAGCTTCTGCAAACACCGCGTGTCCCCCAGGCGAGGGGAAGGCTCACATCCTCCGTGCCTCGTCCCCGGGCTCCCCTTCCCTCCGCCTCCATGAGCGCCGGTGTTTTGAGGCTGGGCTGTAGCCTGAGAAATGGGAAGTTTGGGCCGGGCATCCAAGTGCCGTCATTTTAATGGACTTTTTATGCAGGCGCAAGGCAGAGGAAGCTCTTTGGGAGAAATAACTGGGGAAAGCGAAGAGCGTGCTCCTGGGTTCCTCTTTGACTGTCACCAATTGAATTAATCCCTGGCAAAAAGGCCTGGCGTGGCGGCTGGGTTCAGCCTCACGAGACTTTTCGGCCGCCTGGTTTCTGCCCCTCCGGCTGGATGCTTCCAGTAATCGTGTTAGCGGCTGCTTGCAGGTCACCTTTGCTGCTGCCGGCTGCTTTCCTCGCCCAGGGCTGGATCAGGTGCTGGGGGCTTGCACCTTCAGGACAGCCACCGTGGGCAGGGGACATCCCTGCAGGGCTGCCAGGGTGTCCCCAGCCCAGCCGTGCTGGGGACGTGGGCTGGGTGACCCCGTGTCCTGCCTCCGGCTCCTCCCAGCTCACCCAACCGGAGGCGGCTTGCATGAAAAATTTCATTACTCCTAAAAGCTATTTATCATGGAAATGAAGCCAGTTCCTCTTGCCCTTTTTCTGGCAGTGCCAGCCTGCCAGGTGGCGGTCCTGGTCGAGCTTGCTAATGATGAGGTGACGTTTGATTTCTACTTTCTCTGTTTTAACCATCTTCCAGCAATTTTTTCCCTGGGCAGCGCAGAGGAGAGGTCTGCGGCCAGACGGACACCCACCGACACAGCAGGAGCTACCTGCATATGGGCCAGATCAGGCCCCAAATGCCATTTTTTTGGAAGAGAAGGTGCTTGGTGGAGAAGATCTCATCCCTTGAGCCCCACTGATGGAGCTCCACTCTGATGGTAGAGCTCCTCGTTCCTGCACCAGCCTTCACGTGGTCAAACTGGGGCTGCTGCCCGGGATGAAGGACCCAACAGAAGAAGGCAAGTGTTCCCAGGGCGCTTGGGCAAACCTCCAGCCCCCATCGCCATGGGCTTCAGTTGGGTCCCAGGTCCACGTTTCTGGGGATCCAGCCCCAATTCCCCGCTGCGGGGGGGAGATCCCTGCAGCAGCCTCGAGCCCAACGCACCCATTCTGCCAGGGCTCTGTGGGAGATAGGAAACCTTGCCTTTGATGGGAATTTAGACCAGAAAACATTGGTTTGGCTCCAAGTGGGACCTGATGTACAAGGACCTGCTGTTCCTATGCCTCAGCATTTCTCAAGAAGTGTGTTTCAGCCCATTTTCCTCTCCAACCTGCTTTCCTAAAGCCCCGTGGACGTCAGCGGGGGAGGAAGGGAGAGCTGAGCCTCTCCTCCCCCAGCACGTAGATGATTAATGACTTCATCTTTGCAGGCTTCCTTTCCTTTTGCAAGCACACCCAGACATGTCTTGGAGACTCAGGGTTGCTTCCTCTCATTGCTTTGCTTTGCTCGGGAGTCCTAAATGAGCTGTGCAGAGCACAGGGAGCCAGACACGGGTGGCATTTGTGTCTCAGGCCCCAGTTTCACCCAGGAGTTCAGCAGAGGGAAGGTGCTGGGTGCTCAGGAGGTGGCCTGGGTGCAGGAGACCTCATCTGGAAAAGGATGTGTGGGTCTTTGCAGCCAGCGAATCTCAGGGCTTGGGGCACGTGGGGTCCCGTGATGGACGTTTCCGAGGTGGGGATTCGCTCTGGGGCCACCTTCAAGAGGGTTTGTCCATCGCCGCTGCTGTGAAGGGCAAAGAGGGAGGTCATCAGCTGTCACCGCCTCACCGTCACAGATAGCTGCTCTTTCTCCCTCTGAGACAGAGCTGGGGTCTTGTGTCCCTTTGGCTCACTGCCTTCAGGCTCCTCCGCTTTCCAGACAGTGTCAGCGGGGAGGGTTTGGGAGGTCAAAGCACACGAGACCTGCAGGTACCTCTGGTATTTCCCATCCGGGAAAGGTTTAAAATAACTTCCCGTCTAGTTGTTGCTGTTTCCTCGATCGCTTGTTTGCTTTGGCTGTTGGGCCAGAGGCAGATCTCCAGCTGGAGAGTTTTCTCTGGGCAGCAATTGTCCCCAGATTGCAAGCAGGGTGGAAGGGTGGAAACGTTGATGGAGATACCAGCCCTCGGGTACCAGCAGGACCAGGTGCCCCGAACACCTCTGGGCACATCTGTGGGGAAACACTAGCTGTTTTAAGGTTGAAAACAGGTATTGCAGGTACGGGCCACCACGACGGGCTCTGTGATTATAGCCCATCACTGTAAACTAAATATGAGCGTCCCCCTCTGCCCAGATGTGCTGCTGCAGGAGCACAGGTTGTCACCTGCCTCGTGGTCACCCAGCGCTTGGGTCTTATGGATCGGCTTAGCCAGAGTGCGGGGAGAGCCAGATGAGCTGAATCGGTTTTCCAAGTACTAGACTGATTAGCGTCAGCCAAAAGGCATCGCTCGTGTTCCCACCCGGCTCAGACGCAGCACCCAAGGGCGAGAACGGGGCAGGATGCTGGCCTGACTCCGCAGGACACCAGCTCCCACGGCCAGTGGCTCTGCCCCGAGCACTTCATTGCAGCGCCGATGTCCAAATTCCAGAGGAATATGAAAAACAGCAAGCTTTAAAACACAACAGGCAAAGCACTATTAATTTACACACTGCAAAGTTAATGCTCTGCGTTTGAATGAGGGGATTTTTCTTTGCCAGGGTGTTTGGCAAAGACCGCCCTGCACCAGTGCTCCTCCATCCTGCAGACGGTCCCTGCAGACAGGACCACCCGGCTTCCTAAACCCAATAAATGGCTCAGCGTGATGCTCTCGCTGCGTTGGCAGCTCCCGGTGCCGCTTCTGTCCTTGGGGCAGCGCCAGGCTCCCAGCTCGCAAGCAGAGCTGTTCGCTGCATCCCCGCAGGGACCCCAGTTTTGGTGCTGCTGCTGCTGCAGGAAGCGTTTGGGGATTTTGCGTGCAATGAGTTCCCCGGGGACTTGGAAGCCATGGTTCGGATCTCCCAGCTGGATGGATGTCCTGCAATTTTCAGTCCGCGCAATTAGTCGATGCTGAGGGAGGATGCTAGTTCCTTTGCTGCTATTTTTTTTTTTTTTTGCTCAATTAAATGCAATCTGCGCTATTGACTCAGGCTCAGGTCCTGTGGCCAAGGGGTGGCTTTGCACCGCGCAGCAGGCAGCTGGGGACCCTTGAGTTGCCCAAATACCAGCTGGGCACGGGGGACCTCTCAATCCACAGCATCCCATGGGGGCAACTCTGGTGCTGCTGCAAAGCCAGGTGCCTCTGGGCACTGCATTTCCCTAGGGGACACCCTGGCAAAGCAGCAAGAGGCACACAGGGGAAGAGCCCAGGCACCCTGGCCCTTCCATTGCAAAGGGGACCAAACTGGATGTTTATTGTAGGAGCGGAGATGAGGAAGACATCTCTTTCATGTCTGGCATCATTGACGAAGTGTTCTGTGTGGAGCAGCCCACATGCACGTGCTTCTCCCTTTCGGTTCTGCTTTACGGAAAAGCATGCCATGCCCAGCCACACAGGGCGAAATGGGAAGCCCAGTCCCAAGAGGGACTTTTTAATTCCAAGCATTTGCCTCTTTCTTCTAGGAAAGGAATGGAGATTTTCTGGAAAGAGGCAAGATGATGGAAATGAAACAAATTTTAGGAACAAGTTTTCTCCTCCTTCGCCTACAGGCGGGCAGACTCAGTGCACTTGCTGGAGGTTTCTATTCAGACCAACTAAACCGAATGCAGTTGTAACATTTTATAGGAAGATTTTGGGGATAGTCCTGATGCTAACTCTCACTGATTCATGGATACCGGGTTATTCTGTTCTGGCTGATGGGCAGGGACAAACCATTTTCTAGGATGGACTCAGTTATGGAGGGACACATTCCCCACTCAGCAGTGCTCAGAACAGCATCAGCCTTGGCAGCATCTTCTAAACAAACCTCGGAGCAGTGCCGGTGCCCAGACGTTTTGTACAAACATGGAGGTGAAACTATAACAAGGGAAATACAGTCCTGGGGGGTCCCAGCCGTCAGCTGTCTGGGTTGGGCAGCCCAGGCATCGCTGCTGATCCTTCCCTTTCATCGTAGGGGTTTGCAGTGCTGTGTTTGGGTCCCACCTGGTTTTGGGTGCTGTGGGGAGGAAGGGTGGTGGTTGGGTGCACAGGAGGGTGGCTAGGCTCGGGGAGATGTGCTGGGCTGGTGTGGTGCTCAGTTCTGTCCTTGGAGGATTTTAAGAGCATCCTGGACAAAGCCCCGATGCACCCATCACTGCTGGCTGCGGGAGGTTGGATCAGGGATGTCCTGAGCTCCTTCCAGCCTGGCCTGATGAGCTCATGCCCACATTGCCACCCCAGATTTAAGGACCAAACTCCAAAAGCAGAGGAGCAGAGGTGGAGAAAGATCCTTGGGTTATCTCCTGTCCCTGGGGCTGTCCGAAGGCAGACAGCCGCGATCGGATGGAGGTGGGCTGCAGCCTGGGGTGGGCTTGGAGGAGGTGAGTCCAGGTGGTCACCGCGTGCAACTTGGCCTGGGCTGTACGGCTCTGTGGTGGGCTATGGACGTTGGGTCAGGCTCAGACCACTTGCGAAAGTACTAGAGCCAGATAATATTATATCAGAGCCAGAAGTACAGCTGTGCCGCTCGCCATGAGGGTTATGACTGGATGCAATGTCCAGCTGCAGGTGGAAGGGCCAGCATCACCTGGTCTGGTGGATCCTGGTGTCCATGCGGGACAGGAGCAGTCTGCACCTCAGTTTCCCCAGCCGCACGCAGGGGTGAACGTGCAGTTTCCAGCAAACACATGGAAAATGCACCGGGGCCCTCAAATGGAGGTCGCAGCCCCACCTGCTGCAGGGGAAGCTCCTGGAGCAGCAGGCAGGGACCCATCCGCCGCCTGCCAGCCCCAGACCTGCCCAAGCCAAAAATGCTGAAGCAGGTCCGTCCCGTTCGGGATGTGTTGCACAAACAAGGAGGCAGCGAAAGTTCTCTGTGTTGCAGGGGGAGGAGGGGAATTTGCCGGCAAACGAGATCAGCTTGTTCCCTGCGTGTGTCGGCAGGCAGCGCGGGCAGCAGTGGGTGGCCTGGCTCACGACACCGCTGCAGCGTGCCGCACCTCGTAGCTGCCTTTTTGCAGGGTATCAGTCTCCCTGACGTGTATAATTTTTCATCCTTCTTCCCACAAATAGAGTTTTATTAATTTAATTTAATTTAATTCATTTCATTACGTTGCATTACATTGCATTTTTATTTCATTGCGTTGCATGCCATGTCACGTCACGTCACGTCATGTCATTGCATTGCATGGCATCTCATCGCATGGTGTTTTTTTGCCATGTGGGCACTGCCAGACAGCTTAGACCCAGAGCCAGGCTCATGGAAAGACAGACTTTGAAACTCGTTCTTCAAGCCGCGAGCTGCTGGTGGCTAGGTTCCTGTCTTTCCGTGCACGTCTAACTGATCTCAGCAGGGTGGAAGCAGCTCTAACATAAACTTTAGGGATAAAACAGCCAGATAGAAGATCAACAGAAGGTTGTTTTCTTTCCAAGGGGGAATGGAAGAAAGCAGGGGAGCTGATGCTCGTAAATCACAGCGATGACTCCACTCCTGGGTACGGCATCATGGGCTGGAGACACAACACCAGGAAGCCAAACTGCTTTCAAGCGCCACCGGGATCAAGCATTCAGGTGACACTGATAGTGGTTATCTATGACAATGAGCTTTGCCGCAGCGCCTTGCTGCGTGTATTTGAATACAGATGGCTCGTTTTGCCCCGCTCGCGATGTTATCGTGGGTCTCCTGTTGTTCATCGCCTCTCAGCTCGTTCTGCAGCAGCCAGGATGTGGCAGGAGGATCACAGCTTTCCTGCACCAGCTTTCCAGCCCCACTGCTCATAAACGAACAGCTTAAAAGCCTGGAGTGTGACAGCCAATACACAGCATGCTGTACATAGGCATTATTGATCCGATTTGGAATTGCTGGGACACCCAGTCGAGCGCCGGCACTGGTGGTCTGCTCTGGAGCCCCTTGCCTGAGGTCACGCTGTGCCCAAGCTGGGAAATGACTCCAAATCTCTCATTTTACATCTTTCTTCTTCCTCCCACGCCCCTTTCCAGCAGCTAAATGCTAGGGTTAGGGGAAGCACTTTCAGCATAAACAGAAAAAAACTCGTGAAATAGGTTTAATTTAACATATCCAGTAATCCTAGGCATTCCCGCTTCCTTCCTGTTATTATCTGACATTCTCTATTCTTGGATGCTCAGAAACATTTATTTGAAGGGAAGCTGAACAATAACAAACGGGATTAAAATAAAACCAGAAGAATAATGTGGATGGTGTACGAGAAGCTGGCTGCGCTTCCAGTAAGGTTGGAGGTGAATCTCCGGCACGGGGACGTGACTGCGCCATGCTCCAAACCTGCAGCCTCACGTCACTGCTGGAGGAGACGTAAGTGCAACGTTGGCTTCGAGACTGATTGCAAGCAGAGCAGCTGGTGGGCTTGGACCAGTTCGATCCGAACTGGTCTATCCCAGCAGGGTGGCTGAAGCATGAGCATGAGCAGTGGGATCTTCTCCAAAATGTTTTGCAGTGGACTCCGTCCCTGAGACGCATGGCTCCGAGCACAAAGTGTCGGTTGTCAATGAGACCTTGTCTTCCAGAGGCCAAGGGTACAAGCTGCTATCAGGAGGCTACAATTAAGCGTGTCATTAAATCTTTCTGCCCGGCACCCTGACTTCTGTGTTTTATCACAGACTTAGGAGGAAACACCGGTTTTCTCCACCAGGTTAAGAGCAGGGGCAAACACCTCTTGGCTAACCAAGACCTTTGGGCATGACGCATCTTGTGGCCTCATCTCACTTTGGTGCTCCTGAACGTGCCTCTCTGCTCAAACCCTGTGTAAGGGTTGAGCTGCATCCCATGTGGCTGATCTGCCCCTGGCTGAGTGTCCAAATGTCCTGGTCCCTGGTATTTTAGAGGTACCATATGGTCCATGAGTCAACACAACAGTGATCTGCTTTGGCCATTCCCAGGCTGGTAGCTCACAACCTCCAGAGACAGCACCTACCTCCACGGTGTTCACATGTGCGCAGTGTTCTTTTGTCTGCAAACAACCGGGACAGCCCAAGGGCTTGGCTCCCACCCTGCCAGCTGCCAGACAACTTCCTCCATTTGCTCTTCTCTCTCTTCCTTGCTCTGCCTTTCATCGGACCAGCCCTGCTCCTCCCTCCTCTGCGTGTCCATCGCTTCCCAGGCCTTAGCACAGGAGGGCTCCCAGGTATCAGAGATGCCACCAGCTTGCTCTGCAGGGACATCTGCCATGGGACCTGTGTGCAGACTGGCTGGTTTCTTTGGGCATCTTCCAAACAGATGTCTCCAGTGGGTTGTGTTCCTCCCTTGCATCCGTGGCAAGTCTCTGTAGGCACCATGCAGGGCTTGAAGAGGACGACAATGTCCATGTAGTCCTTGGACTGCCACGTAGGTCTCAGGACTGTTGCACAGCATGAGGAAGATGTGCTCATGCCAGCAGGCAATGTGAAATGCCTTGCTGGTGTGGCAGCATTAACACCGAACTGACTGGTTTCTCCTTCTCTTCTTCCTTCTCCTCCTCCGCTGGCAGTTTATTGATTGGGATTATGAATTCACTTCCCTCTTAGACATTCAATAGAACCAGAACTGGTGGTATTAAACAAACAATAAGCGTTTTGTGACTCACACTATGGCCTTGCTCCAAGGCAAGCACAAAAGCAGAGGCCTCAGATGAGCTTTGGGAATTTTTCAGCATGAAAATCCACATGGTCCTGGAAAAAGAAACCAGATGGGTCTCCCCTCTAATTTTGCTAGAGCAGGTGAAAAACTTCTGCTCTCTCCAGCCCTGGTGCCCATGACCTCCACCCCAAGCAAAGTGGAGCCAGCAGGATGTCCTGGCTGCAGAGGGATGCTGCTGAGAAGGAAAACCTTGTGCCTGAGGGGTACTTGGGTACTGAAGGGACACTGACCCCAGCCCAGGTTTGGGAAGGTTCCTCCTCTGCATGCCACGTGTCTCATCTGCCTTGGCACGGGATGATACAGCCTTGTCCTGCAGGCTCCCAAATGTCACAGAGTCTATTTTTGAGTGAAACGAGTAAGAGTCAATTGTTCTTTTTTTTTAGGTAGAAATGATTCAGGAAGTTTTAAATAGTAAAACTGTCCTTCCTAATAATTATTTCCCTCTTTATTCCTGCTCTAGGATGCTGGACAGTTTGTATACAGTTATTAGAATCTGCTTTGACATCTCTCACAGAATATTTCCTTTTGGCGAGTTTCAAGCTGTTTCCACTGAAATTCCCATACAAGGACAAGGGGGAACCCAACTGCTTTCATCCCTAACAGCCTGCCCAGAGCCCTCCTGAATGTCAGAGCTGGAGATCAGATGGCCTGAGACTGCCCCAAGGTCCCGGCTGAGGTGGGTCCGTCTCTCTGCTGGTGCCAACTGTGCGTCAAGGAGGGGAAGTGTCTCCCGTGCCTGTTTGCCAGAAAAAGATCAAAGGAAATGGAAAATCACTAGCAGAAATGAGATATCCTTTAGCCTGGGCTCCTTTTGGATGGTGCCATGCTCATCTCAGCTGGAGCTGGTGCTGCAGAAGGGGAGGAACAGAGCCAAAGCCTCAGTGAAACTTTCCATGGCCAAACCAGGAGGGGAAATCCCTTCTTGACACCCCCACCCAAGCTCACAGCCTTTGTGATCTTCAGCACATGACCAACACTCACTAGCCAAGTCTTCAAGAGACCTAGACCACATCCATGTCCTCGTCCATCCTATCTGCTCCCTCCTCCTTATGATCAGCCCTGGTCGCTTGGCAGAGAAGGGGTGGGTGCTGGGGGCCTGAGGACACTGCTGAAGTCTCCAGCCCCACCATGGGTTCTGTCTGACCATGGGTGCCCAAGGCTTGGCCTCAGTCCTGCCACACCACCAAGAACTTGCCTGATGCCCTGGGCTGGGAGCTTAGCCTGGCTGTGCTCCATTCATATCTACCCTAAACTCCTCTTCTAGGGATGGTGGGCTTGGTCCTGGCTGGAAAGTACCCTTTTCAGCCAACCCAGGTATGCCCCGTGGCTCCTTGTCCCTTAGAAAACCCCAACAAAGGGAAGGAAAGGTGATACAAAACTGGGAGGAGGGGCTGATACACCTGATGGACGTGCTGCCATCCAGAAGAACCTGGACAAGATGAAGAAATGAGCAAAGGGCTGAGTGGCTGGAAAGAAGCTCTGCAGAGAAGGACCTGGGGGTCCTGGTGGACTCCTGGGGCTCCCCAGCACAAGAAGGGCATGGGCACACCGGAGTCCAGCAAAGGGCTGCAAAGATTATGAAGGGACTGGAGCATCTTTGATATACGGAGAGGATGAGAGAGCTGGGACTGTTCAGCCTGGGGAGGAGAAGGCTCAGGGGGAGCTCATGAATGTATGTAAATACTTAATGGGGTGGGAATAAAGAAAATAGAGCCAAACTCTTCCAAGTGGTGCCCAGTGACAGGATAGGAGGTGATGGGTGCCAACTGAAGCACAAGAAATTCTATTTAAACATCAGAAGATGATTTTGTTACTGTGAGGGTAGTCAAGATTGCCCGCTGAGGTTGTGGAGTCTCCGTCCCTGGAGATGCTCAAAACCCAACTTGACACGGCCCTGGGTGCCCTGCTCCAGGTCACCCTGCTTGAGCGAGAGGTTGGACTAGATGGTCTCCAGAGGTCCCTGCCAACCCTGGCCATTCTATGGAAGGCAAGGGAGGAGACAACGCCCTTAGGAAATAAAACCTGTCTGCTTGTGTGGGAAGGTGAGATCTCTCCTGTGCCCGGAGAATGACCAGGAAAGTCCTTGAAGTCACATTCTTGTGGTAACTGGGACACTCCTCTCCTGGGCTCAGACAAGAAAGCAAATTTTCCTTTTGTCCCTAATTCCTTCTCTTTGTGGTGGTTTCTAAACCATGTGCCCTTCTATCTAGCAGTCAGGAACGAAGCAGTCCCCCACTGCCTTGGCTTTACAGACACGAGAATCCAAGCCAGGGCTCTCCCAGCCCCAGGGATGATGTCCTTTCCATGGACTTTCTCCTTCCATCTACAAGGAACCGAATAAACCTCAGCACCTTGCTCTGCCTCTCTGGAGCTTCTCCTTTGCCATCTCTGACCTCCCCAAGAAACACCCATAAATCACGACTTTGTGGGAGAAAATAACCCTAAATGATGGGGAATTAAGACCTGGTGGCAGGCAAATTAATTTCCTCCCTTGAGGGGCACAGTTTTTTTGCTGCTAAGGCCAGCTCCTTCCAAGTCCTTACACAAGGCTTTCTCCTGCCCGCCACAGTGCCCATCAGGGGTGACAGGCAGGGATCCTTTGTCCCATGTGGTGGCCCTGCAAGGACACGGTGAGCTCATTACCCTCCTCCTCCCTCCCCAGTAAATCCCAGCCAGCCTCCAGATGCGCTGCAGAGGAGGAGCACCACGTGTTTGTCGCTAGATCAGAGATAAAAGTTCTGTCTGAAGCAGATGGGCTTCTGTCCTACAGGATTGGGTGCTGCTGTCGGAGAGCAAAGCCCAGATGTTAGCACAGCTGGCGGAGGCATCAGCCCTCTCGTTGGAGCGAGTGAGGGGGCTGCTTCTGGAGAAACATCTGGGCATTGTGGCTACTTCACCTGCTCTGCTTGGAGATGGGCCCCTCTCCAGCAGGTTCGGAGAGGCAGCACAGGCACAGCTGGGGATGAACAACATCTGGAAACACCTACATTCCTCCCAACGGAGAGTCTAAGTAGCTATATGGGGTGGCCATCCATTGTAGACGCCGAATTTTGGTCTGATGAGTCCAGATGTATTTTAAAAGGTCCATGTCTGAGTCCTGAGGTTTCTTCTATAGACGATGGGGAGAGCCATCTATGTCCAGAAGACAACTCTTCTTGCATCTCTGGAGATGGCACCAGTTGTCTGTTGGAAGTGTCACCCCTGACCCTGGAGGCCCAGCTCACTCCCATTGCTGACATTTACCTGCTGAAACCAGGACAGATGAGCCCCTTCCCTCCAGGAGAGGGATCCATACTTTTCCAGGTGTGCTGTCAAGCCAGGTTGACCATCCTGGTCACAGTAAATATGTTCTCCAGGCTGTGGAAAACATCGTCATTGAGGATTTCAAGAGAATTAGGTCCCAATCCCCATAACCACTGTTCTGGAGAACATTCACTCAGAACATACTGCACTCATAGAAAATAAGATGAGGATGAGGATGAAGCTGGAGCTGGAGGTGGAGTGATGGGCATGATGCATGGATCTGCACACAGCACAGAAATGCCTCTCACGCCTGCTTTGCTTTAGATATTTCCTCCCCAGGCTACGTCACCTCCATGGCTGCTGTTATCGATGGCAATCGTCCTCCTGTGTTGGGCCCAGGTAACCCTTGAGTTTGGGGACTGGTGGCTTAGGTGAGCACAAAGAGCCAAGACTGCACCTGGTTGAGGGGAAAAAACCAAGTGAAATAACGGGCTGGTGTGGTGGTGCAGGCCCCTCGCCGGCCACTCTGCGATCTCAGGACGAACTGACGTTATGTTCTTGCCGTTGTACGAGGGCAGCGAGTTGGGATGGTTGGGCACTCCCTAACTGTACCTGGAACTCCTGCTACCTGGTCTGCCTGACCCAGAACGTACCAGAACTGTACTATCTGCAAGGTACTGGAATTGTTCAGTTGGTAGAAAACACCAGAATTACCTAACCTGAATTGTGGCCAGGATGGAGAAATACTGACTAAAGCCAATCATCTCGTGGTCCTATAAACACTGGTCCTAAGCAAAGAGCCCCTTGGGGCTCTCCAGGACCACAGCGGGCTGCGGCCGAGGATCTCCCCCTGAGGTGGGATGCCTCTCAAGGCAGGGTCTCCTCAAGGTTCAATGATAGTCCGCTGAATATGTCAACGCAGAGAAGGGTGAGTAATCCACCAAAAGGGGGAAAAGTTCTTGAGCATGCAACTGAGCTTAGAAATCCTTAATACCTTGAAATCCTTAACACATTGCCATAAGCCTTGTGTGAACCTTGCCTTTTATGAATCTTTAACTAAGTTGCTGTTTCTGTTTTAGCAAATCCTTTAGAAATCGTTGTATTAAATAGGCTAATGATTAACTGATGATTAAGTGCTGCTAAGGAAAAAATCATACGCTCTAACTTGTGATTTGCCATAAAGGTATTAATAAGTCTTAGACCGGTGCTAAAACAGACCTGTGTAAAAATTTCATCCACAACAGCTGGTGAGACACCACTTGGTTAAGCGAAGGTTGCAGAGGGATTTGCTGGATGAAGGGGCAGCTGCTTTCTGTCCCACTTTCTGCCACTCTTTTCTGTCCCAAACAGGCATCATCTCGCTGACACCATGGACGTGGGGTGAAGAAGGGAGCAGGGTGGGGACGGCTGCTCTGGGGGGAGAGCTGAGGGCTGGGCTGCTCGGCAGTCGCGGGCAGAGCTGCTCCCATCCTGCTGCGGGATGTCGGGGCTGGCCCCAGCTCCTCTCCCTCGGTGCTGCTGCATCGAGGTCGGCTTTCTCAGGGCCTTGAGCAGCTCTAATCAGCCTCTCCTTCAGCCCAAACAGTCCCGTTCCCACCGCTGGTTGTCTCCAGCCTGTGCTTTCCCTCCGCGGCCGCTGTGCTCAGCGCCCTGGGGGGCATCTGGCCCCTCTCACCCACTGCGGATAAGCGGAGAGAGCGACCGAGGCCACGATGCGGCTGCCCCAGCCCCATGTTGCTTTGTGCTTGGGGGTGAAGGTCCCTCTCCATCCACAGCACCTCCCTGCACACATCTCCCAAACCTCCCTGGTGCATCCAGCCTAGCTCGAGCAAACTGGGTCCCAGTCTGGGAAGCAAAGCTACAATGTAAAGAGAAATGGAGGGGGAAAAAAAGAAAAGGAAAAATGGGTAAAACTCATTTATTGCCGCAAATCCTCCTTTCACGCCATTGTGCTCAACCAGCCTACAAAACCAGCTGGCAGGGATGGGATGTGCTCCCAGTTCATGAGCACAAGGAGCATGTTTGGAGGGAGATAAGGGCCGGTACAGACGCGGGAACCCGACTGAGATAACAAGTTGGAGGACGGCCATCGGGCTGCAAAGCATGGAAATGTTTCAGCTGCAACTGGGGCCGAGCGACCCTGGGCTGCGCCAGAGATAGGGGAGCGACAGATGCTGCCAGCCTTGGGGGCATGGACGTGCCCTGCCCCTCCGGCACCAGCAAGGTCCAGAATCATGTGCATTCAAATTATTTTGCTTTGCTCTGCTGCCCTTTGCATCCCAGGGGTTAAAAATCATTGCTATAAATAGCTATATCCGAGCAGGCACCAGCACCTCGGTCCAGGTAGGACTTGGGAGCTGGTGGGAATTGGGATTGAGTGGTGTAAAGAGGTCAGAAAGGGACCTTCTGTGCCCAACGTGTTGGCACTGACCGCCCAACCACAGCGACTGCAGCTTTCATACGGGTCCTGCTCGTTTTGTGGTGCTTGGGGCAAAGCACGTAGCAGAAGGGAAGGAGTCTCCTTGGAGGGAGCCACAAGGTGCTCCCAGCAGCGCTGCTGACCAAAAATCCATCCATGGACCCGAAATAGCTCCCTGGCCACATCTAGAAAGAGATACAGATAGCCACTGCTCCAAAAGTGGCGCGGAAGGTCTCCATGACCTGCTCAGACATGGTTCTCCACCCCTCTACAATGTCTTTGAGCCGGCTGCAAAATCTCTCCGTGAGTTTGGACATGCACACGTGGGCAGGAGAAAGCCCTTCAGGAGGACAGTGCTGGCGGTGCAGGCCCATAGCTCTGCCCTTGCCCCGTGGGAGCAGGGTTTGGTCCCTTCTCCTGCGCTCCACAGACCGTGCTGGGATGCAATGTCAAGCTCAGGGCAGTTTCCCTTAGGAAATCATCCTGGGTTGGATATTTTCCTTCCCTTGGCCTTTCCCTCGATGCCCGGAGGTGAGCCCACCCCACGTCCTTCTGCCTGGTGCAACATGCTGCAAACACTTCTCTCCTCCCTCCCCACCTCCTTCATTTTAACATTGCTCTTCGCATCGTGGTCGATGTGTGCTGAGCAGGTCTAGGTGTCCCCAGGGATGTGCCTGGTTCCCTTTCCCTTCTGACCAGGAAGGCTCATGTGTAATTTACCCATTCTCCCAACTCTGCGGCTTGCTTTGGAAGGAACCCTTAATGCCACGAAGGGTATCAGCTAGCAATTTCTAAATATTTGGGAACAAGGCCCGGGGTTATGCAGAGCTCTTTGCTGCCTACTGCTGAATTACAGTGATCTCCCATGATCGGCGGTGGTGCCTTGGAAATGCTGCACGCACGCACACAAAAACCACGTGCAAAGCCAAATATTTGTCCTTTCACGCTGCCCTGAGGAGGGTTTCTCTGGTGGAAAGCAGAGTTCTTCTGGCGCAAAAACAAGGTGAAGGGGATGGGAAGGATGTGCCCTGGGAGGCTCTGTGGGGCGAGAAGGGGATGAGAGGCTGGAGGGCAGCAGGGAAGTAACGGAGGCAAAAAAAACCACCAGCAGCTTTTTAGCCAGATCCTCGGCTCCTCTTTGAAAGAAGCAGAGCCAGTGCTTCGCCATCTGTAACATCTCTAACAAAGGGCATCCACTGACTGGGTGGAGAGGAGCTGCTGGCTTTGATGGACTTGTCCCAGTTTGCAGACTGGGAAGTGCTGGTTCCTGAGGTTTCAGCTTTCTGGCCCCTGTGGGGACAAGGGATGTATAGAAAACTGGGAAAACCCTGGCATTAGAAGATAAATAGAAAGAACCTAATAACAGAGTATGTATAAAATCTCTTGTGTTCCTGAAGGCAGTCATATTTGATTTTGCAGACTCTTGATGGTGACTTTTCTAGGAAACTGTGATGCTTGTGAGCACGTGGACGTGTGTTTCTCTGAGATGAACCACTTTAAGCCTGTTGGTCCTTTTGGTCAGACCTGGAGGAATGTGAGAAGCTCAGAGATGGTGATGTTCCCACCAACAAGTGGAAGAGGAAGGAGACAGACCCCGAATGACCCCTCCGTGGCAGAGAGAAATGCCTCTTCGACCTCAGAGAACCTCCCGTGATAAAGCCTCCAGCTTCTCCAGCTCCACAGGGAGCGCCTGGGCTGGGCATTGCTGTAAGGCACGTGGCTACCCATCCGCTGCGCCCTACCAGCACAGCCAGGCACGTCCCACAGTCCCTGTTCTCCTCCTCCTCACTGCCCGTGGTCTTGACCATAAGGAGGAAGACGATGGGTCAGGGAGCCAGGGTCTCATCCTGACTCAGCAGCTCTACGACCTCAGGCCCGTCATTTCAGCCCTTTTGCACCTCTCCATCTGCAATGACCCCATGTGAGGAGCAGAGCCTGGTGAGACGTGGCCCACAGGGTCACCCTGCCCCGGACTTCATATCCCCATGGTCCCCGCAGCTGCTCAGCCAGCAAAGCCCGGGCTGCCTGGTCCGCAGCCAGCCCGGCGTTGCCACCAGATCAGAAACCGTTCACTTTCCGTCCTTCTTCCCACTGTGCCCTGGGGGATTTCCATTTTTGCTTTCTCTTTGGATTACATTCAAAACCTCAGGCCAAAGAGAACAACAGCGAAGAGACGGGCTGGTAGCAGGGAGGGACATTCGGGGGAGGATGGAGACGTCCCCACTTATAACCCGCCATGCCAATACACCATTTGCCCTGGAAGAACGGCGCTGGCTCTGCACCAGTGATGTTTGCAGCTCCCCATAACATTTTTTGCACAAAAAGGAGGTTTTTTTGGGGTGCTGCACGAGCCAGTGCTTTTACACTCCTGGGTTTGCTCCTTTCTCCAGGCACTGGTGCCACGTTCTGCCTGCAGCCGTCACATCGCTCTGCTGGCTGGCTGCAAGGGTGTGCAGCCCGCATCAGTCAGGACGGGAGTCAAAAAGCACAGTTTGGCCAAGAACTAGCACGAGGATGCAGTCATGGCACAAGCAGCTGTTTCTCTACGCTCTGCGTGACATGCTGGGCTAGGTGGGATGCCCAGCTCAGGCAGATTTCAGCCTTTCCTGGGAAAAAGGACTCTAACTTGGCTTAGCGGTGCGGATAGACCACGGAGACACACTTCACAGGTCCTGGACCACTGGAATTTGAGGATGTTTCTCCTTAGCATCACCGTCCTTTTCTTCTGGAGCAACCAGGCACATGCTCCCTGTGCTGCTGCTGAGCTCTGAGCAGCCAAGCTGTGATGGACGGGGTCAGGGCAAGGTATTTGTTGTGCTACGAAAGTCTGCCCTGAGTCTCTCCAGGGTTCAGGCTGGGAAGTTAACGTCCTGGCCCGTGGCCAGCTGCTCTGGGCAAAGCCAGAACAAATATTCCTCTCAGACTAATTAGACTGAGGCTACATGTCGGGAAACTCACTGCCTGCCCGGAGATGGCTGGCTGGTCCAGAGAGGTTGTTCCTGGAGGAGCATGGTCACAGGGCACCGTCATCCCCAAGCAGGGTGACCACATCATCTCCCCTGGGCAAAAACTCAAGCCCCACACTAGAAATGTCCATGGAAATGCTTTCCTGCCTTGAAGCACCCTTTGTTTCCCACCAGCCCAGGGTCTCACGCTGTTAGGGCTACAGCCAAGCCTTCTGCAGGAGAACCGGTTGTGCTAGGACCTTGTGTGTGCTGGGGAAGGTCCCCCAGCATGGCCAGTTCAGCCAGGCTCTTCCTGTCTCCAGCAGCCTTGCCCTGGGAAGATGCTGATGGAGGTGAAATCCACTTGGCTGGGAGTGGCCGGGACCATGATATATCTGGAAAAAAGCATTTCCCGCAACAACTTTTGCTTTTCAGATGCCATCATTTCCTCTCTCTCCTTGAGACAGTCAGAGGTAGAGCTGGTCCACCAGGTGGGTCTGCTGCAAGATGCCGTGGGCTTTCCCTTGCAGAGGTTCTCCACTTCTGCTAATGCCTTCAAAGCTCTCAGGCCCTGAAATCCCTCCCAAAATAGCCCCAAGTGTGTGCTCCATTCTCGGAGAGGACAGCCGTATGACCAACCTATAGGGCAGACCACGCTCGGGCATTATCTTGATAGGTTTTGTCATGGGCTAAACCCTTGCCAGGCCATGGTTAAGGTAGTATAGACACTGCAGAGGTTTTTTGGTGACTGTTAAGTATTTGCAGTGAAAAAAAATGCTCCTACCACTGTGCTTAACTGCAAAAAGGGAAATTACAGAGAAATGAAGATGCTTCTTGAAATTAAATGGCTGAGCTGAAGGATTAAATGTTTGCAGAGAGAGTGGAAGTGAACTAAGTACGTAATGCAAAGAACTGATTCCACAAGCTTCTCCAGGCAGCCAGAGCTAAAAGCAGGGTGAAAATTGCTGCTAAAAGAATGACAGTCTCGGGCAGAAAGCCCACACCGTGTCCAACAGGGGAGAGAGGGAAGAGGCTGTGAACGCAGCAAGCTGAACACAAAAACCAGCAGTGTGCAGGATAGGTTTTGGGGAACAACTTGCTAGAAACTGAAAAATGAGTAACAGGAACCAAAGGCCACAGCAAAGAGCTGGCGGGGCCACAAGGGGGGGATGAAGGTGCCCCCCATAATTATTTGGTTCCTCAAAAGACGTGTCCAAGACCCACATTGTCACTGCCAAGGGACGGAGCATGGGTGTGACAGCCACTGCAGCTCGTCCTCCGTCATACAAAGAAATACGAAAGCAGCCCTTTTCAGTGTTATTAAACCATGTCGTCAAACCCGGGATTACCTGGGGTCAGCTTGCATCGCGCAGGGTAAACATTTGCTCTTCCTGGGAAAGGATTGCTTTAGTTTTCGTGGCTGGCCTCAATCACTGCTTTTGTGAATGCTTTATCGGCAGGGTAATGAAGCAATGAAGACTTTCCCTTGCACTTTTCCTACTAAATCAGGTTTCTTACAGTCCTCTAATTGATTCCTCCTCCCACACAGGGCCGGCATTGAGTGTGCGTCTACCGGTTGCACAATCATCGCATAAACTCACAACCAGATGAAACCCACAGAGCCGGCCCGAGTGGCAAGGCTGGGGCAGGAGGCATTTTTTGACTGGGTGGTTGAACCAAAATTTGGAAGGAAAAAATGATCCCGGTCAAAGGGAGGTCAAAGCAAATACTTTCTGTCTGGTTCTTTAACCCTTTCTTATTTTGGTTTGCTTGCTTGAAAAAAAAAAAAAGAGCTGTGTTTTTCATTTTGGAAGTGTCTTTTTGAAGTGAAAAGCCAAGTGCTTTGTATCAGATGAGGGAACGGGAATAATTCTGTGCTTCCCGAACAAACAACTTTGTTTTGGAAGAAAAGAATAAAAGAGCTCCAAAAATTATGAGGCTTCCCATTGTTCTGGAGTTGAATTGTTCCACCAAAGTGATCTCCATCCTCTGCTAACGTCAGTCTCGGAGCAGCACAACCACTCTCTGGAGATACCTTCCTCTCCTTCCAGCCCCAGCATTCTTCAGGTGTTCACCCACCATGACCCAGCCTCCTTGCACATCATCGGCCGGACTCGTACCTACCTCAGGGATGACCTGGCTCCAGCTCTGGGTCAGAAATGTCCAGATTAATCACTGGCACCACCAACAGCACCGCTTGGACCTGGGGTGCCCTGAAACAACTCCATTTTGGGATGTCCACCAGTGGGTTGGATGTGGCCACCTGGGTCAAAGTGGTGAGGGAGTAACCCTACGGGATGTGTCACCGCGGGGCAGAAAATGGGTCCTGGACTGTCATGGATCTCCACAGCGTTTTCTTATCCCAGGACCACTGCTTATCCTGGGGTCACGTTTCATGCAGCATCTCAAGTCTCTCAGGAGGATACGCGGTCTCCTGGAGGGACCGTCTTTGCCTTGTGGGTGCTGGGGCTTTGTGTGGGTCATGGTCAACGTCTGTGCCTGGACAGGGATCAAATCACCCAAAGCAGGCACCCGACAAGCCAAAGCGGGGAGGAGAGCCCCAGAACACCTTACACCCCTGAGAGCTGCGTTGCTGTGCAAGGGAACCCAAGGGGGTGAAGCTCTCTTCCTCCACCTACGGGCAACCAGGAAGAAGAGCAGCCACTACAAATTAATTTTAACAACACGCTTCATGGAATCACGGAATACCCCGAGTTGGAAGGGACTCACAAGGATCATCGAGACCAACTCCTGGCTCCACACAGGACCTCCCAAAAATCAGACCATGTGTCTGAGAGCGTCGTCCAAAGTCTTCTTGAACTCCGGCAGGCTCGCTGCTGTGACCGCGTCCCTGGGGAGCCTGTTCCAGGGCCCGCCACCCTCTCGGTGAAGAACCTTTTCCTGACATCCACCCTGTCCCTCCCCTGTTGCAGCTCTGTGCTATTCCCCTGGGTCCTGTCACTGTCACCAGAGAGAAGCTGGTTTCTACCCAGCTGCCTTCTGGAGATGCCTGGGTCCTTATCATATTGCATATCATATTGCATGAGTCCTTCACTAATTGGGACGAAAAAAAAAAAAAAAGGAAATATTTTGGGAAGGGGGGGGGGGTTCTGTGCTAGAAGGGGTTGTAGCAACGTGCTGCTCTTTGTGCTGCCTCACCGGCCAAGTGCCGAAATGCAGAGATGGGTTGCAACATCTGGGAAGCATTGCCTATGGAGGGATGATGAATTTCTAAGAAATGATCCCAGAAAGTCTGGATGAGGCTCAGGCCAGTGGGGTATTAACTACAAGCTGGCGCTGGGGCCATGGGACACGCGCGCTCGCTGCTGCCCACAGAGCTGGCCAGGGGCATCGTCCTTATGGATCCAGCTGGAGCTGACCCGCTGATGCTGGAAGCATCGTCCTTGCTCCCCACCCCAGCTCATCACCCCAGGAGCAGGCTGCAGGGGGGTCCCTGAGCCCAGACCACCCAGCTGGGAGCCCACAGCTCGTTTGCCTAACGAAGAGCAGATGGGGAAGCAGCAGGGGGTGCTGCTGTGGGGCTTTTGGATTTTCCTTGGCAACCCCCCAAGGTTTTTTTTTGGCTGCTGCGGCGCTGGACCGGGTTCGCGACTGGCATCGGATGGGTTCAGGGAATTTGCAGCTGATGTTGGTGACAGTGCGGTGACAGCAATGCCTCTCCCACCACTGCCTCATTATTTTGAAGTCTCAGCCCTGCGAGCTAATCCTGGGAAGATGCTGGAGGGGGAGACATGGGAGTACGGGCATCCTGCTGAGCACAGTGCTGCGGAGGCTCTCTGGGGGCAATCTGTGTCGTTTAACAACTCCCAGCTGGCCAGCCAGGCTTTCGTGATAGTCGTCGGAGAGGAAAAGGCATCTCTGGGTCGCGCACCCACAGACCCCTTGAGGTGGTCTGGGATGGGATGAGTTGTGCCCTGGATGCTGGGTGAGGGACCTGGTCTGAGTTTGGAGCAAGACCAAGAGACCAGAGACCTCCATGGGTCCCTTCCCTAAATCCTTCCCCTGGGCTGGGGGCCATGGAGTCATCCCGGGGCAGCCCCAGTGCCCTCCACCGATGCCTGGGGGTCTGTTCAGGTGGGTACATACCCCTGGGGACCCAGACCATGGGAAACACTTCTTCACCTTCCAAACAGTGAGTTTGGGGCTAGATGCACTCATTGCAACAGGCCATGAGGAGCCACTTCACCCAATGAAGGTCTGCAGAACGGCTTCGCATCCTCGTGTCCTCTCCCAGCGGAGGAGGTTTGCAGGCACCCCCAGTGCCTGGCTTGCCCCTGGCACCCCAAATCCCAGAGCGGGTCTCGCAGCTGCATTGGCTGGTCCAGCGTCCGGCTGCGATGAGGTTGGCAGGGAGGCTCGTTCACCCACGTAGCATGGGTGAAAGGCTGAGCAAGGACACCCCTCTCCAATCAGCCTGTTCCCAAAGGCTCTTGATTAGCCACCTGCTTCTCGCAGAGGTGCAGGCAAATCCCCGCCCACGAAGGGGACACACCAAGGTCTCTCCCACTGTAGCTCCCAAATGGTCTTCACCTCCATCCTTGGGTTTTCATTTGGGCTCCTTTCCCAACGGTGGCCGGCAAGTTTCCAACCTGCTTGCTCCTACTGTGACGAGAAAAGGATGAAAGGAAGTTTAAGGACCACTGAGCCTTCACACAGCCGGCAGGGATGGAGCTGGAGCTGCAGGTGGGCGGCTGGATGAGAGGCAGGCGATGACTAAAAGGCAGACGATGACTAAAAGGCAGATGATGACACCAAGGCAGATGATGACACCAAGGCAGATGATGACCAGCCTCTTTTCTTGTCCTTAACACCAAAGGCCGTGGGTGGAGAAGCCAATTCCTGGAGTGCCTCACATGCTGCAACTCCGCTCATGCAAGCAGAACTTCAAAGGGAACATAAACATCTCCATTCCCCAGAGAATCCCTCTCGGGATGAAAACCAGGCCCTGCCTGTGCAGCAGCACGACCTTGAGTGGCTGTGGGTGTGTGAGTGGACGTCCCGGCGCAGGGACGGGGACCCAGTGGTGCCTTCTTCTCGCTGGGGCCACCCCGATGCTCCCACCTGGGAGTCTACTCCCATCCCTTGGTCCGGCCCTGGGATGTTCCTGTGGCTTTGTTAGCACTGGGTTTGCTGCAAATGGTGTCACGCTTGGCTTGCAGCCTCCAGCTCCTTGGAGACCCTATTTTGCCCCAGATGGGCACGCAGACCCCCAGCTCCCTGCTGCCACATCCCCTTGGTGCCAGCAGAGGACTCTGCTGGAGCAGGATTTCACCCAGCAAGCGAAATGGTTTGGGGTATTAAAAGATCAGAGGGCAGCGAGGAGGAACCCCCCCACTGGATCCCACTCCTCTGCTGTCACCACCTGCGGTAAGCGAGTCCTGGGAAAAGGCAGCATCCCTCAGTCCCGCTTCCAGCCCCACCAAAATCCCCTGGGAGCCCTGAGATACCCTCAAACCACGAAGCTCTGATCCCTGGATTTGGAAAGAAAAAAGGTTTCCAGCTGAGCTCCCAGCCAGCTGCACGGGGCCTGGTGGAAGACCTTGGAAGGAGGCGGAGGATGCATGGGAGACCTTGCAGCCCCCATCGTGCAAATTGTTTCCTCCCGTGTGGCTGTCCTGGCGTGAGTTAAGACCTGAGGATGTTCCCAGGCACGGGGACGTGCGCTGCTGCATCATCGCTTTGCTCAGCCGGCTGCATCTCCACTGCGCGTCTCCGCCGCGATGAAGTTCTCTGCGAAACTCATTATTGACCCTTTTTGGTGATTTTCCAGGGTGTTTGCTGCAGGGGTGGAGATGCCACTGTTTAAACCCAAAATGATACGGAAAGCAAGGAGTGGTATGTGCTTTACAGCTGCGGGGGCTGAGCGTGCTCCCATCCAGCACGTCTCGGCCGAGTGCCATCAGCCAAACCTGAAAAACGCAATAAAAGGGTTTTACTGCCCCAGCTTCAGGGCTGCAACCAGAGCATCCTCCGGGGGCAGATCTGCAAATGCAAGAGAGGGCAGGAGCTGCTCTCTGGGGTCTGAGCGCTTCATTGCCGCTCCCTCCATGAGCGCATCGTCCTCGGCGCATGAAATAAAAGGGCTTGCTTTTTTTTTTTCTGCTTTAAGATTTTAAGCAGGCTGTGGGATGCAGCAGTGGCAGAGGTGGGGAAGGAAGGAAATACGGATGTTGGAGACTTCACCCCTGCGCTCAGACCCCAAACCCTCCCTTTCAATGGAAAACTCTTCCTTTTTTCCCTCCTTTTAAGATTAATCCATATTTTACCTGTCCCTGACTGGCATAGAGCCACAGGTCCAGGGGGAAAAGAGGATAGATTGAAGGGGGAGGATTTTTTCCATTTTATTTCCACTTATTTCCATTTTTCAGACAGGAACTTGGACTCTAATTATTTTTGTTTCCTTCAAAATGCCACACTGTAGACGGTTTGAGCTGCCAAGAATTCACGTGCTCGAGCCCCAAACTCCCCTTTTTCTCTCTCTCTCTTCTTTTTTTTTTTTTTAACTTTCATCTCCATTATTTAAACATCATTTCCTTGAGCTCTAAAAGCTGTCAGATACGTTAGCATGAAAACACTCTGATGTCTCACTCCATTTTGGAGGAAAAGCAAATGCTGAGGAATCCTCCTTACGGTCTGGTCTGCCCTACCCCACCGCATTGGAAGAAGCCAAAGACAGTTTTAGCCCGAAATGAGAAACGGGGCAGGGCAGAAGTTTCAGGTTTCGGGGTGGGGGTGGGGTGGTGGTTGTTGCTCTTCTCTCTAGGGAAAGAAAAAAGGCCAAAAAAGGATGCAAAAAATTAAAAAAAAAAAAAAAAGAAGGAAAACTGCTCATCCGATGGGGATTTGGGGGATTTAGGGGCTGGTCCAGCAAGTCCTTTGCTGCGAAGCAGGAGCTGGTTCAGCTTTGAGCCTTTATCCTCCAGCAGAGAGCTGAGACCTTGCAGCTCATCTCACTTTCAGAGGATTTGGAGAATTGAAGATATTTATGAAAAAAAAAAAAACAAAAAACAGATGTTTCACCTGAACCTTTCAGGCTTTCCTGGGCATTTATTTGCCAAGGAGTCTGCAAATACTGGTGTTAAGCCTGCGAGAGCCTTGAATTCCTCACAAAGCTGGGTGTTATTTCAGACACCATCGGNTTTTTTTTTTTTTTAACTTTCATCTCCATTATTTAAACATCATTTCCTTGAGCTCTAAAAGCTGTCAGATACGTTAGCATGAAAACACTCTGATGTCTCACTCCATTTTGGAGGAAAAGCAAATGCTGAGGAATCCTCCTTACGGTCTGGTCTGCCCTACCCCACCGCATTGGAAGAAGCCAAAGACAGTTTTAGCCCGAAATGAGAAACGGGGCAGGGCAGAAGTTTCAGGTTTCGGGGTGGGGGTGGGGTGGTGGTTGTTGCTCTTCTCTCTAGGGAAAGAAAAAAGGCCAAAAAAGGATGCAAAAAATTAAAAAAAAAAAAAAAAGAAGGAAAACTGCTCATCCGATGGGGATTTGGGGGATTTAGGGGCTGGTCCAGCAAGTCCTTTGCTGCGAAGCAGGAGCTGGTTCAGCTTTGAGCCTTTATCCTCCAGCAGAGAGCTGAGACCTTGCAGCTCATCTCACTTTCAGAGGATTTGGAGAATTGAAGATATTTATGAAAAAAAAAAACAAAAAACAGATGTTTCACCTGAACCTTTCAGGCTTTCCTGGGCATTTATTTGCCAAGGAGTCTGCAAATACTGGTGTTAAGCCTGCGAGAGCCTTGAATTCCTCACAAAGCTGGGTGTTATTTCAGACACCATCGGTTTGGTTGTTTGTTTGCTTGTTTGTTTTCCAAAGAGACCGGTACCTTGGCCCATCCGTTTGGGGGAACTTCCGCAATAACGGTCGGTCCGCAGGATTCGGGAATCTGCCCCATTGGTTTGAACCCAATGCTGGTCTCCCGGTCAGCTTTGGGGCACCATCCGTCACCCTTCCCCGCTCATCACTGATGGTGTGGTGAGCACCTTCCCAAGCCCCTGCCAGCTGCAGGGGTGGGGTGTGTGGATTCTCTGGTGTCTAATATAAAGGTTGAGCTGGGTGAGGGCTCCTTTGGCTCTTTCCCCTTCCCCTGGCAAGCTGTTTTTAATGAAGCTTGCAGGAGCTCAAAAACATGGAGAATTCGTCCCTCTGTTTAATTGGCTGATGAGTTCAGAAATGACTTGGCGGGGAGACGAACAGACTTGTTCCTTAGAAAAATCACTCCTCAAAGAGGATAACCAGAAGGAAAACGAAGGCAGGGCTCACGACTTGAAGCACGAGCGGACGCACCAGGCGGCTTGCAGTGACACCATGGCCCGCCTGCCTCTGCCGGTCGGAGGGTCTGCTTCCTAGAGAGGCACGTGGAGGGAAGGAAGAGCCCGGAGCTCGGGTGCTGGGAAGGGCTAGCAGAAAGAGAAGAAAACCGAGCGTCCACCCACGCCATGCGGCAGACTGGTTTGCTTGGCAGGAAACCAGCAGTGCTCTTAACTTTCTCTTCCTGCTCCCAGTGCCAAGGGGTATTTAGAAAAAGTGGGTTTTTCTTTGGTTTCTTCTTGTTTCTCTGAAGTAACTCCACAACCTCCACGCTCCCCATCAGCGGATATTATTCTTGCTTAATTCTCATTCTTGGGTTTAGTGACTCGCATGAGTCAGTGCTGGCATGAGCTACAGAGAAGTTACGGCAGGAAAAGCTTGGGTGTGATGCTGGAAAGCCCACGAGTGAAAGCTATTCACGTGCAAGCCCTTCATCCGCATGACATTTGCCCCAGGGTGGGACTCCAAAGCCTGGGCTGAAAATCAAGAGCGTTTTTTAGAGAGTACATTTTGCAGTGACTAACTTACCCACTTCAGGGCTTGCAGCTATTTCTTTGGGTTTATGCTTTTGAGTCTTCCAGTCTCAGCAACTGAAAGGGCTAGAAAGTCAGGGCAACACGCTGTTACTGTGTCTGCGTCTCAGAGATGTTGCTGGGAGATCAGGTGCGGCAAAAAGGCACAAAATTAATCTCAAGGCTGGAGGAATCAGCCTCGGGATGACAGTGAAGGAATTCAAACTGCTCAGATTATTGCAAGGCAGATTTCAAGGCGATTTGATCACATTTTATAATAAATACATCAAATGAGATGACTGTGTCCTAAGAGCCTCATTGCATCGGCAGAGAGAGGCAAAGCAAAAGCCAGGTTGGGGAGCAAGTGGCAGATAAATTGTGACGGAAAACAAAATATATTTTTTCACGGGGACTGCGGTTCGGCATTGGAAACCCCCTCTCTTGGTTTCCTTAGAGGAAAATGAGAAACCTCTGAAAATGAGAGATTTCATTCCAGCACGAGCTGTTGGTGGCCCCTTGAGTTGCTGGGCGAAGAAGAAAGAATGTGGTCTATGGGATACGAAATTAATTACTTCGAGACGTATTAAGTTCTTAATCTAGCAACTTCTGGTCTTCAGCAGGAGCAGCCTACGAAAAGCTACTCACCAAGTCCAGGGAGATGTGTGATACAACCAAAAAGACCAGCTATCCAACTCATCATGCTACAAAAAACAGGGGTTTTGGCCCCTGCAGTGCCCCTCTGTCTCTCTCTGCACCTGGGTTTTGCCGGAACTGGTGCTATTGGCCCCCTGAAAGTGTTGAACTCAAGAGACATCAGGTGGAGGTCGAGGTTCAAAGAGAAGGTTTTGCTTGTGAGATAGACCGCGGGAGCAGTGATCTCTTACAAGACATTTCCTACCCCCCAGAATCCTTGCCAGACCTTTAAGTGGTAAATCAGAGGTTTGGGGTTGGCCTGTTGCAGCTATGGGGCAGCAGTGTATGGTTCTGCCGCGTAGTGCCCATGGGCACGCTGCGAATTGCTGCAGGACCCCGCTGGGGATGGGTTAGAGGGAGGGCTGAAGACCTGCTTGGTGGCTTTTGAGGTCCAGAGGTCCTCTTCGACCAGCTGTAAGGAGCCATCCTGGGCTGTACTGAGACGCTCCAACCTGTCTCCAAAGCAAATTCTCATCCGAGACAGCTGAGCTGCTCCTCTGGGTCTGAGGAGCAAGGATGCGGCTGAGCACTGGTGTTACTGGGCTTTCTGGAAAAGGGGATACAATGGCAAGATAAGGTGAAGTCAGCTTGTGGAATAAACCCTCCCCAGTGAGCTGCTGGGTTTGGGTGCTCCAGCAGCCCTTGCCATCTCAGCTCCATCTCACCCTGCCCAAGGGTGAGAAGACCTGTCTGTTGAGGTGTCCAGCTCCTCCATGGACTCCAACGTTTAAATGCTGGAGGGATCTACTGTGGAATCCATGTGTGGACAGCTGGATCTCACCCTCCTGGATAAGACTGCACCTGGAGCTTAAAGCGTATCTATTGCGTTCAGCAACCCAGTTTCTATCCCTGGTACCCCTCTTCTTTGTACACACTGGAGGAGACAGCAGAAGAGTGCTCATAGTAGAAATAAATTTATTTACTATAAGAAATCTGAGATGTCTGCATGTTACAAAAATAAAAATGTACAGTTATTGTCACAAAACCCACTTTTTTTTTTTTTAGTATAAGTTAGTGCTTTGACAAACAAACAAACAAACAAAAAATATATATATAAATTTCCAGTTGGTACCTCTCCAACCGCTCTCCACCTGAGCAATGCTGCTAGCTCGTGTGGACAGGGACCACAGAGGTCCCCCAGAGTGGTGCTTTGAAGCCGGCTGATGCCAGCTCTGCGAAGGTGGGCTCACCGAGCAGGACCGCAGGAGTGAACGCTGAGCACATTTTTGTTGAATTATTCAGAGCACGTAACTTGGTGTTTACGCTGCTTTTTGGCAATGACGGGAGACTAGGCAAGACCTGGCCTGGAGTAACGTTTGTACCAGCTCAGTGCTTCGGCTGAATTCTTTTCTCCCAATTACGTGTCTCGCCTCGGTGACTACCTGTAACCCGTCCTGTGAAGCCAGGCTCCCTTCTGTCCACGGGGGGGAAAACAGTGCTACCACGGTGCAACGCCTGTCTTAACCCAACCCCACCGTAAAGGCTCACTCAAGGATGAGATGAATCACCCTACAAATGCCCTATTTTTCTTTGCTGATGGTGCTCAGGACGGAGACAGTCCCCTCCTTTGTCTCCTGTGGCCGTGACATTGTTGGCTGGGACAAGGGCCCTCCATGGAACCACAACTCCACCGAGCCGGGACCACAGGAACGTCCCAGTCAGCCCTGAACGGTCCCGGTCACCCTGGCTGAACTTGGCCAGTTACGTCGTGGCACATCTTTATCTCCACCAAGCCACTTCATAGGAAGGAGGGATGGGAGAAGCTAAGAAGAGGTCTGAGGAATTGGTCTAAACTGGGCCCAAAAGTGTTTGTCTAAGCCTAAAATAGAGTCAGGGCGCTGCCTTTACAAAATGGGACTTGGCCAGTTCTGCAGCACAAGCAATTTTCATTTTTGGGGTGAGGAATTAGCATCCTCGTGGCAAAGCTGGGCAAGGAAACCATGTGCCTGGGCTCTCGACTCCCTAACCCAGCAATTAGAGAGAAAGACCACGTGGATCTTCTGGTGAAGTGTTTCGTGGCTGCTTTCTCTAGCTTACTTTGAACTGTCCTGACTGCAGGGGGACGCAGGGCCAAATCCAGACAGGACTGGGTTAAGCTTAGCACCATGTTTATTGGTGTGGCTCCTAAATGCAGGGCTTGGCACTGCCAAATTTCCCAGGGAAAGCCCACGCTGTCAGTAAGGGATATGCCAAGTGGCTCCAGAGGAGCACTGGGATTACTGGGATTATGGGGAGCAGCAACGGGGATGTGGCAGCACTTAGCCAAGGGGATGCGCAACGGGCTTCGCTGCTTTGCTGGAAACATGAGTCACTAGTAAGAGGGTTAAAAACAAGCCACGAAGAGCTCACCCCAACTTTTAAGGAGCTGGAGATGATTATTAAAGGCAGGAGCTGAGAGAAAGCTTCCTAAAAGCTTTTGAAAGGTGGACGTTGCTGTTCGGAAGCACTACAGATCTCTGGTAAGATGCTGACACCACTGGAGAAACCTACAGGGGACCCACTTGCTGGTACCAGTAAAGCCCAGTGAGATGGAGGGTGTCACCCACCAGCACCCCTTTTAATGGGAAACCAGCCCTTGGCGAGGAGCTGAAGCTGGGAGAGCATTTCTCCAGGGATGCACAGCTGATGGAGTCCCGTCTCCGCTGCGGGTGGTATTTGCACTTGACATTTTTATTGACCTGTTTATCAAAACCACAGCTGACACTCCTCATTGATCGAAAGCCTTTCTTCCCTTGCCAAGGCCCAGAAAAACTTCTGATAAATGCACGCTAATTATGTGCAAGGGAATCTGGAGGAAGGCAGATGGATTTCTTTAGGGGACCTTTTGCACGCAACGTTTCTGCTTTGGAAAACGACCTAAGATACCCAGGGTGTGGTCTTTTAGCAGATTTTGCAACCACGGCAGAAGGTCACCCAGCCTCATTGTTGGAGAGGTGCCACTCAGAGATGAAGAGACAGGCAGGCTTGGACGAAGAGGTAAAGGTACAAGGTTTGTCCATACAACCACAGCAGCACCTTCCTGAAAAAACACGCTCGAAACGTGCACAGGAGCGCATTGAACGCGGACCACGCTGAAGAGGGTGCAAACCAAGGCACTGCAAACACCAGAAGCCCCGGGCCCTGAAGCATCCTCACCTCCCGTCACGCACGGGAGGAACACTCCATCACCGAACCGGTGCCCGCCGTGCCGTGCCGGAGCAGAGCTAGGATTTCACGCCCTTGGATATCGTGTCTGTGTCATTGCTGGTTCCCAGGGGACTGTTGGGCATGATCCCCAATGCCATCTCATTTTGAGGCTTCCCTGGGATTTTGTTGCCTGCAAACTTCATAAATCTTTGTCCTGCTAAGAAGTACAAAATGGGATCCAAGCAGCTGTTGGTGCTCGCTAGGGGCCGGGTCACCTTATAGGCTAAATTTATAGCATTGAGGGTCTGACAGCTTAAGTCCCAGCTCCGGAAGGAGTAGTACAGGGTACGAGTGACATGGAAAGGAAGGAAGCAAACGATGAAGACCACCAAGACGATGATTATCATCTTGACTGACTTCTTTTTGGATCGGGACAGCCGGGAGATGCCCCATGTGGGCCGCAGCAGCCTCCGGGCCATTAGGTAGTAGCAGACGATGATGATGAGGAAAGGGATGCAGAAGAGAAGCACGAGCATCACCGAACTGTAAATGACAAACTGGCCAAAGAGGTCCTTGCTGGACGTGTCATGGCAGGTGATGGTGTCGCGCCTCATGCTGGTGGTGACGAAGAAGAGCACGGGCGACTGGCACACCACGGTCACCACCCACACGACGACCGACACCCTCCGGGCGTAGCGAACATGCCCCCACTGCAGAGACTTCAGTGGGAAGCAGATGCCCAGGAATCGATGGATGCTGATGCAGAGGAGGAAAAGGATGCTGCAGTAGAGGTTGGTGTAGAACAAGAAGCGGACTATCTTACACAAGCCCACGCTGAAGGGCCAGTTGTCCCCCATGGCATAGTAATACACCAGGAGGGGCAGGGAGACCACGTAGAGCGTGTCGGACACAGCCAGGTTGAACATGTACGTGGTGGAGGCGTTCCAGGTCTTGATCCTAAAGATGAAGCCATAGAGGGCCAGCAGGTTGAGAAAGAGCCCCACCACACACACAATGCCGTAGGAGACAGGCAGCAGGACGTACTTGAAGTCCTCGTCAAATACACACTTGTAGGCGTTGTCGTCCACGTCGCCCGGGACCAAGGAGCTGTTGATGACTGTGGTCCAGGCTGGAGGAGTTGTTAGGTTCGCCATCACCCTGGGGGGAAAGGAAAGAGGCCGTAAAGACACGGAGGCGAGAAGTCCCTGGAAGAGGCGAGTTAGGCAAGGAATCCCCAGTGCTGCAGCACGGTGACGTGCTGCGCGGCCCGCTGCTGTCATCATTACTGTATTTGCACCCTTCCCCTCTCCTCCCATCGATGCTGCCGGCAGCGCTTGGCTTTGTCCATCCAAAAGCCACCCGCGAGCACGGCTCTGCCATCTCAGCGCACACGACACGGACTTGACGGGTGGCAGCGCGTGCCTGGTGCCAGCACATCGCGTCCCCACGGAGGCCATGGCCTCACTGCGTTGGGTGTTGATGCAAATGAGAGCATGGAGGACTCACGGTCCCAACTTGGGAGTTTTATTTATCCTTATTTTCCATCTGGAGCACAGAGCAGGAACCAAACCGCTCTTTGTCACCAACAAATCCCAGGTCACGCCCTAAGCCACCCCTCCCACCAGGGTCACGCAGAAATTTGGTCTCCTGTGCTGCAGAATAGCAAAGATGCTCCATTCTGCGCTCTGCCATCCACAGGAATTGACTCAGCTGAGATCATGAGAAGTGGGGTCCTACCAAACCACAGGCGGAAAGGGTAGGAAAAGGGAACTGCGCTCCTCAGCGAGCAAGCCGTGTGGCTGGCAGGGCCCTGACTGCAGAGGTCCTCGGCACCTTGTGGTACAGCAAACGTTGCCACAGCATCTGCAGTCGAACCTTGCCAAAGGGAGCGTGTTAACCACCACAGTGTCTCTGTCTGGGCTTCGGAGGAAAAAGCTGGTTTGTTGTTGCTGATGATGGGTTTTCAATGCCAGGGGTTTTGCTTGTGTCGGGCTGATGGTGGCCATCTCGCTGGTCCTGGCCTTGAGAGCTGCTCCTCCAGCATCACCACCACCAGAAAGTCTGCCCATGCTTGCACGAGGCCTGTTTGCGCATGGGAACGAGCAGCTGAGGCGAGAAAAACAGACCAGACAGAGTCCCTGCAGACACGCGGGGTCTGGCTCTGCCTGTGCCAGGAGGCACAAGGGCCCTTTTGTACGCTGGGACGGCCCATGACCCGGCCGACACACGATCGCTCAGCCAGCCCGTCAGCCAGGAATCAAATTAAAATGGATTTGCCTCATTTCCCGTCAAACAAGCCGGTCTGACCTCCGGTGAAGCAATGGGCCGAGCCCTGTGCTGCTGCACGCTGCCGGGGGCCAGCCGGGTTACGGGGGGACAAATCCAGCGCAGGAGCTCAGAGACCGAGAGCTGCTGCGCGAAAAGCATTTGGGCAAAAGTGCCCTTTAACTGAGCATGGGGGATGCGTCCTGGCTCCAAATCCCACCACGACTTTAAGTGACAGCGCGCAGAAAAGACCAATACCGGCTTTGTTCAGCTCGAGCCCTGCACCAGCACGCTGCGGGGCGGCACGGACACGTCCTCGCACGCAAACGCTGCTCTGGCCCAGAGCTGTCCTGCTCCTTCCTCCAATTCAGATCCTGCACAGAAGGAGGAACAAGGGGCTCCTAGAGGCTGCCAGCCCGGATGATCTCTCACCAAAGCAAAGCACTACGGCGTTAAAAGGCACCTTGAGCGCTCGCCGCTGGTGGAGAAGGGGTGAAGCGATGCCTCCAGCCATCACCCGGAGATAACTCCAGCCCTTGCCTCCTCCTCGCTTCCCCCAGGCCCTCGGTGAGGGGCTTGTCCCTGCGGATGGGGAAGGCTGACATTGCCTGGTGAGATGGGGTGCTGCTCTTCTCCCCGACTTCTTCCTTCCCTCGGAGCCTTGCAGGTCCGCAGCCAACAGCACAGAGGTTGCCCACGTCTGCGGATGACCACCACCCAGCTCTGAAGCCCCAACGGGGGCAAGATCGGGGGCTTTGCTGGCTGGGAGAGGCTTGGGAGGGGGCTACTGATTTACAAGCCATTTTGGCTTGTGTCAGCAGGTCTGCTGCCCGGAAACAGCAGAAAGGCAAAGTTCCCGCAGCACTTCCCTGGACGCCCCATCTTCCTGCTGCCAGCCCCATGCCCACCTCCCTGCAGGCTCCCGCAACCCCAACTAGAAATCCCAGCAATGCGTCTGAAACTGTCCTTAAGCCAAGGAGAGGACTCTCCCCCCGCGTGCGCATGGACGTGCCAGGATGCACATCATCTTCTTTGGGAAAATGAGCAAACAGGGCACAGTGGTTGGCTCCGACGGGGCAACCAGAGACAAAACCCCGCTCACAAGGCAGCCTTGTCCTCGCAGTCACGCTCTCCCTCCTTTTCCTTTTGCAAATGCAAAAGTCTTTCTTTTTACTTTTCTTTTCTTTCTTTTTTTTTTTTCCCTCCTCGATTTTGCCCAGAATCCCTGGGACAAACCCTCCTGTGTCTGTCGGGGCCATGGCTGCCATCCAGCCCCTCGCCCCCGGCCCCACCGCATCCGCAGCGAGTGGGCTGGAGGGGACACGGCCAGCTGAGGCGTGTGACGGGACAATAGCCGGCAGCTGCCTATGGGCAGGACAGCACAAACGGCAGCCCTCGTAGTGACACATCAAACCCCGGCGGGGACGAAAGCAATCGCCACCACCGAGGGAACCGAGCAGGAAAAATCCTTCTGTGACTACTAATCAGCCCCGAAGCTTTGGTGAGGACCATCTGCACCTGCTGCACCAGGTCTCGTGGTCCTTCCTGAGGTCACGGCAGGCGGTTTTTCTTCCCACACCAACTGCAGGCGGCCGTGCGCAGCTTCTCAGGTGCCCTCACGCACAGCAAGCTCAGGCATCGCCCTGCCCGGCTTCCTCCGTGCTGGACCATGTGCCGAGCCTGGCTGAACCTGGCTGCAGCAGCCGCACCGGCTCTCTCTGCAGCGTGGCCTTGGGGCCATTTATCCAATTGGCCCCGTTTTTTTCCCAGAAAACAGGAAAAAAACCTCTTTGCCTATGGAATGAGTGCAGTGGGAGCGCTGAACGCAGTTTCTGGTTGCAACAGGGGTTTGCAAACATGGGACATCACTCGTGCTTGGAGGAAAGAGCAGAGACTTGGGCACCTCAGGGGCGGTCTGGATCCATCCACGCATGGACGCACAGCGGCGTGTCAGCGCTGCGATCCCAGCAGCCACACGCCCGGGCGTACAGACACCCACAGGCACGGCCACGTGATGCCCGCCTCCCAAAACGCTCCCGTAACAGGATCCACCGCGGCCGGGCAGGGGACACTGAGTCCATAAGGGCAGGGAGGGGGCTGTCACCGGAGCAGCACACACACCAAGGTCACCCGAGGGACGTGCGGCACCACGCGGGGTGCTGGCTTGGATGCTGAAGCACTGAATCCTGCTTTCAGCCCCGCTTCTCAGCCTCCCCGGCCCCACGGGGTTTTGTGCCCGAGTCACCAAACCAGGCCAATCGCGGCCGCGCTGGGTGCATTTGCACTGGGGTTTGATGAGGCTTAGTTGGCCGTCCCCAATAATTAACGGGGATTAATTCGCTGGCAGAGCCCCATGCGTGGAGCCCTTGCATCCGCTGGTGTGAAGCCCTCCTCTGTCGCGCTCCAGCTGCAAACGCAGCTCCCTTGATTTATGCTGGAGGACGAAACCACGCTCCATTTACTGCATTTTCCTGACGGCTCCTTTGCGATGGCCACAAGGAGAGCGTGGGTGTTTTCCCTGCCCTAAGCTGTAGGCAATTAGTGGACTCATCAAAATCCCTGCTCTGTATCAGGAACTGCTCGAGACGCTGGGAAGAGAACAACCTGGCATCGTTCGCTCTCAGCTGGGACCGAGGTCGAAATCCTCCGCAACCAAAAGCCAACAGCCAGACTGCGCGGACGCTACTGAGCCTGTCCGGCCAGGAGACAGGAGATGGGACCAGGCTGAAATCGGAGCCTTGCAAAACGGCGTGGTTTTCGTCTGCCCTTTCCACGCGGCTCCTTTCAGATCCTTCCCCCTCCGGGATGGCTCCGAGGAGGCAGCTCACAGCTGAGCCTCCTCCTCTTCCTCCCATGCGCACGGTGCTGCCAGCTCCTGGCTGTGCCCTGCAAGCTCAGCGCTGAGTATCCCAGCATTTCACCTGCCCCGTCCCTTTTAAATCCCCCGCAAAAAGGGTGCAGGAAATCTATGTTTCACTTCTTTTGCCTCACAATGGGACCGGAGGCTTCGGGCAGCTCCGGCTGGCAGAAACAGAGAATCGCTGCTCCCGGCCGCTGTGCCCGCGTGCAAAGCCCGCCGCGCTCCTCTGCCTGCCGCAGCCCCGTGCCTCGGTCTCCCCTCCTGCCCCCTGGTCCCTGAAATCAGAAATCTGCTAAGAAGCTGCAGAGCTGAATTTGTTCTCTCCATCAAAAGGGTTTGGGGGAGTTTTGGATTAATACAGGGTTTTGGTTTAATACAGGGGTTTTTAAGTAATAACTTGACCCAGGATGAAAAGAGGAGAGGGAGGTTGGATAAAAGATGAAATGACTTACAAAGAACTTCGTGACTTTTCTTATAGGTCAAATGAAAGACTTCACTTTCAGCCAAATGACTTTTTCTTGGAATTTCTCTCTGTTCTCCCCCAGGAAATTCCCTGAATTCCTCACAGCTGATCGACACGAACCTGAATCAATCTCCCTCAGAGCCTCTGCTTTCCAGGCGGTACCCACATCTCCTGCCTTCATCCGCGCCACGGGAGGACAGCCTGATTAACCAAAGCTGGGGGTTCAGGGCAAATTAGCAAAAAGGCATTAAACCCAGCGGCGCAGGCGCACAATTAAAGCCGCCTTTATTGGGTTGAACCTGACTCAATTCCCAGCACGGAGGCTCTCTGGGGACAGGTGCTGCTGGAAGCAAATAGCACCCTGGCCAATATTTAATCTCTTGGTTGCCAGCTCAAACATTTCCCTTCCTGCTATTGCAGACGCAATGCTCCCCACGTTTCTCCCTACACCGCCCGCTTTGTACCGCCCCAGCCATCCCGGAGACCCCTGCAGCATCGCATGGGTCGGGGGGAAGTTGCCTTCTGCCAAAACTGAGGGAATCACCCATAAGCGTGATAACCCCCGGCAAAACCAACAGCACTGCCCGCCAGCCCGTTGAGAGATAACCAGCGGCCGAGCCTGGGGATAACGCAACTATCGGGCTCGCCCACAACACCCGCGGTTGCTGTGAGGCCAAAGCAGCACCAAAACTGAGCAAAATTCTGCGTGGGGAGTGCGTTGCTCCCGGATGGGGGAGGCATCTCCTCTGTGAGGGCTGTCTCGTGGGAGCAAAAGGGGTTTTGCTTTGTGGCTCGTTAGCTCCCTAACGGGGAATGCTCAGCGTTAAGGAGGGATGAATTTTGGGACCCCCCCCACTCTGTACCCCGTTGGCTGCGCAGCCACTGAGGCTGAAGGAGAGTTTCCTTTGCATGGGCACGAATGAGGAAGAGGAGCTCAGGGACATGCCTGGCTGCGATGAAGTGGCCCAGTTTCAGGAAGCACGAGCCCAGCACCGGGGTCACGGTCCCCACCGCCGCTGGGTCCCGGGGCTGCCGAGGGAGCGGGGGCCGCTGCCCCCAGCCTGCACGCAAAGGAAGGCAGCGGCTTGCCAAACGTGTTTTGCAATAAGCTGATAAGAAAACTGGAACAGAAAGAGAAATAAGGTGCTTCGCCCCGAAAGCTGCCCCTCCAGACACTCTGCCCAGCGCCGGGGCAGGAAGGCACTCAGGGCTGGGAGCTACCCAGAGGAATCAAAGGGTTAAAAGCCGGGGTCCGGCCCATCCCGGTGCAAATTAAAATACCCCCAAAACAAACTGCCCAGGGAGGCCGGCATGCAACGGGGGAACACAGGAGCTGGAGCCGAGCAGGGAGCAGCTCCCGGCCTTTCACCAGGAGCACGCGGCCGGGGAGCGCCGCGAGCCCACCCGCGACCGCGGTCGCGCTGCGGGCGAAGAGCAGCGGAGCGAGCGCAGGCGGCTCCGCCCGGCCGCACCGCGCAGGCTTTGGGTCACTTCGGGGGACTTGGGGCACT